>BQMF02000099.1:600000-1074258 GCA_027922465.2 Turritopsis dohrnii | reverse complement strand
CTACCGGTAAATTTTGCTTCTTCTGGTTTGTACTTGCGTGGAAATTCGTACTGAAGGCGAATAGGCTGTTCAAATTTCAAATAGTTAGAGACACTTTTATGGAGTTTGTGGTCAAATTTCCCTTGTTTTAATATCTTTAAACAAATAGCAAGAGATGGAATAGACACCGGAAGTAACTCACATAATGGTGCGTAGTGGTCAAATCTGCTCCACCCCATTAGAGCTATGCCCAGGACCTTCACATTCATCGGTTTTAATTTCATTACTACCCTTAACCAGGAGAGGTTGTTGTCTATATGACGTTGAATGGGAACGAGATTGGTATTGGGTTCGAACGTTCCTTTAAATGAGCTAGCCAACCATATTTGATTGAATGCATCGTTATAGCGATCCCACATGTCTTTAGGAAATGCTTTTTCCACATCTACGTCGTAACTCCAAACCATTGGTGTTACATAGGGGGAAATCCTTTTCAGGTCACTGATGGACCACATACGGATTTCGTCGTCCCAAATTATGGGTTTGACAATTTCGTTGTATTTGGTACGGAATGTCCTCACATACCTTAACAAAGGGATAAAGAAATCTAGGAATTTTTCTTTGGGTGATGGGTCCGTAGGTTTATCAGACACTTTCAGATATTTCAACACTTGTGTGCCACCTAAATGAAGCCAGGTTGATTTGTAATGGATATTTAGAATCTGGTTAATCATTTCTTTGATTAAGCGAACGGAATGCTGATTGATCGGGTTGATCACGTGGGTGGAATTTTTATGTTCTCTTAAATGAGCATAGTTTGGCAACTTGAGAACAAAATCTATATAGCTGATTGATGGAATGCTTGGGATGATAGCCAAGTCAAATTCTTCAGCCGCTTTTATAATGAGATTAACATCAGTCTCAGTGTAATGAATAGGTTTTTTAGCTTTTGCTAAATACCCACTCCATGGAAACATATCCTCGTATTCCAGAAGTAAAGCTGTACCACCCAGGTCCTTTATTTTCTGAATAATTCGAATAAGGTAGTCGATTTTCGGTGGGGCACCTTTGAAATCCAAGTGGACGATCCGGTGGCCTTCGATGCTGTCGAATTGCTGTTTATTTCTGCGCGCGATCTGATCGCTTTGCACGTGACTCAACTTGATGACGTCTTTCACCATGACATCAATGTCGTTCAGTTTCTTTGCAACTTCACCAAGTTGGTCTTTATCCTCCATCATTTGTGTTCTCAAGTTTACTTCAGTTTTATAACAATCGATCAACTGGAGTGATTTCGAGTTTTCTAACTCCAGTTTATGTTTGTCACATTGGTTTTGAGTTCATCGCAATTCTTCACTTGTTCTTGTAATATCTCCACACGGCTGTGCAACTTCTTTATCAGTTCCTGGTCGTGTGTTTCAACCACATCTGGGTTCTGAATAAACAAGTTTAAAAATTAAAATAAAAATAAGAAGTTAACTTTTTGAGGGCTGGAAATGTTGAACTTCATGTTGACCTCTGATCACGTGACTAATAAATGACGTCATTAGCTATGTTATTATCACGTGACTTCAAGTAACTAGCTAAGTCACATTAATTTGCAGTTAGTAATTATAAGCGGCGATTAGGAAGGTGTATCAGACCAGGGAATTTCCTAATGGCCATGTGATCAAGAAATAAACAGGTAGCTGTAATATAATATATAAATATAATTTTCAAAAGCATCTTCTTTATCCTTTTTCATTACATTTTCAGGATTACTACGAGATTAGAGTCCGATTGTTGGACTAACTTATTGTTGTTGGAAAGAATGACAGATGTTGATAATCCCCCATTCATCATCACACATCTTCTTCAAACATTTTAAACTCAACCCAAAGCCCACCTATACAAACGTTTCTACTCTCTCTGTCGCTACCTGGTCATTTTTGTTTGTGTATATTGAGTTGGTGATGCCAGATTCTCAAAACAATATCTGAATTAGTAAGTGTATGGAGTTAGATCAGTAGAATTGAAGAAGGGAATGTTTGAGCATAGAAAAACAAAATAATATATACATGCAATGTTACCTCGAGTTTCAAAGTTAGATAATTACAATGTTCGTTTAGCTTCTGATACGAATAAAGTAATACCAAATTTATCATCAGCGAGATTGCGAATGCAATTCTTTTGAATGACAGCCACTGGTTACCTGATACCATGTTGATACAGTTTTTCATACAGAATGAAGTTTTGTCTGAGTTACATGTCCTCTTTCAACAATCTCTTTCAGTAATCTTAACTCGTTTCTGTTGCAGTATTGTTTTTGATGTAATTAACGATTTATAATTGGTTTGAAAAATGCAGTTGCTTGCAAAATAAGAATAACGATAATAATTTTTTTTCTTTGGAAAAAAGTGGCACGTAAATACATGTGATACGTGATATATGGCAAAGGATTTAGTCAATAAACCGATCTTTTTTGTTTCTGAAATCTTATTTACACCTTTTTGATAACCAGATCTTCCATCCGTAACAGTTAGATCTTTCATCTGCGGTCTGCAAACTAGTATTTGACATTCAAGAATCTCCTTCAGAGTATGGTCAGATCTTAAACATTGCATTAAAACGGTGAAGACACATATAAAAATATTTGAACAAGTGAGGCTAAGCCCTCATCTTCACTAACCCAGACACATTTCACAAGGTTTATAGCGCAAAGTCTAATGTTTAAATCCTGTCCCGTCAACTGGATGTCAACATGGCACAAAAATTTTTTTCTTTGAGAATTTATAAACCATATATATTCTCTGTTTAAAGTCGATAAAAATATTTACAATTCGCAAAATATTTTTTATAAAGTCTTATTAAAATCGACTGAAATAGATATACTTCAGTCATTGATACTTAATTGCGTATGCTATCTTTAGAGTATCCCATTTTCTTGCGTATGCTCATTGAAGCCGTAAAATCAGTTGTTACATCATGACAACCGTAATTCCTCTAATAAACACCGCCGCGTTAATTACAAATTCCAGCTTTTGAATGCGGCGTTTAGTAGAGTGTGGCGTTTATTACAAATGTTCGGTTATAATTGCAGCGTTTAATAGATGGCAGCGTTGGCACCGTGGTTTCAATATATGTACAAAGTAACATTTAGTAATTAATAATAATAATTAAGTGGAAGAATGAAGAATGAAAAAGACATACATTGAAACCACGGCCGGCATTATTTTCTAATGCGCTATTACATCTTCAAGGTTTCGCGTTAAAGGGAGGCAACAGTAAACGAAGATAAGGTGTCGGAGAAGACAAATATAGTTTTAAATATATGGGTATAGTTTTTTAGGACATGACAGTCGGGACCCGTCCCGTCAGTGACGTGAACAGGGATGGTTGTTAGATTTCAAAGTGAAATAATAAAAATAGTAACAAAAGTAGGATGGTTGGAAATAAGATAGTGGTAAGTATTTATGAATACAATTCCCATAATGCAATGAGAAACAAAAACATTGAAAGTTCGACTGTAGTAATTAAGTTGGCCAGACATATTCCATTACCCCTAGAAGTGGTCTGGTCTCTTGTTTAAAAACAGACATTTTTAGGGATGGCGAAATATTTGACCTGGGGACTTTTTTTAACGAGAAATTTAACCCATTCTGATGATGAAGATCAGAATCTTAATTTTTTTTATTTTTATCAATCGAGTCTTGTCATTATTGGTCAGATTAATTTTGAGGGAATAAATTTCATTTTTCAATAAAAAATTTTACATTCTAGTTTTCCTGGATACACTTGCAATCTACAATGCCTTGTGACGTCATCTCCCATAATCCACCGTAATCTTGTGATGTTCGATAAGAGCTGTCAACATGCTTTCAATACGATAGTTCTGTGTTTCTATACACTTAATTTTTTTCCGTAAAGTTCGCACAGTGTCTTTAAGTTCATCTGTCTCCTTTCGAAGATGATCGGTGCTATCCTAAAGGAACGATGTACGCGACTCCATTCCCATTCGGATAAAATGTTTGACAAACGGTACAAACCATCTAACAATTTAAAAGCATCGAAACCTCATGGTGTAAACCTTGTAAAATTTGTTTGGGTCCATGAGGGTTAGGTTCAGGCTCGTTCTTTCAGACTATTTTAAGAAGCTTTAACCGAGAAGTTTGATGTTTTCAAATTGTTACATGAACACATCAAAAAAATTTGAAAAAACTCGTACCGTTTCAGGGAGCATGATTTTGGGCGAAACTGACGCCCAAAATGACCACACACTCCACCCCTTCTCTGTATTTGGTGAAATACATTCTTCTATTTTTACTAACTTTCTCTGTAATGTCAACGGAAGTGCTTTTTCTACATCTAACGTCAAATCAACCTAGCATGGAATAAAGAGGTGTTGAATTCTTCAACATAGTGAGGACATTAACTTGTTTATTGTTAAGTAGTTTTGTAACTAGTTTGGTAATTTTCCATTCATTCTAAAACTTCTGGCCTGAACGAAATCATTCTTACGCTGATTTACACAACAAACATAAATGTAAACGTTCTGAGCATGCGCCTTACCTGCATAGCAAGTCTTTTCAACACGGCAGTTTCTTGAACGCCTTTGATATCATCAACTGCAAGACCGACCTAATCATCAAAATAAAAAAATATATATATAACTAAAATATTGCTCGTAGTGTAAACCTAACCTTATCCTTGCTACTGAGTTTAAGGCCGTTTTAAACTGTCCTTCTTGTAAAGCTCGTTGTGTAGCTCCTTTCAGGAAAGCTCAGTAAAACAAGATTACAAAGGGAATAACTATATGCAAAAAATTTGCTACAAAAAAACAACCTATCTCACCAGTAAATTCATTAGAATGATGCAATTGATAACGAGGTAAGCCACATAAATGGCCCATGCCATTCCCATAGGATTATAATCTCCATTAAAAACAGAATCATATTCAAATTCTCCTAACATTCCTAGCGTTGACTTCAGAATTGAACGTGCTGGTGTAACAAATGCAATAGGTTCCTAAACATAAAAACATTACGTTGAAACGAATTTGTTGATAAGATAGTTTGAAAGTGATGTAAGGTGGTTTCTACCTGTTCATATAAAAGCATGTGAATGCTAACCCAAACGCGATGATGAAGAGAGCAAACACCATGAAGAACTGTGCAAAAGTTTTCAAAATATCCGTAAACATTACAACATAAATGCCAAGTTTCGGAAACTTCCGCATGTATAACACTAAATTAATCCACGACAGCCACACGGTCGCAGCTCCTAAACTTCGATGCCAATTGTTACACCTATGGGTGAAAAGGAAACTAGGGAGAGTGTTTGTCACCAAATAGAGGTCTGGGTTCAACACATAATCGAGTCATGCCAACGACAACAACAGTGTGAATCAAACAGTTTAGCGTTAGGCTTAAAAGTGATATCTAGGGAAACTGTTTGTTAGAGCGGTTGAAACTCTCATGCGTCTTCCGTAGCCACCAACACGGGGAACTAAATGCTCTAGAACTCTCCTTCCCAGAGCCTCCATTTATATCAGTTCTATTAGAGCTGAAGAGGTCATCCTGAGTGAAACATAAAGAAAAGAAAAAAACCTTCAGCAGGTCTAAAAGCCATACCTTGAATTACCAACTACCTCTATTCTAGATCCGTCAGACCAAGTAAACGATTCGAGAATATACATTATCGCTAAAATATACGACGTAAATTCGATTGCGCGATGAAGGCGTAAATAGTGGTGAAGTTCCGAAACAAGTTTTGCAGCTGTAAAAAGACGAGATAAATTGCATAACAACTGTTTAATATTTCAGAACGAAAATGACGTAAAAGAACGTACTTCTATGAGGACATTTATAACAGCTAGTATTATAACCATGTATCTTCCAAAATCAACAAAAAAATTCTAGTGGCTTCCGAAACACCAGTGTATGGTTGGAAACTGGTAAACAGAAGCACGTTGTATTAACGCCACAAATAAACTGGTATTCATCTTTGGCCACAGTCAGGGCGTATCCAGTTAAAAAGAATAGAAACACAACGTATAAAGTCAATTTTGAATAGTAGACATAGCGCCCACATGTGCGCCATTTGTGGCGCAATAAATAAGTCACTAATGGATGCGATAATAATCTTGTTCGTTCGTTTTGAACCTAAACAAGAAATTTTAAATTTTCTTGTCAACGATTACATTATTCAAGGAATACGCCATTACTTTAAAATTCATTTATTCAGAACACTGTCCCTTTGTCTTCTTCATAAAAAAATAACATTTCGACAGGTGACACTTATTAATGTAGGGTCCTCTACGTTGATGATGTTTGTAACAGTAGTATAATCCAAAACAGTGTTTTTCTTACAACTTATAGCAAACACCACTTGCTTCACAAGTTTACAAACAAAGTCACTTCAACGTGCTCACCATGTATTTCAAAGGATGATTTCTTTCGAATTCAGATTGTTTACGAATGTAACCAGGTAACCATAATTTATTTCCAATCCGCTGCAGTAGAGTTTCTTGTCTTCCTTTGTCAGCTGAATCCGCTGACCAATCGTACATATCAGCTGTCTTGCAATCATAAATACTAGGTCCCCAGTCTGTAAAATTGTCTTCTAAATATTCATACGTGCAGGTAACTTCATATAATGGATGATCTTGAGGCAACCCATTCCCTTTAATGCACTGATTGAAAACTTTCTCTGCAACTCCTACGGGAAACAAAACAAAATGAACAAATGCTGATGCCATGTTGAAGGGCAACAAACAGCCAAGCTAGTTACCAGGCAACTTCTGAATGAGTTTTCGCATTGGAGTGGTAACCAGGCCTCTCTCAACCGTACAATTCCTCAAAGCTTCGCACCAATTTTTATCATCAAGTATCGCAAGAGCAGCTTCCCTTTAAAGTGAAAAGTGAAAAATGTTTTACTAAGCAGGATTTAGCGATAACTTTTAAGGACAGGGGTACTAAATGGTACAAAACATCTGAACAGAAACAATGATGGCTACCCTTGATTATTCTCTATGGCTAGATCTAGACAATTTCTACCAAGATTATCTTTTCTAGCGATATTTGCTTTCTTGATAGCAAGAGTTTGATCATTTCGGCGTGTCCTTCTTTACTGGCGAGGTGTAAAGGTGTTGTCTATTGGAAAAGCAAAACATAATTTCAAACTTTGAAAGATTTAATGTTCACAACCACAAAACCATAAACGAACTAGAACCATACGGTGCAAAATGGCAGCAACATTTCAAAACTAACACGCGATACGAACAAAATAGATACAAACTCCAACCGTCCGAACTACTGAGTTTCATTTATTCATTTCTCTTTTTAGCCTGACGCCTTTTTATGTTTTAAAATGATTTGTAAGTGTAAACAAGGCTTAATTAAATAAAAAAAACACAAGAAATCGTATTTCTAAAATACATAAAAATGAAAAGAAATATCCTTAAATGAGCTGTAACCATGGATACAAATCTAATTTTGAAATTAACGTTCAAACATAGAGATGCGGTTCAAATAAAATACAGGGTTTAAGGCAAGGTTAAAATATGAACTGCATCTACTTCTTCTTATACTGCTGTAGTCCAGTGGGCAAAATCGTCAAAAAGTCACTGCGACGAAGAGTATTTTTATCGAAAGAGTGTATATATTTCTATAGAAATGCACTTCTTAGCAGTGATTTTTCGACAAATTTCCCAACTGGGAGGTGATGTTCAAAGCATGAGGCGCTACTAACAGCAAAATCATTAAATTTCAAAGTGATACATCAAATTAGAATGAACTGAAATCCTTCTTTAATACTAAGGGATAAGAACCATTTTTTTTATGAATAAAATATCATTTTTGTGAGTAAACGGGAAAATATCAAAAAATACTTTATGGGATGTTTTGATAAGCTTTTGAGAATTCCTAGCCTAAGTACGGTCGTTACAATTTACATATATTTTCATTAAGGGAATTTTTCCGACTCCGATGCACAGACTAAACTGTCATTTCTGCCTGAGGAAGAGGAAGAGTAGACCAAGGATGTTTTAATACAGTATACGCTTTCGTTGTTACAGTAAAGATTGTAATAAAAGTAATGAATTACCTTGGCTTTATCAACTGGATCAATCAAAGAGTCATTATCAAGCAAATATTCCGCACACCAAGTCCATCCTCGTGACGCGGCGCAATCAAGTGGCGTCCACAGATTTGCATTTCTTTACAAGAAAATTTCACACCATCAAACAGTTTGTAATCAGATTTACCGTAATTCCTCTCATAAACGCCCTCATTCTTTTTAACGCTCCCCTCTTAATTCAAAAAAATTAAATAAACGCTCCCCTCTAATAAACGCCCTACCCGCTTAGAGGGGTGTTTATTGGAAAAAAAAATTAAATTTTTTGAATAAACGACCCCCTCTTTTAAACGCCCGTCTTAAACTCGAATAATTAAAAAACGCCCTAGGCGTTTATTAGAGGATTTACGGTATACTAAATGTGTCAAACTTATACTACATGTGTCACTTTAAAACTACCTGGCATCAACTGCAGCACTTGATTTTAGTAATATTTGTACCACTTTGACATGTCCTTCTAATGCACCAAGGTGAAGAGGAGTATTAGAAGCGTCATCTTCATCGTTCACAATGTTGATGTTTTGAGCTAGTAATAACTCTACAATCCTAAGAAGATATTTTGAAGAATCGTGTCATAGTTCCAAGTTTTAAAAACAAAGTTTGTAAAATCCTACCCAGCCTGGCCATACTTGGCAGCTAAGTGAAGTGGTGTCAAACATTGTTCATTTTTGGCGTCAATGCGCGCACCCATCTCAAGCAATATCTAAAGAAAAACCATTCCATACAGGTAATAAGAAACCCACGGTAACGCAATGGAACCGTAGACTAGCCTACCTTCACAACTTTGATGTTTCCTTTCATTGCAGCAATATGAAGAGGAGTATTTTCATTCTTATCAAACTCCTCTAACAGATCTTTACTTTTCAAGTCGGCTCTTAAAATCTATCATACCACTAAAAAAATGTTTATGAAGTCAACAAAACATTAAAAAAAATTCCATCTACAACTTACCTCTAACACCTCGACACAATCCTCCTGAGCGGCCAGATAGAGACAGGTTTTATCTTTGCATTCCTTCACCGTGACGTCAGCATTTCTAGCTAGTAGTAAGATGACCGCCTCCACATTATTCTTACAAACAGCCATCATCAATGGCGTCTCTTTGTCCTTATCACGACAATTTATTTCCGCACCTCTACAGACAAAATACATGGAAGGAAATTCTTAGGGAATGAAAATTATTACGTGAGTTCAGGTACTTGTCAAGTTCAGATACCTATCAAGTAGAAGATCCATTATTGCACATCTGTTAAAGAGAGCAGCCCTATGCAATGGTGTCTCTTGTAAAACATTTTTCGCTTCAATATCAGCTCCGCTTTCGATTAAGCTTTCAACTATGTCAAACTGACCAGAGGTGCAAGCGAGATGAAGGGGTGTAATTAAGTTGGCTTTCACAAAATTCACGTTAGCACCTTTTTCAATACATAGCTTTACGATTTCAAAATGTCCATTTTCAACAGCAAGATGAAGTGCAGTCTGTTCGTCTCGATCTTGGTCCATAATCATTTTCGCCAGAAGAGTCAATCCTCCCCATTTCTCGCCGACATCGAAGAGAAGTTTCACGATATCTTATACGTAAAAACAACTTGATATGTTAACATACGTGTTGCAACTGTAGAGAAACAAATTGATTTGCATGCACTTACCTAAATGACCTTCCATGCAAGCAAAATGAAGTGGCGTCATATCTTCTTCATCTCGAGATCGTATGTCACTTCCGTGACGTAATAGCAACTCGGCAACTTCGTACGAACCACTGCTTGCTGCAGAGTGTAATGCCGTCATTTGTGTACGGTCTTTCAGCTTTTTTTTTTATTAAAACAATAATATTCAAAAAGATTTCTCGAACAAAAATACCGCTAATACTTCAAAATATATATCTATACCTCAATATTGATACTCTTCTGGCGTAAAAGTTGTCTTGCAGCACACACATTCCCTCGCATCGCAGCATAATGGAGAGGAGTAGATCCGTAGAAATCTTTGGCGTTAATGTTAGCTTTGTTTTCCAATAAACACATTAAAATTGAATCTTCGTTTGTAAGTGGCATACCTAATAAATTTTGAATCTTAAATCTACTTTCCTCCTCTTGCTTCTCGTCTTTCTTAACACTAACATCTGGCAGAGAAACGGAATCATTTCGGTCTTTCTTCACTTTCAATGTGTTGTTAACAACCTCGATAGAATTCAATTCCGATTCGGGATTTATTATACTACGAATTTCTGGCAATATCAAAGCGTCGAGGCTGCGCATACTTTGTGACACATCTTCATGACGAACTACGGGTTGGTCACACTTCAAAGCATGTTTAGCATAATGAAGTTCTTTTCTTAACGAAGGTTCATCTGGACATGGATTACAAATTGTTTCCAACTCAAAGTTACTGTGAGCTTGTTCTTGTGTCTCTCTTAACATGAGAGGAGTTTTGCTTTCGTCATCTAAATTTTCTAAAGATCCATGAATGGTCGACTTTCGTTCGAGTTTCGGTAACGCTGACATGCTCATTTCGTCAAATTTCGGTTTTGGCGATCGATAGAAGACAGACAGGTCAACAAACGATCTTAAACCTTTTGTAATAGATGGTTTTTTCTTGGAGCAGTCGCCTGTCTTTCTGAAAGGCACACTACTTTTTCTATTACCCAAAAACTGCAGTAAGGACTTGGAGCTTTTGTTTCTAGAAATGAGTGCTGGTTGAAACTTGTCAAAGAAATTGGAAGATCTTGAAGTTTTCAGGACGTATCGAGAAGCATAGTGAAGAGGAGTTGCACCATATTCTCCGTTGACATTCACATCTAAACAATAGTAAAAAGATTGAAAAAGAAGAACATAATGAACACAGCAAAAGCATAATTGTGAAATTTTCTTTACTTGCTCCATTCTCAATTAACAGTTGCACGATAGCAAAGTGTCCATAACGAACTGCGTAATGCAATGCGGTACTCTGTTCCTCGTCTTTTCTGTTCAATTTCTTCTTTTCCTTACCGATTGCAATTATATGTTGACGAACAACATCAATTTGGCCATCACGTGCCGCCTGTAACAGAAATTATGAACATGAACGGACAGATAAACAAAAACTCTCATATTACAACACTTCATTCTACCTGCATCAAATTCATCTGTCTAACTTTTGGCAAAATTGATTTAATGTCATTCCTAGATCTCCTCCTTGGTTGGATATTCATGTGGACAATTTCCTAGTTTTATGGCATTAAAATACTTATGTTCATTGAAGGAAAATTTGACTGCTCTTTCATTGGTACATGCTGTAATACTTTTAAATTTCCAGAAACATGTATCGTAAATCGTAAACTACTTTCAGTACCAAAGATATTTTTCTTTTTGAAAAGCTAAAAAAAGTTTATGTGCATGCACTAATGAATCCGCAGCTGTTTCGTGTGGTCTTGATATGTAGAACGAATGAAGCCCATCTACAGCTAAACGGATGAGTTAAACCAAAATTGGCAGCAGGTGACAGAAATTCGCAATGTGAAAAAAAAAACAACCAAAATAAAACTGAAGAAAAAACCACATTTCAGCTATTTAAGAGAGCCACTAAATATTCATGAAAAAACTTCAAAAATGAAATCACAGATACATAAAAGCTCTTAAACTTTTCAATTTATTTCCTCATTAGCTCTTCGTTATTAATTCATTATCATGTTAAATTTTTGATTCCTATATTAACATAATTCCTCCTGTACAACCAATGAAAAATTAATGATCCTCCCAGCCTCTCTTAAAATATAAAATCCAGGCAGTCTTTCATATAATTATTGCACTTCTGCAGTAATAATACTAAACGATAATAATAAATAAGAAGAAAACTTTCAGGTGATTTAGGCCATTTTGTAATTCCTAAAAGCTGATCATGATTTCATGGACTCCAAATTTAATGGCCAGAGAAGAGAAGGTCAACTCAAAATGTATGCGTTAAATTGACTGAGCACTTCTTATGCTATGAGGGATATTATTAATCAGAAATATAAATAGATTTTTATAAATGGTGGACAAAGCACCTGCATTTTATTACAAAAATCAAATTGATGAAGTATCGTCTATTCTCATATCAGGTAAGAACTATCAACAGATTGGAAAACTATTGCTAACTTTGTAGAAAGTTCTAGATTAATGACATTTCCAATTATTTTCCCCTTTATTTTCAAGAGATAAAATCAATGATGGAGATAAAATCAATGATGGAGATAAGTAGTTCTAGTTTGATGTTGTCCTAAAACCCAAACCAATTTCCTACCATCATGTCATATATATGTTTTGTTTGTTTAAAAACATGATGGTTGGTAATTAAACATTTTTTTAAACAGTAAAACATCAAAAATGTAACTGCAGAGCAAAGACAATTCATCATTATTACAAGCGAGACTGGTTTAAGTAGAAGTACCTGCTATACAAATCTTAATCAATGTGTAAGGTAACATAACAAATGTCATAACAAGGAAGAACAACATTTTAACTGAGTATCAGGACCACTTGCTGATCGGTTCATTTTGCTGATAATTATACTGTGGTAATTATTCAGCAAAGTGATACATATTTTTCCTATAGATATCAACTATGCACATAATAAGTGATAAAATGCTCATAACTTTGGGGAAATGAATTGGTCACACAAATTGGTCACATACTTTGCATAAGTTTTAGAGGGCATAAGTCTCGACAGAATTTAACTAGATGTAAACAAACCTGTGCAAATTGAGGACACAGTGTTGTTGAATCATTCAAAGCTTAATTGGTAGATACATGGAATTCTGTTGTAATAACGATTTTCTTACTTATTCTCTCTATCATTTTTGTGCAAGCTCATAAAATAAAAATAATCTGATTTAACCATGAAAACTGTCCGCACCTTCATTTTACTCGCGGCTTGAGATCTGTCATCTTGGATGTAATTGCTTTCTCATGGCAGCCTGGTGACAATTACTTTGTGACATAACAAAGGATAAAACAAAGTTTTCCAGAATTTTATTTTATTTTCGTCCAAAATATTAAAAACTGATGAATAAACATTGATATAGCTATTCAGTGTCTGCTAAAATGGTGCATCAGGAAAAATATAACTATGAATTAAGGATCAGATATAAATATTTACATAACAAATTATGTAAAAACCAATTCTTCCACAAGGGGCACAGTTATAACATAAACAATAAAGTACCATTTGAAGGACCAATTAAAGTAAAATGGAATAACTTGATTATTTATGAATGTTTTTTAACGTTATAACGTTATTCACAACATTATCATAACATTTTAAGGTTTGTTATCAAAATCCCCTGGTCACATAATCCTGAATAAATGTTTGCAAAACATTTTCACATCATAAAAAAGCTAGTATAGGCAAGGTATGTAAAATTAGAAAGTTCTGCTGAAGAAACTGATGTCATGTCCATTAGTCATAATTCATTCTTATTTCGCTCTGCTGACAATGATCACAAAAATTTCAGGAAATAAAATCTTTGATATGTTCGTTCATAAGTTGCAAACGATAGCAGCATGTCAAAACTAACTAAGAAGTTTTCCTGGATTAAAAGACACAAAAAGCCCATTGAATGGAAATTTTGCCTCTTTTGCTTGCGAACAACCTTAACATACTGATTTGTCTAAGGAAAAAAAGCGAAAGACAAAACTGAGGCTGGTGCAATTGCTATAAGGGGTATAGCGTCCAAGCCCCTCCGAGACCATATGCTCTTTGAACCAGAATCTGGATGGAAGAAGATTGATTCATTACAGCATCCACCATTGAAACTGAAACTCACAGTTGATTCTTCAGACTACGATGCAATCAATCATCCTACATCAAAGATTAAACCGTGTGAAGGTTGTGTAATGACTGACACTGGGGCCTAATCCTGTCTTTGGGGCCTCTCAGACTTTTTGAGATGCAGATTCAACAAAACCGACCTTGTTCCAGTTAAACACACCCTATACGCTGCCAACAAAGAGAAAATTGAAATCATTGGTGTTATATTAATTAGACTTACCGGTGGTGATGGTAACGGAAAACTAATATCTACAGCTATTATGGCACATGTGAGCCTGAGAACACAGCACTTTTACTTAGCAAAGGAAGCTCTAATTCAATTTGACGTAACTTCTAGAGACTTTCCTCACATTGGTTTAACATCTGAAAGTTGTTTCATAAGTGAGCAAGACTCCACTGGTAGCCATGTTAGTATTCACAAACACTCAGAAACTAAACTGGCACCCTGTTATTGTCTGGAACGCACCTTACCACCAACTTGCCTTCAAGAATTACCATCCGAATGTACTGAAGAAAATAAGAGATGAGAGACTAAGATGAGAGATTGGTTGCTACAGCACTATTTGTCCTCAACATTTAATCAATGCAAACACCAGCAACTTCCTGGAATGGCAGGACCGTCCATTAGACTCCACGTAAAACTGAATGTGACACCATCTGCAGTACATGCACCAGAAGAGGTTAAGGATAAACTTGATGCCAATATTGCTTTGGGCCACAGGATGGTGTTAGCTTGGTTTGTCAGATTTGTCACCATTAATTGGATATTGTCTTCGTGAGACTCACCACGTTCAACCATCATTCCAACAAGCTAAAGCTGTACCATCAAACACCTGGAAAAAGTGACAGATGAGTGTAATGGATTTCAGGTTGTACTCATCCACCCTGACGATAGACATTACACAACATTTTATAACACCTTGGGGGTGTTATCGTTATAAAGTAGCCCCACAGGGTTTTATGGAGGTGGTTACTCTAGAAGATTCAATGAAATCATTGCCGATATGGAGAGAATGTCTAAATGTGTTGACGACATGATAATGATACCTTGAAAGTAATTGACTTTATAACTCTCTGTGGAAACAGCAGCATTATCCTCAAGTATGATAAATCAAAATTTCAATTTTGCACGGAAACAGCTAACTTTGCCAACTGGGATTAAACCACTCAATGGATTCATCAATGCCACCAAGGAGTTCCACTCCGACAATGGACATTCTTCAAGAGCAACTGTGCCCCAAACTTGGAAACTGACGCTGATACTCCAGTCAGATGTTCCATTAAAGTGCAACAATGAAGAAGATTTATAAGCGAGAGATTGGTAAATATGTGACAAAAAATTAATGTGGATGAAAGCTTTGTGAAGAATTGTTGGACTTATATCTCATTGTGTTTTATTGATAAAGACACTGAGAGATTGTCCTGGTTGGTTTACAGGCATTGCTCAGACTACTAACGTACACATTCTTCAATTTCATATTTTATAGTGATCAATACATCAGGAATATTCTGATCTGGGAGGAGATGAATATATAAATATTTCCTTTATACTTTATGTTTCATTTACATACAAACAACATTATTTTACTAATATAATTATTGAAACAATAACAATCCTTGTTCAACCATCAATACCTGTATCAATATCTTAATTAAAATCATACATTAAAATACGTTAAAATCATATGTATCTGAGCCAAAAGAGAAAAAAACAGCATCTTCTTCCGAAAAAAAAAAAAATTAATAAATTAATATGAAATTATCCATCGAAAATACTGCAAACAAAGTAAACAAAAACAAGAAACAACTAAGTTGTTAAAAGATTTCCGTAACTTAAGCATGACATGCTTGTAATTTTAATTTGATAAAAGATGTTGTTGTGATTACTTTTCATTGTCAAAAATAAACTTTTTTCTAAGGGATTATACACTTCATTATGTATGTATGCTGCTTTCTCTCTCTTTCCATATATATAAGTCCTGTTAAGTACAATAACAAATTTGCAGAGTGAAAATAAATATATACAATGTAAAATTGCTTAATTTATATACATAAAAATTAAAAAAATAAAAATCGTCAAGAACTATTCAATAAGTCGACAGAAGTAAAATTTCAAATTCACTGGGCAATTACGTAATAACTTTTTGATCCTTATGTTCTTCCGTGGTCTAAAATACAGAGCAGTTTTCACACAGCCACAGAGGTTTGCTTTATTTGCAACAAACAGAATAAGGCAGGATAGGTGTGACCTTTACTCTGTTGGCTTTCCTTAATATACTGCATCGTGATTGTTCATTTTGCTTTTAAATGACTTATTCAGCCATGTGCAAGGACGTCACTTAATTTTCTTTTCTATTACCAGGGCATAGTTATTAAAAATGATCTCATGAATTTGGTATGGTCTTGTTAATGTTTATTGTTTTGTAGACTGTAAACCAATCGACATCTCGTAACTGCTTCAAAGTGTATCAATTTACTGTTTTTAAATAATGTCTGGATCATCATAGGTACTGACACAAACTCTCTTCAAGATTACATCGTTTCTTTTTTCAAAGACTGCACAACATAATTAAAATCATTATTGAAGGCTTTTGACAGATATTTTGTTGTCAGCCAAGCAATTACATGCAAGAAGACTAGGATGGGAATTCTCTTATCTTAATCCATGATATTTTCATTCAATATCTTGTCTTCCCAATTTATTTGTTTCATATGTCAATGTATACAATTCATAACCATCGATTAAATACAAATCTTGAGATTCGGCATCAGATAAATGAGTCTTCATACACAGTATAATATCAATGTTATGATATTCCTTCTCTTGTTATATTATTATCAACAACCTGTATATAAAATTCTCAAAATTCGACTGTAAATCACGTATATTTTGTTATACAAACGATAGTCCTGTCTCTTTACAAGTCACATGCAGTTCTTTAATTATGAAATGATCTGTACGTAAACTTTTCCAACATTTCCAGATAAAAGTACCAAGCACAAAACACAAGCACGACCTTCCACGCGCCACCATATTGTTTATACATGCTTTCGGTTCAGCTTTAGCCTGTCAACATTTTACATTATCATCACAGCGGAGATATGAAAATCACAGGCTAGAGCATTACCCTGATAGATAGATAGATAGAGAAATAGATACGCCGCCGAAATGAATAAGATTATCCATTCCATGGAAATCTTAACAAGAATAGTTAAACGTTAGGTTTTAAGTTACAGTTGAAGGTTAAAAGTAAGAACGGCTTCTGAACTGAACAAAAATTTGAATAACTGAAATCTTTCCTTTTGTTTTTCCTAAGGGTGAGATCCATTTTTTCTGATAAGATATCAAAAATATCTTTCATTGAAAAACTTTTGTATGTTTTGCATACTCGGTACACACAAACTGTGGAGTAGTAAGAGGAGTCCAATGTTGTTTCAATATGTTTTCACTATCATGCTATCATATGCTATCATATGCTATCATAATTAAAGAAATTACCTGTTGCAGTGTCATGATTGGAACAATTTTCTTCATACTTGACATATTAGCTTTACTTCTTTTTGATTCACGAACACTTTGAAACAGCAAGCCAGGGTTCAACAATCTTTCAAGTGATAATTGATCGGAATTAATTGATAATTTTGATGAATTTTTTTGACTACCTACTGGACTAACGTCACAATGTGGCAATTCATCAGTTACCTCACCAACCTCCATCTTTTGAATTTAATTTTGCCTAAAAAGAACTAAGGTTATCATTCTGTGTTTCTAACAGAATTGAATTTTTTAAACCTTTCAATTCTTTAGAAATTATATGTTCAGTTCAGTTCAATTTTAAATTCCCTTTCTCATATCATATCTTCAAAATATGTTTTCAGTTCATGCCTGACTTTTTAAAGCCTGACTTGTTTTGGTTTCTTTTACATATATCTTTCTATTATTTTTCTTATTCTATTATTACATTTTTACGTAAAGATATGTCTAATGATGTTGATAAACAAACCATTTATTTTAGATCTGAACTATATCTTTACAGTCCTTTATGGAAAACAAAATTTAAGTCAACTTTATCTCCAGTAAAAATTAATATTACATGGAAGTTCTATAGATTTTCTACATGCTTTTCTGATTTCTCTCTAAAGTAAATAAATCAAATAAATATTTATCATTCTTAAGACCTTTAACACCGTCCTAGTTAGTGATGATTCCCTATTTTGTCTTTTTACATTTAGGAGGACCTGGGGGATCTTTGCAATGTCCAAAATGATAAACACTGTCATTGCAACCTGAACCAATCACAGTTTAAAAATGACGGATGATCTTGGCATTATCCCTTTTTAAACTCTGGTGTTAAACATAAATGAATATTAACTTACATAATAATTTTTACATGAGTCTATATAAATGAATATAAATGAATATAAATGAATATAAACTTACATAATATTATAATTTTTACATAACAATGAATGAAGTAAGAAAAGAGATGAGAAAGGAGTTGGACACTGGAAAGAAAATGAAAAAATGAAAACATAATGTTACAAGTAATAATTGGTGATCAGAAGTTTAAAGCCATTCTTTTTTAGCAGAAAACCCTTGACTGGCTGCTTCTGTATAATACACAGTGTAATGCTTTGAGAACTTTGAGAATCTTGTCTCTTAAATTTGATCCTAATATGCGACAGTACTTCTGGAACACCTCTAAAGCAAGTGCTGAGCAGCTTTGGGTTTCTTTTTTTGTCGGGATCACGCTTTTTTTATAAGAACAATTTTATAAGAACACTAGTCTCAGATTGGCCGAAAAAATAAGAACAAAATAAGAACAACCTGAGGCTCAAATCAATGTTTCAAAAATTAAGAACAGCCTAAGCCTGAATTTTCTTATAAAATAAGAACAATTCATGATAAGAACAACTCATGATGTCAATTCTCTCACTGGCAAATGGTTTAGAAGTTGTTGTTTTTTTCACCTTGTCATATCGGGTCATTACCGAACAGCAACCATGCATTTTAAACAATTGTTTTTGAAAACATTTATTTTAATTTCACTTGAAGTTCCATAAATAAGAACAAAACGAGGTTGAAATATGAAACTGCCTTCTTAAAGGTAAGAAAAAAATAAGAACAATTCAGGTTGAAAAAGGCTAAAAAAATAAGAACAGCCAGCCTCTATGGCTCACCAAAAAGTTTTTATTACTATCTTATCTTACATATAATAGCAAGTGTGCATACCACTATATTTAGTTTTAATTTACAGTTAATATAGTACGGTTATATAGTTATATAGTGGCATGTGCCATGACGTCAGTTTCTTTTACTTTAAGCTTGGTATACATTATTACTTAAATGGATCTGTTTAAATATTTTTATGACGTTTTTGCCCACAGGGACTATTTCTATTTAATTCGCTATGTATCACGTTTTCTTTTATTTAAAACCATTTAAACTGATCCATTAAATGTGTAATGTATTCCAAGCTTTATTAAAAAGTCTAAACTTTAAATTTTGAATTTTTCATCACCTATTTTTGACACAGGTTTTGCGTACATTGTTTTTGAAGTTTGAGGTGGTAAAAAAATTTTACCGAACTTTACATAATACTTATATTCTGAATTACCTAATGAACGTACCCCAAGACATTAAAATACCAGGTTGGCGTCTGGTGGGTCAGTCTTACTTAATGGAGGGGAAGGCTTCTTTAGCTTTGGTAGGCAACCTTCTTAGAGATGGTGTCTTGATAAAAACACCTGGTTGGCAAGCCGCAATTGTCTTTAGGGGTAGGTAGAGATGTGCTTCTTGCAGTGTCATATCTACTCTAGGATGATGAACATCGGTCTCCTCGTTGCGCTTGATTGTGTGACAAATGCTTGAGTCTATTTTCAATATTGCTTCTTAGTTGTCTATGCTGAGGGTGTAAGGATAGTAGTTTTACCTGATTGTTACTTTGCCAACTGGTAGTACATGAGCCCGATAGTACATGCTAGCTACTTAGAGAGGCTGGTCTATCAACAGTCGAAAAATGGTGTTGCAGTAGTAGTGCCAAGTTGCGCTTGGACTGCGCCCTGCAGCTGTAACGGTTTGCATCCTTAATGGCCACAACATTGCTTTTGTTACGACAATAGGTTCAAAGCTAGCAGCAAACCTATATTGAAATTATCCTCTAGCACGAGTTCTTCAGCTGACACAACTAGGATTTCTTTCTCCTCATTATGAAAAAAATTGGCAAATACCAGTAAATCTAAATCGGGTTCTCGTAAATCGACAACGCCTTTTTCACTTTCCTTCTCTAATATTCGTGGGCTTCGTGGGAACCTCTCTCATTTGGAATCTTTTCTAGTCAACTCATCTCCTGACATTCTAGCTATTTGTGAAACTAATCTCAACTCTTCTATTAGCTCCTCTGACTTTGATGTACCTGGCTATCTTCCTATTAATCGCAAGGACTCATCTATTCTTATGCACGGTCTATGTTCATGACTGTCTTCCTGTCAGTCATCAATTGTATCTCAAATCTCCTGACGAATCTTTCATCTGCCTACGTCTTTCTCTCTTGTATTCAACTAGCTATCTTTTCCTTGTGTATCCTAACCTTCTCAGTCATGCAGCGTCATCAATTCTATCTCAGAAAATATTGATAAATATTGATCATAACTCACCCTTCTGCTTATATCTTTGTGTTCAGTGATTTCAATATCCATCATGCTGACTGGTTACCTTTCTCTCACACTACCTCCCCATCTGGCATTGACATTTTCAACTTTTTGAACTCTCCCACTTGCATATCTGATTGAGTTGATCAGGAGCCTTCTTTACTTGACCTATTCTTTTCGTCTAACCCGAACATTTGCGAAACATCAACATCTTGTCCTGTAGGTAATTCCGATCATTCTGTTGTTAACGTAACCATTGACTTTAATTCCGCTTGCCCACAGGATCCACCCATTCACCGCAAACTTTATTCGTACCATCGTGATGACTGGGACAGCTTTCAAGATCTGATTCGTGAACTGCCGGTTGATCATATCTTTGCCTGTGATGCAGAGAGGTGCGCAGTGGAGATCTCTTCTTGGCTTCAGGTTGGTATTGATGAATTTGTTCCTTCTTGTAAGTATTAAGTTAAACCACACTCTACCCCCTGGTTCTCTCCTGCCATTTCTGCTGCAAATGCCCATCGTAATCATTTTTCCATCGTAATCAACGCTGTATTAGTGAGGACAACAGGCGTCTTTTCACCAGAGCTCGCAACAACTGTAAAAATCAGGTCTATGATCGGCTTATATCTGAATCTGCTGGGTCTCATGATTTCTGGCGTATATATTGTCTAAGATTCCACCGCTCTTCAATGGTCCTGAGGTGTTGACATCTGCTGTTAGCAAGGCAGAGCTCTTTGCTAAACAGTTCAGCAGGAACTCCACTTTTGATGACACTGGTCATGTTTTGCCCGATATTGCCCCCATAACTGACGTGGATTTGTCTTCTCTGAACAAGATGGTTGCAGATGTTGTTAGTTCGACGACTCTTCTAAGGCTACTGGTCCCGACGAAATCCCTGTAATCGTTCTACAAAAATGCTCTCTCCCATACTCTGTAGGCTATTCAGGAAGTGTATCAATGAATTTTGTTTTCCTTCTTGTTGGAAGATTGCTTTTGTTGTGCCTGTTTTCAAAAACACTGGTGAGAGATCGGACCCTCTATATTATCATTCTATTAGTCTTCTCTCTATTATAAATAAGGTCTTCGAATCATTGATCAACTCTTCCATCATCCATCATCTGGAGGCATTCGACAAAGTTTGGCATCGTAGCCTTCTTCACAAGTTGAACTCCTATGGCATTTCTGGTTCACTCTTGAATCTTATTAAGTCCTTTCTTAGTGGCAGGAGTATTAAAGTGGTTCTCGATGGTCATTCGTCTTCTTCTTACCCTATTAATTCAGGGGTGCCTCAAGGTTCTGTTTTTAGTCCGACCCTCTTCTCATTTTCTTCAACAACCTTCCCAATTGTATACTCAGTAAACTTGCTATTTACGCTGACGACACTACTCTTTACTTGTCTCTTGATAGGACTAAGAACTTGTTTGATAAGGTTGAAATGGCTGCTGAGTTGGAGGACGATCTTAAAACAGTAGTCGAATGGGCTCAGACCATAGTATTAAAGTAATGACTGTGGGTAGCATTCTGTTAGTACTATAAAATCTATAATAGATTTAATAACTCACTACAAACATAGGATAATATACACACATAGCACATATAGCACTATATTGAGAAAGTATTTTTAAGGACTTTCTCTAAAACACAGCATTATTTTTAAATGAATGCCATTATTTAATAAGATGGTAATAAAAACCTTTTTGGCGCGTCATAAGCCTCAGGTCCTATTTTACTGATTAATATAAAAAAATCCTGTTTATCAGGTGCCAAATCAGCCAAAAACATAATTTTGCAACGTCCTTTAATTAAAAAATTCCATTTTAGGTGCTTGTTTATTGTAACACCTAAGTATTTGGCATCATTAACAGATTCTAAATTTCGGTTGCGAATTTTGTACAGAGAGCAAATTGATTTGATCTTGTTAGTTCCCCATAACACCTTGCATTTCTTAGAGTGGAATTCCATGCTCCATGTGCATTCCCAATTTTGCAATGCATTCAAATCATCCTGCATTATGTTTGAATCATTTTGAGTCAACACTGGTCGATAAAGGTAGGCATCGTCTGCAAAGAGGCAAACCATTGACTTTACGCATGCAGGCAGATCGTTTATGTATATAAAAAATAAGACTGGGTAAAGAACTGTTCCTTGAGGGACTCCCTATTTCACTGCAGCAGTGGAAGATGATTTACCATTGATGATAACTTGTTGGGTTCTTCCACTCACAGTGTCTGATCTTAGCAGTGGCCCGACTGTCTGAGACAGTCAAAAATGCGTTCGGGCCACCAAAATTTTTGAAAACCAGTGTTGTGGTGGCCCAAATGGACAGGCGAAAAAAAGTATATAAATTGTAAACATGATTTAAGAATTTCCATTACAAGAGAATTGAGTTTTATAATGTTTGTCTTTGCAATTTCAGCTCTTTCTTTCTAATTTGTAAGCATTTCTAAGTGTGTCCAAATGAAATTGTAGAGTGTTATTGAATATCGGGCCATTAAAATTTCCTTCGGGCCACCAACAATTTTAAAACCAATGATGTCAATGGCCCGGCACGACACCCAGATAAAATCTTAAGATTAGACACTGACTCAGGAATGAATGGATCCATGATGCAGGCCTTCCACGTACGTAAGATAGTAATGATGGAGCTTGTGACAGAGTTTTTTTTATCAATCTTATCAAATGCTTTGCTAAAATCTGAAAGGACAGAGTCTGTTTGTCCCCCTGATTGATAATATTTGCAAAGTCATTTACTGTGAAAAGTAATTGTGTTTCACAGGACCTTTTCTCTCTAAAACCATATTGCAGATCTGACAATATTTCATTGTTATTAAGATGAGCCATAATTTTCTGCAAAGGATATGTTCCATAGTCTTACAAACTATCGATGTTAAAGAAATTGGTCGGTAGCAATCAGGGTCACTTTTATTTTTTTCTCCTCTTTTGTACGCTGGCACGGTAAAGGCATGTTTCCAGTCTGTAGGTACTTCTCTCTGTTTTAATGAAGCATTAAATATCTTAACTAATGCTGGAGAAAGTTCATTGGCAAATTCAAAAAGAAACCTTGCTTTTATGCAGTCGGATCCTGTCGCTTTAAATGGTTTAATGGACTTCAATAGTTTTGTAACTCCTTTGCCTGAGATGGTAGAATCATCTATTTCATTTGCAAAAGGTGGACTAGGTATATCAGGTAATTTGCCGTCAGGTTCTGAAAACACACTGCAGCACTGTTTATTAAGTATGTCTGCTTTCTTTTCATCGTCGATCACCAGGCTTCCGTTGGATTTGAGGAAACTGTAATGTTGTCCTCTCTTTTGCTTTAAATGAATGAGTAGAAGCTTTTTGGATTGTCTTATATGATAGTCTCATTAACGTGTTGTAAGCTGTGTGACTAGCTTTTTTGGTTTTGGAACGCAAGGACTTAAATCCTTCCCAATCTGCTTTTATATTGGTTTCTTTTGCTCTTCTGAAAGCACGTTTTTTACAACGTGATAAACGTTGGCACTCTTGGTTGATCCAAGGTACATTATAACATGTTGATGTTTCTTTTGATATTTTCACATTGCCGAGTCAGTGATGGTTTTAAATTTATTCCATAGATCATTTATATCATTTGATTGGTCTATACAGAATTGTTCTATGTGTGCCTGTAAGGGAATTTTAATGGCAGAATTATCAGCCCTATTCCATTGGTTAACAGTCCTTTTGACAGGTCGATTTCGATGAGGATGACACAAGATATGGCAAAAAAAACGTCCCCAAAGTTGAAAACTTGATGTAGCTTCGTCAAATGATCGAAATGATTTGAAACTTCACAGGTTTGTTTTTACACCTATTTTTGATGTTTCCTGAAAGTTTAAGAGCTTAACGACGTTTTTTCTAAAAGATATAAAAATTTTCCGAAAACATATCAAAAATCACTTGTTTATAGATTTGACGTCAAAAGAAATTTTTCATTTTCCCTGTTCAGCGCCCGGTTTATTCTTGAATTCATTTTGTTGTTCTTCATGAAGTCATTGCAGTGGCCACTGACGTCCCTGGTTAATGAAGACACTGCAATGTGTAATTACTAACAGTCACGCAAACCGAAAATCATCTTCAGTTTGATCTAGAAACACCTGCGTGAAGTCAATATGGTTTTTTCAGATGAAGATAAAGCCATTATCAAGCACTACCACGAGAAAGGATATTCTGCATATCGTATTTGGAAAGACAATCCTGAAAAGAATTGGAAAAAGAAGTCAGTAACTCGTTTGATTAAAAGATATAAGGAATTTGGAACAATGGAAAGGCAAAAAGGCTCTGGTCGTCCAATCACGGCAACAACAACACAAAATCAAAATGCTGTTGAGGAATTGGTATGTTCTCAAGAAGAAGCCCCGGGAACTCATGTCACCCCAAACAACATAGCCAAGATTTTGAACATCTCGGATCGATCTGTGCGACGAATGGTGAAGTCGAAAGGAATCAAACAATTCAAACGTTTGAAAGCTCCCTCAATGAACGAAGGGACACGTGCAAGACGAGTCGAACGAGCCGAATCTCTTTACGAAAAATTTTCACGAAATCCTCGCATGGTGGAAAGAGCAGTATTTCAAGACGAGTGTGATTTTCCTTTACAGGTACCACTCAACAATCAAAACAACAGAGTGTATTACAAAGGAAACAAAAAGGATGTGCCTGAAAAGAATCTTTTCCACACTTCGGATCGTCAATCAATCAAAGTGATGGTATCCGCCGCTTTCACATGGCATGGTGTAAGCAAACCAATATTCGTCAACCAAAATGGTCTTAAAATTAACGCTAAACGATACCATGATCATTTGAAAAAGGAATTGTTTCCGGCTATCCGTAAGATTTACCCTCGCAATGATTGGATTTATATGCAGGACGGAGCAACTTCCCATACCAGTAGATTAGTTCAAAATTTCCTTGAGGAAACTATTCCACGACGTTATGTCAAGAAGGATCAGTGGCCCCCTAAATCACCAGACGCGAATCCACTCGACTATTATTTTTGGAGTCGAGTTAAAGATAAAGTATACGAGGGAAGACTCAACAAACATTTTACTTCAGAGGATGAAATGATTCGGAAAATCAAATCGGTCTGGAAAGAATGTGCATCAAATCTTTCCGAGATCCGAAAAGCAATGAAACAATTTACAGAGAGACTTAAAGCAGTAAACGACTGCAACGGCTCTTCAATCAAAATGCACTTTGCATAAACGTTTTGTAAATTTCATATTCTTTTAGTTTTATGAATAGATTTGTGGATTTGTCATTGTCTAGTTCAATGAAATTTTGTAATTGATATAAAATTTCATTTTGATCACAGTAAGATATTGACGTCAATTCTATAAACAAGTGATTTTTTATATGTTTTCGGGAAATTGCTATATCTTTAAGAAAAATTGTCGTTTAGCTGTCAAACTCTCAGGAAATATCAGAAATAGGTGCGAAAACAGCCCTATGAAGTTTCAAATCATTACGATCATTTGACGAAGCTACATCAAATTTTCAAATTTGGGGACGTTTTTTTTGCCATACCCGGTATCAGCTATAGGAATTCTGTCGTGGTCACTGATGTCATCGATATCTTTAATATTAGAAGCTTATGAAGGATTATTGGTAAGAAGAATGTCAAGAGTGTTGTTTTTTCTTGTTGGAAAGTTGACTAGCTGTTCCGTATTGGTATCTTCCATCATGTTGATAAATGACTCATTGATTGCTTTAGGGTACTGGTAACCTATAATGTTGTTAGTAGTCAATATCTGAGAGGTTCCCATCACAACCAATTCAAATGAGGGCTTGTTTTGTGGCTATTAATTATGGTTGTGACATCATCTGCAAGGTCATCAATATACTTCAGATTACATTTTGGTGGTCAGTATGCTGCAGTAATGATGACAGGTTTTTGGTAAGTTTTTAATTGCAATACATTCAGTATTTCTAGATTCATATAACTGGTCAGAAATAACAGAAGATTTTACTACTATAATAACACCAACTCAAGAGTCTCTACCATCTTGTCGGTATGCTGTAAATCTTTTTTTTTAATATGGGTCTAGGTGTGTCTCACAGCCTATTACTGTTATTGTTTACTCTCTGTTTTATCTTTAGATATATATACAGGAGTTCCACAGGAGGTTTATTATCATATTATAGCTATTTTTAACATTGGTAGCAGAGAGTAGTTGCGATAATGGCTGACAAGAAGTTTTACCGCGAAGAAAAGCTCAAGCCTCCTGGTTGGGATCCTATCAAGCAACGATATAATGATTGGAAATTTTTGGTGTTAATGTGGGTTGAAGCTTGTGAGCGTGCCAAGTTACCAAAATCTGATCGTGGATATTTATTATTCCAAAAGTTAAAGGACATAGAAAAAGACAATATCGGGAATAAACTTGTTGCAGAAGCACAGTTAGGTGTTATAGATGTGTTCCATGAAGATGCAGTTGATCAAATTTTACATGTACTTGATAAGAGATTTAAAGAAGATGACCTAGCTTTAAAAAAGAAAGCATGGAAAACTTTTATTGAACTAAAACGTGACAAGGGACAAAATATTGATGAGTATATTGATAAATTTGACAGTGCGTGTTCGAGTTTGAAAATAGCTGGGAGAGAATTGGATGATGAAACTTATGCTCTTCAGCTCATGGAAAGTGCATGTTTGAGTGATGATGTGAGTCAGCTAGTTATATCCGGGATAAACGATAAGATCCCCGACATCTTGGATCAAACAAAGAGGTCACTGCGAAAATATCTTGGGAGTGAGAAAACCGGTTTAACTGTGACAGAAAACCAGAAGGTAAAAGATGAGGTATTATTGACAGCTGACGATGATGAAGCCTACTGTGTTTACAGCAGGAACAATGTGCAGTTTTCAAATCGTGGCTGTAGCTTTAATCGTGGTTCAGGACGAGGAAGAGGTTAACGAAGTCGAGGTGGTAGATTCCAGCCAAGTCGTATTTTTAAATCAGAAACACCAACTCAATCCAACTTAGGTACGAAAGGTACCTAAAATGTAAGAAATCGTAAGAAAGCGTCAAATGAATCATTTAGATGAAAATGGTCAACCTCTTTGATGTAATGTTTGCGGTTCAATCTTTCACCTTGCCGGTCGATATGGGCACGGATGTCCTGAGTCATACCATAACCTTCAAGGTGCATACCAAGTTGATGCAGAAGAGGTGAATAAATGTGATGAGTCAGTTGAAAATGAAGTTCTTGTTTTCCAAAGTACTGATGAATGTCTTTTGAACAGTTGCTGTACTTCAAATGTCATGGGTAAGACATGGAAGGATAATTTCTTTACAAACATGTCTGATGCTGATTTTGCAGAAGTAGAGACATTTCCTTCAAATTCGAAGTTCAAGTTTGGTGGAGAAGTTCCTATTCAGGCAAGTGAGAAGATGAAGTTTCCTTGTTACATCTTAGGAAAGCGTACTACTATTACTGCAGGCATTGTTCAAAGGGATATACCATTGCTGATTTCTAAGGCAGAAATGAAAAAACGAGGTTTTTCTATAAACTTTAACAATGACACACTGGGAGTAAATGGGAAGTCTTATGATCTAGACACAACAGCCTCAGGACATTTTAAACTGTCTCTATGGAATAATGATGAAGTAAATATCTGTGTAAGTGATATGAATGAGAAGGAAAAGCTAGAAATGATTAAAAAGCTCCATCGCCAGTTTCGACACCAACCTGCTAGTGTAACAGAAGAGTTGTTAAAGAGAGCTGGGATGATCAATACCGTGTTGAAGCAGATGAATGAACGTGTAGCTGATGTTTGCGACGTTTGCCTGAGATATAAACGCACACCGTCACACCCAGTTGTTTCGTTACCCATGGCTGCATCGTTTAATGAAGTTGTTGCAATGGACTTACAAGTTTTCACTCAGAGTAATATTTACTTCATATACTTTGTTGATTTATTTACGAGATTTACGCGTGCAACAGTTCTGAGGAGCAAAGAACCAAAAGAAGTTGTTGATGCTTTTGTCCTTACTTGGATTTCTGCTGGAATGGGACCGCCTAAGAAAGTGCTGATTGATAATGGCGGCGAATTTGACAACCCGCAGTATCTTGCAGCAATGGAACAATTCAATGTTGAAGTGTGTGCAACCGGAGCTGCTTCTCCTTGGAGTAATGGCATATGTGAACGAAACCATGCCGTAGTTGATTTGATAGTTATGAAAATGCTTGAGGAGAACCCAAAAATGAAAATTAACATTGCTCTGGCAAATGCAGTCAACGCATTAAGAATTGTCTTCAAAACCATAAGGGATTCACACCTGTACAGTTGGTTACAGGAGTATTACCAAATCTACCTAATGTTCTCAACAGTTCCCTGCCTGCTTTAAACAATATGCATCTAGCTCGTCGTACATACATGAAAAATGAGTCATCTGAACGAATAAAGCGTGCATTACAACATCGTGTCAGATCTTGTGAGGAAACGTTTCTGCAAGGCGACAAAGTTTATTACAAACGGAATGATTCTCCAAGATGGAGAGGGGCAGGAAAAGTACTCGGTCAGTTAGGAACTGTGGTTTATGTTATACATGGTTCAAGGTTAATAAGATGCTCTGCAAACTGTGTCGTGAAAGTTGCTCATGCGGAACCAACTGCAGATACTGGCAAGAAGAAAGCAGAGAACAATGATACAGCTGATTTACAGTCAAGACCACCTGCTGAACCATCATCTGATGAAAGTGATGGAGATGAATTGAGTGATGTTGAAAATCTTGCAGACATAGTACCTGATGATTCTGTAAATGATGGAGATAGAGGAGATCAAGAAAACAATGAGCAGGATGTAGCAACATCAGAATGAAGACCAAGGCGTACCCGAAAAACACCATCATTGTATGACCCAGAAACCGGTAAATGGAGTTCTAACATCATTAATGAAGCTCATGTCGTAATGATACCTGTTGAACGACACACTGATCCTGATGTGATTGAAGCTAAGCATGCTGAAATTGAAAATTGGAGGATGATGGAGGCTGTAGATTTGATTGAAGACAAAGGTCAGAAAGTCATAAGTACGAGATGGATTGTGACAGAGAAGGAACAAGAAGATGGAAGCATTAAACCGAAGGCTCGACTTGTCATACGTGGTTTTGAGGAAGATGATATGGTGCAAACAGATGCACCAACTGCTTCTAGAACAACATTGCGAGTAGTATTTGCCATAGCTTCTAAAAACGATTGGGTTATACAAACAATCGACATTAAGGCTGTATTTTTACAAGGTAGACGAATTAATAGAGATGTATTTGTGGTACCACCACCTGAAGCCAACAGAAATGGACAATTATGGAGATTGCGTAAAACAGCATATGGATTGATTGATGCAGCACGCAACTGGTATTTATCTGTCAGAGAAACTCTTATAAAGCTCAGTTGTATTCAGTCTCAGTTAGATAAAGCTGTTTTCAGATGGTATTATGATGGTATTCTACATGGTATCATACTTTTGAATGTGGATGATTTCTTTGTTACAGGCACATTGATTTTCTTTCAGCAAGTTATTCAGAATGCAAAGGAGAAATTTAAAGTCGGTAAATGTATCTCACTCTGTTTCAAGTATGTTGGTCTGCAAGTGACGAAATTGTCTTCTGGTAGTATATGTCAATCAAGCTGCTTATGCTTCTGAAATTCATGATCAAGAAATGCAGATAGATGGTCCTCAGGAGAATGTAGATCGAAAGCAACTGAGATTATTGAGAAGTATAATCGGTCAACTTCAATGGGTAAGCTCTCAGACACGACCTGATTTATGTTTTGATACACTGGAATTGAGTATTGAAAGAAATAAGGCATCTGCAGCTACATTCAAACGTGCCAAGAAAGTAATTAAAAAGCTACACACAAGAAAGTCAGAGATCGTTTTTAAACCAGTCGGTGAAATTGAGAAAATTATTGCATACTCTGATGCAGGATTTTGTAATTTGCCAGATGGTGTTTCAAGCACGCAAGGCTATGTGATATTGCTTGTTGGTAGTAACGACACATGTATTCTTGATTGGGGTTCTTCCAAGATTAAGAGAAAAGTAGCAAGCACTCTAGAAGCCGAAACTCTTGCTTTAAAAGAGACGATTAACAATGCTATTTACCTTGGAAATTTGATATCGGAATTCTTGTTTAATGATTTCAAGAACAACAAGATTGAAGTTGAAGCATACTGTGATAACAAGCCAGTAGAACAAAGCCTACGATCAACTAAGCAAGTTCAGGAGAAACGCCTCAGAGTTGATGTTGGAGAAATTCAGCGATTGCTTGAAGATAAGGAAGTTGCTGACATCAAGTGGATTCCAACTGCATCACAGCTAGCAGATGGATTGACTAAACGTGATATCATGATGGACGAACTGATGAATTAGGTTACATAGACTGTTTGGACTGTTTAAAAAGACATATTGACTTTTACTATTTTGTTATGTTGGATATAGGTTTATTCACACAGAAGTTTACAGTTCAAGCAGCATGAACAGCGTCGCTATGTTCATTGCTGGGAACATGTTGTGCTTTGCTGGTGCACGTTTATCTTGGTTTTATTAGTAGTTTATTTTACAACTAGGTTTATATTTTTTTTTCAGCTAGGTTCAGGACATTTTGTTTCATTTAGAACACAGGGAGGATTGTTATTGTTTACTCTCTGTTTTATCTTTAGATATATATACAGGAGTTCCACAGGAGGCTTATTATCATATTATAGCTATTTTTAACAATTACAACGTCAGTATTGGTATCATGAAGCATACGGTGGAACTCTTCTTTCTTGCTCCAGATTTTTTGGAAATTTATTACCATAATTCGGAGAGATCGGGTTTTAGTTTTTGCAGGTAGCTCATGATGGTTGCTGTTGAAGGAGCTATCAGAGTCTGAAAAACAGCTATCAAAAACAGTGTTACGGTTACAGCACATCCATTGGTCCGGAGTTGACTTCAATTGAACCGCTAAGGCTTAACAATAATTGGACAATATTTGTTTTGGTTCCAAAGTGGTGGGTATGCATTATGTTTCCAATACTGAGGTATGGCTAGCAATATGTAATCATATGATGTTGTCATCCTTTGGAAGCATACTTCATTGTTCATGTGGATCACAGCTTCAGATTTCTTTAATATTACTTCAATGAGTATCAGCAATATTGATTGCCAGAAATACATCTTTCATTTGGGCTAATGCTGAACAGTACATTAAATATGATAGATCACTGGTATATATAATTGCATCAAGAAAGCTTCCAGCAGACTGAAGCTGTTGCAGAAAATCTGCTATTATATTGATTCCCACACTGCTTTGATGATATTATAGATCCACACTTCTGTCTATGATGACATACTGTCCTCTCTCATTAATCGCCAAGTCCAAGATTAAGTCTTGAACTGAGAGCGAGGCGTATCATTGGTGGGAAAACTGTTGTACCTTCAGTATTACGAATCATCAACACGTGAACTTGCATATTCCCACGAAAATGTTTCAATGGTGATGTGTGTGAACCTTTCCAGAGTTATTTTTCTGTTGCTGCATAAAATTAGAAGCTGCACAATCATCATTTTATCACCAAGGCGCTTTCCTCTTCAATATGCTACATGCAGAAGTTCGAAAAAGAAAGGAATATTAAAAAATTCCATTACCTTTTAAATGATTTTTATAATAGTTTATCTTAAGAGTGCTTTGTGTGTGCTGTGTGCGCATGTGTGTGTTGCGCGTATCTGTTTGTTTTCTTTTCAACTGTACCATCCATCTCTCCATATATCTTTCCCTAAACTTTTATTAATTAGGCTTTTATATCTTTGATGTGTTACTCATCCTCAACTCACGGCTCTATTCCCGAATCAGTAAGTACTTTTTGTGTTTGCTTTCTAGTATTTGATTGCATTTGGCCTTCCATCCAACGATTTTTCCCTTATTGATTTTTGTGAAGTTGTGGCTGTTGTTTTTGGGCTTGTTTTTGAATATGTATTATATATTAGTTAATCATCATCTTTAATTTTCCATGTAATGTAATTTATCATTTTAAATACAAATACAAAAAAAATTATCACTTTTATTCTTCATTCTTAGTTGTATCTTCTACTGACTTTTATTCCTTTTACTGACTAGAATAGTATATTTTATTGTCAGTATTTATGCTTTCTTTGTGCTTTCTTTCTTTTTTAGCAGCAACAAAGAAATGGTCTTCATTTATAAGAGGAATTTATAAGAGGAATCATAGAATACCATCAATCTTCCAAACTTCGGACATTCTTCCAAATGTTGGACATAAAAAAAGCATATCGGCAAAATACAAACCACATCAATAATGATACATACTGCGCCGTCAATTAAACTAGAAGTTTTTTGTGAAGTTTTAGTCACAAAAATCAAACATTTGAATTAGTTGACTGTACACTTGAGAGCAATGTTGCACGCAATAACGCAAAACTGTTATAATGCGAATTATAATTACGTCCCTGATTTAAGACTCTATCTAAACATCAGATCTAATATTGAAAATGACTTTTTTCTTCACGTTTATTGTGCTGTACGGTTACTTATTGCATTTCAACATCTTTTATCTGCTTCATCCAATATTTTTATAGTATTTTTTATGACTTGGTTGAGTGGTCATGTACATTTCGTTTACCAGATAGGTCTATTTTATTAGCGTGTCCAAAGTTTGGAAGGATGTCCAAAGTTTGGAAGATTGATGGTACTAAATAACAAAAAAGAAACTATACTAAACTAAAAATACCTTTGCACATGTTTTTAAGACTGGTTTCAGTAGAAAACGTGTCTTTTCTTCTATAGTATGTCGCAAAACAAAAAATGACAAGCAAAAGAAAAACCATAACAAAGCCCACAACAAAACAACATCAACGCAATTAGTTATACATATGCTGAAGTAGTGAAGGACAGCTAAAAACTTTTCTCAGAGATTTAAAAGAAATTGAACTTAGAGGTTAACGTGAGGAAAGAATTGTTGTAATGTGTCCCCATATAACAATACTTTCAGCAAAAACTTGAAAGAGAAAAGTTCAAAATTATATGGAAAGATAAGATTCATTCATACCTAACTTTTCATGTCGTCTTATAGTTATTGAATCAGATTGACACTGAATTTAAAATTTTCCCGAAAAAAAGATCAATGAACGCATGTTTATATCCTGTGTAAAAATGACACGAAAAGTATTTCATTAGGTGCGGAAACTCGTTCATAAAGGCATTTTCCGCGCCTCATTACGAATGTAAGTCAAGTATTCTGTAAACACATTGTTTTCATTCATTCTGGACTGGAGAGAGTAAATTAATTAAAATTTGGATACTTCCATAATAATGAGAATGTTGAATGATATTTAGCTTACTTCTTTGTAAATTTTTTAGGGAGTAAAACTAAAGACTTCGAATTGAAGTCAATTAGAAGAATCTACCCACAGTTTTTTCAAAAAACACTAATCTATTCTAGCTAAACGTCTAGTCTCGATTTTACGTATTGGAATGTTTGACCATAGTGTTCGTTTTCCCCAATGATATATAAGCGAAGCGCTATCATTGGTTTTATCATTGGTTTTCCCCCAAATATATAGCTAATAGTCAAGTCACATGACATCCCGACCAGAAGAATGTTCAGATCAGAAATCACTCCAAAAATTGAAATTTACAGAGAATAGATGAGGTTCTTAGTGACGTAATGTTTATAAACACCAGTGTTCTTTGCTCGATAATTACGGTATATTGCAACATAGAATATCATTAATCAAGTCATTTTCCTGTGAGTATGCGCACGCAGCCTCACAGGAAATAAAAGTCTCTTTATACACTTCAAAATGTTGTCACTTTATTTGGTTCTCTGGAGTCCCCTTAAAGACAATCGACATTAGAAAGTTTCAATACACATTAGCACTTCCTATCTATTTTCGTACATTGTATTTGATTTTTAGTATGTACAAGGTATAAAAGTGTAATTAACATTGGAAACTCGTCTATAGTTTACCTAACAAAATAATAAGTATAATTTTAGCTAATTGATTGTTCTGCAGAAGGAAACAATACATTATTAATAAATATGTCAACTCACATGTTTTGAGTGTGTGACACATGCATGCAATTTGGAAAAAAGAAAAACAAACTTGTTTATAAAAACATTTTATTTCTAAACGAAGCTTTTCATTCTATAAGAAGAACATCATCAGATATGTACAATAAAATTTAAACATGGCAATTTGGTTATTACACACATAAAGAATGTTTTTTAAATTCCTTATCTGAAATAAAGGAATTTAAATCTTCACTTTGCTACTTTTCGTGCTGTTTTCATCATTTGCTAAGTGCATTTTCTCGCAGTGCAGACAGAGTGTACAATTTCCAAACTTTCTCTGCGGTGCCAATCAAGGTGTCATAGGGAGATGACACCTCTAAAAACTGGTAGCGGAAATCTCTCACACATTTCAACAATTTTAACACCTCATCAGTATTGTACTGCATTTTTCAACAACCTTCTTTACCAAATATCTAAATTATGAAAGTGCTGGAGATATAGGGTGATATGGGTTGTACTACATGCAATCTTATACTTTTGCAAACATAAATGCACAAAATCATGGAATATTATATTAACATACTTTTTGAAATGTTTGATATGTATATAGTCATCGAATAGTCTACTATTATCATGGGATTTGCATCAGCTTTCTTGTCTAATTGACAAGCTGGTTCTTTAGTTGAATTTTATCTGGAACTGACAAATCAAAAAAATTTTTTTACCTCAAGATTGCTTAAAAGAGCAGTTTTTGTTTTTTTAGTGATCATTTGTAAAAACATAAACCATATATAGAATATTGAAAGAATTTCATTGAAAATTAGTCCTGGCAAAGAAATTCAACCAGAGACATCCTTCATTTCATTGTAATTGATGATTATGGTTATTCAACATTACATTCCAGAAAGCATTGATTACTAAAATTGTCAGCAAAAATTTAATGATTTTATAAGTTATATACAGGATCTGCTTTTCATCATTGTGTATTCATGTAGGTTAAAACTCAAATGGAAGCTTGAGGTTAACTTCAATCAAGTTTCAAACCCTATTTCAGCTAAGGTAATATTGGCATTTTAAAGATGATTGATGTTTGTGTTTGGTTATAAGTTATGCATTCCCCCTAATTGCAATTTAAAACTACAATGGAATTCCAAAAAAAATCATTAGATGTTTGCTGGTAACTACATGTGTTAAACCTTAATAGCTCATGATAATCTGGCTCAATGTCAACATTATGTTTGTCAGATTACTGTTGCTTGGTATTGAATTATCAGAATTTTTAAATAGATTTTGGACATTTAAAGTGCTTTAGGAATACATTTATTCATTGAGGACTTAACACATCTTCTGACATTCAGCTTTGAAATAGAAATGTACGTATTTTAATACATAATGTAATAACTTAATTTTTACATTTATTCTAGATTTTATTATAATAGATTTAACAATTTAATATGTATATATCTTGAAACTGGTCAATGTTTACGAAAAAAAATCCAAAAATTTTTACACCCAACATTAAATTGCCTCATTCTGGTTTCAGAGAGATCCGAAAAGCCAGACCAGAGCCTTATGTCCCTGTCTCCCAAAATACTTTTTTGAAATGTACTTAATCATAAAAAGATGTCTTTTTAGAATGGATTAGCAGTCCTGATAAAGATATTGTTGACTAAGTAAGATTTCAATTCAGAAACAAAACCTTCAGGACTTGTGTACTGGACTGAAAGTATCGGACTAATCTTCTGTGATCTAGAGTAATGACATTTAAATGGGTTGGGTAATAATTCTGCAACTGAGATGTTTCGATATCTGCTTGATCCATTATGTTGGCAAAATTTATGTTTCGAGACAACTGAAGACATTAAAATATGTCATAGTCACAAACTTATCCAATTACATAAGTAATGTAGATGTTTCACCATTTTATTGATTGATTGGTTATACTTGTTAATGTATTTACCTTGCTTCATAGGAACGAGTATCAATTGAAAATGAATAATCAGTCAGCAGTCAGACAAATGGAAGAACCTGAGTTGCTTACAGAGGTGCCACCAATACTAAAAAGACTTGCAAAAACTGTTGCTTATGCATTCTATGAACCTGAACTTATTGTGACTGTCAGCTTGCTCACAAGATACCCCTGTATTGATGAAGACACACTTCTGGAGAAATTGCAATTTGATAAAAGGCAACTCCGTCAAGTGTTATCAAGGTTGAAAAATGATAAGTTAATCAAGCAGAGAGTTATTAAAGAAAAACAAGCTGACTCTGCTAATCTGAACATCTACAATTTTTATTTCATCAATTATAAACTGTTTGTTAATGTAGTGAAGTACAAGTTAGATCATATTCGGAAAAAGCTTGAGAATGAAGAGCAACAGGCAAGAAACCGTCCATCTTTTCAATGTCAACAATGTGAGAAACACTACACTGACTTAGAAGTTGATCGACTGATTGATTTCGAGACAGGGTTATTGAAATGTACGTTTTGTAATGGTGATGTAGAAGAAGACGCCAGTCATATCAATACATACAGCAATGGTTCATCTCTTGGTCGATTTAACGATCAAATAGAAATGATTTTCAAACTTTTAAAGGAATGTGAGAATATCAATTTAGCACCGGAAGTATTAGAACCAACTCCATCAACGGCTGCTTTGAAATCTGCTCATACGAAGTCTTCCAGTGGCTCCAAGTCCGGCTGGGCGAATGATAAATCTATTGATATTTATGAACAGCGCATACAGATCAATGTCGGCGACGAGGTGAAGCAAAAGGAAACGAAAGTTGCAAAAGAACTCCCGTCGTGGTTAGCTCACAGCACAGTGTTTGAGGAAGAATCGAACGACAGTATTTCGAATGTTCCTAGCGACGCTGCTGCGTCATCGAGTAACTCCAAGAAAATGGAAGTTGATGATAATGAAATCATGTCTGACCTGTTAGCACATGAATCAAACAACAAAAAAGTTGATCTTAATTTATCTGAAAACCGAAAATCTGACACGACATCCGATTCGGAGATGGATTCTAGTCCAGAGGTCAATAAGGCTGATAGTGCTGTTGTGACGACAGAAGTTGCTGAAATGGGAGATAGTGATGACGATGAAGATGAAGTCATGGTTAAAGTGGGTGACATGAAGTATCCAATGTCTGATATTACAGACGAAATCATATCGAAAATGACAGACGAAGAGCGGGAGGTTTATTTGAAACTTTACCATGAAGCTTACGAGCAGTTTTATTGAGTTTCGAAAGATTCTTTCACATGATTGGCTAACGACTATTCGAATTTTATTGAGTTTCGAAAGTTGCTTTCACGTGATTGGCTAACGACTATTCGATCAAGCTGTTTGATCTGTACGATGAATATTTCAAGTTCTGACGACAGGAAGGTATTCTGAAACGAACGGCTGACAACGGTGTTGTTGTTTCTCATTTCGATTCTGTTTGTTATTGCTGGTGTTTGTTTATCTCATCATTTTGCAGAATTTCGATATTAATTCGTTGTGCTATGATGTTTTTTTCCTTTTCCTTTCTGAGTTAGCACGATCGCGTGGTGCTAATCGAATATCGTTTCCTTTCCAGTTCTCAAGCCAACCTAGTTCTCGCGTTTGAAAGTTTTGATGAAATTTATTTTGTCAGTAGCATTAAAAAAAATAGACGAAATAAGTTGCTAATTTTAGGCGCAGGACACCCACGTGAGTTACTTTTCTTTTGATATAAATAGAATGAGCTTTCCATTAATGACCACTAGGCCCTTCTGATCGTCATAAGCCCCCACTTATTATCGAAGTTACAAATCACAAGGTTTTTCTATTTTTTTCTTAAATGTCTTTGATTTACTATCAAACATCGATCGTCCGCTATAAGAAAAAAGCTCGCGTATTTTGACTAAACCGGTTGTTTGAGAACACTATTATTTCGCAATTTTGTCAGATTTGTAAAAATAACTAAAGTTGTAATTTAAAATTATGACCTTTAATTAGGATATGAAAGACGATTAAGATCTTATGAGGAAGCCTACAGGATATGTCTGTTTCTGTCTTACAAGCAACGGAAAGAATTTCTTCTTACAGCAAAAGCTCAGGAATGGCGTAGTATTGTTACGAAGTTACGTGAAAAAAAAAACAATGTCGTAAATATAATGTGTCTTTGCTCTTCTATAAAATGATTCACAACTTAACATCAATACACCGTTCATGTCCGACGTAAAACCAACGTAAAACCATGTATGCTACCTCTATAGGTCAGGTAAGGCGATTTTTTTTTATCGTGTATTCATACAAAGAGTCTTTATACGAAACACACCTATCGATTTAAGTACTTTTTTTAAAAGCTAATCAAATAAAACGTATTTTCAATATCCTTACAGCAGCGAAACGAGAGGGACGGGCTGTGAAATTGGGGTTGGCACGTGTTGAAGTTTGGACAAAGAACTGGTTTTAATGAAAATTACAAAAAGTTAATAAGGAGCTTATTCTGTGCTTCCTGGGAAGGCAAAATTTTATCTCGATGTACCAATTAAATAAAAACTATAAACAATAGATGCAGCTGTACCAGTAACCAATTGTACAGGGGGTAATGTTTATCAAGAAATCACTTAAATACTTATTAGAAGCATAGAAAAGCAAAGGGATGTATGCGGACTGTTGAACATTAAGGGAACACTTTTGAATAAATAAATAAGTCTTTCTCTTCTAAACCATCACTAAAATATAGTAAGAGACACGTTAAAGAGGCTTAGAGTTGTGTGCTTATCTCCCTAAGAACCGCGTATTAGAGAAAAAAAAACTGTACAAAATTGACAATTTCATATTTACGAAGAAGTGAAAAAGTGACTCTATCCTGACGGCAACTTCGTACAAAGAAATTCGCTTCATAATGTGCGTATGATTTTCAAGGTAACAATTTACTATATGCATATAACTACTGAAAGTTTGCTCTCCGGTGGATATTACCAGAGAACTGCAACATCTATCAGATTTTGAATATTCATGACATTGAAGATTTAGCAGAGTAGTATATTTACCAGTAAAACAACAGACACGTGAATCGTCTCTTTGACATGTATTGACAGATATGTATCTTTGAAGTATACTTTAATTGGAGAAATGGGCAAAGTAATGTTTTCATACTTAAGAAGCGCGGAAATTTGAAATATTTTATCGTTTTGTTATTTAACTTGATGGGTTTTTCTTTTTTAACTCAAACAGAAATGAATCTTGAATTTTTTTCAGGTAAGCAGAGTAGTTAATTCCTTTTAATTTTTCATGTTTTGACTTTCCCCTGTATAAACCTCGATACCAGATCTCTCGATCACACTGACTTTCCTATTGATTTATGAAACGAACTAAGGGAAGAAGAGACACTGGGTTCAAAGTTGTTTTATCTCCTGAAGACATAAATGATACAATTTCCATGCACGAAGATGCGGAAATGACTTCTCTCTCAATCTTCAGCTTTATCCTGGTATATGTCATAACTTTATAATCGATCCTTTTTGTCGGGTTGTTTCTAATGACAGGTTCATTGTCTCTGTTGGAGAAGTCTTAAAGTTAAACTTGTCCCCTTCGTCAATGGTAAAATAAATGAATAAATGATTACGCCATTTTTAAATGTTAAAACATTTGAAATGATATAGAATTCATAAATAAATAAATAAATAAATAAATAAAATGTTGATGATGATGACGATTATGTTGCGTAGTCTTAGTGATTTCCTGTGTCCCTTAAAAACCTTTCACCGATTTCAATAACGTCGTAAAATAGCAGTGAGGTTAAGCAAGAAAAAGGAAGCTGTCCAATACACTATAATAGGTTTTCATTACGCATCTTAAAAATTGCTCTATAAAAAAAATTTCAAATTGGATAATCAATTAACATTTTTTGTAACGATGGCGAACGGACGAAAGGGAAAATCAGAGAATAGTTTTTAAGTTTAATTCGAAGCTGTTACATGTTGGTAAAAAAAAAAAAAATTGAAATGAACATGAGATTCTTAGCTTATTAGATTTGGTCATTGTGGATATTATCAACTCGATTAAAGTTTGAAAAAGGACCATTCAATCTGGCGTGTTATTACAACGTGAGAATTTTTCCATGGTGTTAAACTAAAATACACATATATACATATATTCGGATAGAAAGGGAGGTCTTGGAAGATTTAATGCTTGTAAATGATAATGTTGTTCTCCCGACAGGTTGTCGTTCTCCTATCCGTCGCCGTCATTTGTTTGGTTCACTGCATTCCGACAGAAAAAAAGACTACCCATGATGCACCTCGGTTAGTTATACAAATACTGCGGACTGCCAGAGATTTCACGAAAGAAACAAAACATGATATGAAAACTATTTTAACCAATCAACAGCCTGATGAACAGCGGCCAAAAGATTTTGTGCAGCGTCGAGTGCCCTGGTATACTGTGCTCACAAATTTGAAAAAGAAAAAACGATTTCGTACGAGGAGAAGAAGACAAAAGAGGGGTGGAAGGATAAATACAGACCATGATTTAATCTCGCCATATCCTACTAACAGGAGATTATACAAACTGTCCAATAGATTAGGATATTATTTACGAATCCATTTTAATGGAACTATCGATGGCACACTGGATCAAGCTGATACAAGAAGTAAGTTCTTTGTTTCACCGCGTTGGAAGGTTTGTGTGGTAGCTATTGAAAACCGCAAAATACGATAGCCAATTTAAAACGCAGATGCGTAGGAATGAGGAGGTAATATGTTTACATATGTTTTGACGCATGTGGTAAACTGATGACACTTTCCGACAGATAAACAAGTCTTAGGTATAATGATGTTATGTGACGACAATCACGAAAAGATTGATAAAAAGGTTTTTGATTCGTTGCGTGGGAATTTCCGAGCCTTTTCTCGCCACCTATTTATATGTCTTTGATCCATGGGTCACTCTCAACCAAGTCCATTGTCAAAACTTAAGGAGGTGATTTGATCGAATACAAATATTTACTTGTCGCCTGAAAGCTATTATTTAGCAATTAGAAACTATAAACATTTCTTGAATTTTTTTGCTATTTTTATTATCAAACGATTTATTTTTGTGGAATTCATATCCGCCATTTTGTAATCACGCTGTCTTTTTGTTTGGATCTAATTTTTTTTTCGATTGTCACAAAATTGTACGGTTTATCTTCACAGTCCATTGTCGGTACCATTTTCAAATTATCATAAATGACCCTAAAAACAACAACAAGCTGATTAAATACGCGTGGAGGGGGGTAAATTCCAATGGTAGATTTATGAATGACTGTTATTATAATGCTGACAAATAAACGCTAGAAGCATCGCTCAAAAAAATTATTTTTGATTTCTACAAAGCGATTTAGTGATGTGCTTTTAAATTTCCTCTGTATTTAACTTTTAGCTATTTTAATGTTCGAATCTCACGGTCCAAGTATAGTACGAATAAAAGGCGTTTCCACTGGCAACTATTTAACCACCACAAAAAAGGGGGTGCCCTTTGCTACGGTATGACAATTAAATCATTATTGATCGTCTTAGTTTTAGAATTTCCTTATTTTGCACAGAATGAATTTTTCAGCAATATCCCACATTGTTGATATCTGACAGGCATTCTTTAAAAAAAGGAAATCTACGTATTCTGAATTGTTTCCTGACTGTGTTGTCCTCCTTAAAAATCCCTTCTCAGCAGAGTTGTCTTCCTATCAGGATGTCCGCTTCAGTGTATTTATAACCAAGCCTTCACAGAGAAAGAAAGTAAGGAAGGGGTTGTGCGAATTAAAAACGAAAATCACTTCGCCAGACATCCTTGAAATTTCTAACCATATTGTGGAATACTGTCGAAATCAGAATCCTATAACTACAGTGAAGCATGGTTTATTTATTTATTTATTTTTTTCAGTTATGAAAAACAATTAAATACTTAATATTATCTTGTAGGTTGCTCCAAAATTGTACAGCAGTTTATTTCGTCTGACACGCGAAGAGAACGCATGGGATACGTACGCTTCTTATAAATATTACTTCGAGGAAAAATATGACATGCTGATCGGTATCACGAAAGGCGGGGCTGTGAAGAGTCCATGGAAATCTTCACCTGACCAGCATGCAACGCAGTTCATGACGATTCCTTACATATAAATGTATTTTTTTATGTCAATAGAAAAAATATGGCATTTCATTCTATTAGTTTTCGTTGAAAGCAGAACTTTAACACAGAAAGCCATTCGAGTTGTTGGCAAGTTCAATTTTTGTGATTTTTTAATAATCAATACTTGAACCTTTTTTCTTTCGTTTACTGGAAGATGGCTGTTTCAATGTGTCATTTTTTGGGTAAAATATGGAAAACTGAAGCTGTGCGCAAAAATCGGGGAGTTATTTATCATTAAAACATTCAATAAAAATCCATTCAAGCAAATCCGATTATACTGGATTATATTTCGGTTTTCACTGAACAACCTTGTTATTCATTCGTCTTCCGTCATTTTTTTTTTTTCTTTCGAGGAAACCAACTACAAAAAAAGATTTTAGAAAGTAGTTTTGTGCAGATTGTATATTCCATTAATTTATTATATTCGTTATAAAAACCAACCTTGTTCTTAGACTTCTATGAATACGAAGATGTATCTCTTCTTATCACACTTATAAAAAGTCTAATACCAAGGTTCAATCATATTTTTTTTGTTATATATGTGGCTTCCACGGTCTAGTTAGGAAGAACTTGTATTATATCTACAGAAATACGTTCGAAAATATTTGTTGGAGTTGCTTTCTATAAACTTAGTTTAGTTTCTGTATTCTTTTCATTGTTTCTGCAAGTTCCGATCAATTTAAACCCACGTCTCTAGGTTTTTATTTTCGTATTTTGTCATCAAAACAAAAGATGTTATATCATTCATGTTGACATTCGTCACAAAAGATCGTTACGTAAAGATGACAATGTAAGGATGATGATGCCAGGGAACTGGGAAGGAAAAAAAATTTGTTTTTTCACAAGAAATTTTGTCGCTGACTATGCACATTCACAAAGTAAACAACCATTTCTGTCTTTCTTAAGACCGTTCGGACAACCGAGACGACAGCCAACTTGATCACAGGCTAAAGAAAATAAGACTTTCAATAAAGAAATCAGGCTAGATTGCAATCTGTTGAATTCCGACATATTCCTATGCGGACCAGGGTTTGGTTTGAAGATGCAAAAATACAAGAGGGCTTACGTAAACATTTACAAGCTGCGCAGTCACGTTCAAATCCATACGGGCAAGTCATGAGAGAACAATTGTCATTTGAGCATGGGAAGACAATTTCTAGAAATCAATATGTTAGGTTTGTCAGCAGGGAGAACATTCTATTTAGAAATGAATTTAAAAAGTTTTTAATGTCAAACGTACGGGCTTCTCCTTGCATTGTCATGACAACCAAAACCTAAAAAGATAGTTTCTGAAATGATCATTTTTGCTTTCTTCAACTGTCAATTGCTTGAAGAGAAAATTCCCTTACCAGAGCGAACAAGATTAGTTTCAACATGTCGGTGAATGTTCTTTCGCTTCGAATTTTTTTCTCAAAATAACATAAAAAATGGTAAGATCTTGAACTTATTTGAAAGATTTTATGACTTCAGTTTATGATTTTATTGCGGACTGTTAAAGCTGTGTTGATTTTTCTTTGCAAATGTTTGGTCATCTGCCAAAATAATTAAATTAAAATTTCATTTGATAATGAAAAATTTAATTAAAATGTAAGTTTCATTTAATAATTAAGAGAGACTTTCGATGTCAGAGAGAACGTTCGTATCACTCGCCAATCATTATTCGCTGCATTATATGTACCAAACCACTTTAAAAGGAAGTCATCATAAGTTCATTAAGAATATTCTTATAAATCAAGTAAAAAAAATATTATCTAAAATGTCCATCTCTTTTCGAATTATGTACAGGAAACTGTTCCCTTTGTCTCGGATCATAATGGATCGGATATCTCTCTCTAGTATCAGCTTCATAAACACGCCTGCAGCACGTGCAAATGCACAAGATGGCTGCTACAAAGCTCAGGACCACAATAATAACAAAAAGCCATTCACCTTTGATAACACATTGTTTGTACATTGGTAAAATCGAGAAGCATTCAAGTTCGAATTCAACGCTTCCATGACCGCTTAGATAAGTCTGAAACCTAGTCGCTTCAAAACTGAACATATTCCCTAACCAGCAAAATCCCTCGGAAGCGTCTAAAGTTGATTTTACACCATTAATCCAGACATACATTCTACCTTTAGGACACCAACCACCATAATTTTGAGTACACTTTTCACATGTTTGATAGCAGCTAAGACGTGGCATGAAGGGCGCCCTACAATAGTCCGTTAAACGCCCCGTTATGGTGGTGTTGATATGCACAGGGTTACCACAAGGGGCGCCAGTGTCAGGATCAGTTAGATTACTGGAAGCAAAACCAACTCTGTGATTGGCTCGATCGAAAATAACTACATTCCCTTCTAAGGTTACCTCACCTAAAACTGCTCCAAATTGCTTCGCACCTATACTTAAACAGAAAAATCGATCTTGCTTTCTTACATAATGTTTACCTAAAATAGTCAACGCAAAGGAGCCACCTTTCATATTCTTTAGATATACGGTGATGTAGGGCCACTTATACGGGTCAGTTTCAACACAATAGTTATTCCAAAACCTCTCATCAACGGCTGGTCCGTTCTTCTTGAGCATCGCTATGACAGCAATGTAAATTTCTGGTTCCAGTAAGATATCAGTTGTACCACTATCCACTATTGCTGGGGGATAGCTATAAGGTGATAACCCCAGTGTTTCTCCGCCTACATCAATTCCTGTCATGCGCACTGTGTACCAAGCTCTGTGTATTATTCGTGTCCAATGAATTGGTTGATGATACTCGTTTTCTGCTGGGTAGTCTAACCACAGCTTACCGTTTCCGTTGCATAGCGACAAAGAAAACACATCAGTGGTTTTCTTTTCGTGAACCATTTGATCGTATAACGGCTCAATTTGACTGCTCGAAAGAGATTTGTAGGCCAATCCTAGTATTCCTTCATTCACAGAATTTTTTAAGAAAAACTCTTTTTCTTGTTGGATGACAGCAAACTCAGCGACAATGTCGGGACCACCCGGAAAGCTGACAACGTCCCGATAAACTTCTCCCGACCAGGATCCTTTCCCATACTCCGTTTCAACAGGATGTCCAATCCGTTCGGAAGTGCTGGATTTTGCAGGATCGTAAAATGTATCAATTTTACATTTAACTCCGTGTTCATCTTTGCATTCTGGACCGGCAATTGCCATATTGGCCGAGCCTGTATCAATTAAAAATTCTAAGACTTGTGGTGGAGTACCTAGCTCTAATATCATGACATATGCATAAGATGTGCTCCGCAATGAGTAACTGCGCTCCTCATCTTTTTTACTGCCTTGCAAGTCCTTTAAATACGTCACGTTGTAAATTTCTTCATGGAAGTAACCATGGAGATTATGTTTATGTTTTTTCGTTTTTCTTTTCAACTGGTATGACTTCCCACCTAGTTCAGTATATATCCTTTCTAGTCCTTTTTGTTTTGTTGCCAAGTGACAAGACATTTTCATAACAAAGCACAGCAAAGCAGCAAAAATTGTCCAGTTGCTATAGCTACAGCTAACCATAGTAACAATCCTGAGATGACACTGTTATTGTCATAACGTTATAACGTGCAAACAACACATGTTTCGCTTCCAACTTCTTCTTTTTCGTGCATCAAACATTTCGGTATAATTTTGACGTAGCAATCTCAAACACGAAATTGTGTTATGCCGAAAATGATTTTTTTCAAAAAGCACCTGTTCACTGTCGAACAGTATTGAAAACCTCGTATTGAACATTCATTATGAATTCAAACTTTATTCATCGTTCCATTAAACAGCTAATTAACTCTTTTATTAGCTGTGAAATAATTTAATTGGAAAGCCGCTCTCATATAATACAAACAGTTTTTTGAACTGAAAACCTTGGGGCTTTCAAAACAATAACAACTTCGTTTCTATTCTTCTTTTTGCATTACATTATCGAATTGACAAGTTATTTTTACAAGGCTGATGTTTTCTCCTCAGGAAAACTTATTAATTATGTTGGTATCAGTCTCCCAAGTTTTGTGAAATGTTACGATTGAAGAAAGGTCTGGGTACGTTTAGAAGAAGGTTGCATGCTGAAGCGAATATCAGCGAAAGGATTCGAGTTTTTTTCGACTATTCTTCGTATCAACAAAACTTTACAAAAGCATTCTTTTATGTTTGTATCCATGTAACAAACACACGAAACCACGCGTTGTGTGTGGATAGTCTGCTTGTAATGATGTGCAATTAAATGAATTAATTAGAATTAGATCTTTTGATTCCTAGAACCACACAGAACGCAAATATGTTTTAGAATTGTTATTTCAATCAACCGATTTGTCTAGCCGCTTGATTACCTTCCTTCCATCAAAGCAATGGCAGGAAACGTTTTTCCTTCAAACTACAAACTTGCAATCACGTTTCATTATTTCCTGGTTCCCCTAATCATTCCTCCGTCGTGAAGTTTTGGAACCTCAGCCAAAATAAAACGAACAAGCCAGCAAGTACGTGCCTTAAAAATAGCGCCGGGATAAAAATTACACCGCCCCTAACTGATCGGTCATTTGATTATAAATAATAACTGTTTCACTTCCATCCCGTTTCCAAGTGCAGCTTCCTAGTTGACATTTTTCCTAGGCTATGACTAACAGGATCGGGGAACGAAAAGACCATATTAATTTTCTTAATTAGTTAGCTACGTATTAACTGATTCGATGGACGTTCATAATCCAATCACAAAACTAAATTTCTTTTAACAAAAGCTAGGTGCAAATATATACAAAATATATACAAAAGAATTTTATAAAAGGCTCAAATTCGTCCCTCGTCTTCCATACTTTCGACTGGGTGCAAAATTGATCAACCAATTAAAATTACCCTAAGTATGATCATTTAGAATTTGGTCGTCAGTAGCAACCGTACACTACCGCATGAAAAAGAATATGAGCAAATAAAATAAGATGTATGATAAGCTGGCCGAGAGTTTTTTACCATTGCTCGAGCTTTCATAATTTGCCAGCATAGCAGATTTCTCTTCCAGCACGGTTGGACACAAATCTTTCTTGTAGCAGTAGTCTTGACAACTTGGGCAAACTATTGTTCCGTTTACTAGCCAACCGTCCATGTGACCTAAAACGTCTATCTGTTTGTTGGCCTTATTGCAGTGGTACCGGTTCTCGCCAATTGTGATAAACAATCCGTACTTTGTACATTCATATTTATAGCAACCACTACCCCAATCCAACATAGTTCGTGTTAACAAATCCTTTTTGGCAGTCCAGTGTCTTCCATGCTGAAAACATTTTGAAGTTTTGCTGTACGATTCTAAAGCATAGTTCTTATCTGTAGCAGGACTATTTTGTGTTATTGTGCATGTTGTTCCTCGCTTCCGACCATCTTCTTCTGTTAAAGTAAATTTCTGGTAAAATGGACAAAAATCTGCCAACTCTACAGCCCCACCGTAAGTATGGATGTCCTTCACAGGGATCTGACCCAACCGGTCAAAGTATCGGAATTCATTCGGTAAATTAGAGGTATACTTGACTAAGTTACAAAGAGCTAGCGACAATTTCGTGTGCGTGCAGCGCATGTGCAGGGGGGATTGCTTCAAAGTTGCGCAAAAAGGTGCAGTAGATAAATGGTTCTCAATACGGTCTGCGATCCACGCGCGGCAATTATTTTTAGCAAATAAACACCCTAGGTTTTTTCCCCATTCAAGTTCTTCTGCCATCTCGTAATTGGCTTTGTACCAACCCGTATCTTCCATCATAGCAAGGGTAACCCGAGAGAAAACGGGATGTTGAGTATACGTTCCTGTCATAGCTTCGTTTTCAAACAGCCTCTTTTCCCAGTGTGTCAAGGCTGTCCCTTCTCCTCCTTGATTTTCCAACTCAGCACCTTCCAGGTCACTGCAATTAAATTGTCTGCGTACTTCCCTCTGAACGTTGGGCGTCACAATTAATTGCACTTCATGGTCCGTGGTGCCGCCCGATACGCTCCAGTTCTTTCTGACTATCGTTTTCAAAATTTTATCATTCCATTGGTAAAGGTTATTGATACTGTTGTATTCTGGAAGACCACTTTTTAAGCGTTTGGTGAGTGGTAAGCCATCTTGATCTCGATAAAATGCAAACAAACCAACGCTAAATCCTAGTGCATGATATATTTCGTGCTTTACAGTTGAAAGTAAACTTTCGAAAGACTGGGGATCTGTTTCTAATTTGGCGGGGCATAAATTGGCAAATCCCGCCACTGGTCTGTTTAGGGCGTGTTCTTGCTGACAATAGGATGCGTAAGCAACTATATTGGATTCTTTGCAATGATCTGTTTGAATGGCCGAGACAAACAATATAAAATCTGAATTACGAATATTTTCCGGTGCAATTTGTTCGTTCAAGATGGTGACACAGTGATTACCAGTATCATCGCATGTTCGACAGTCATCTAGAAACTTTTCAGGTACCCCTATCGGTCCGCATGTGGTTTTGACACAACGGTTTTTACAATACTGCACGTGACCAGCATTCTGACCCTTTTCGTCTTTTAAGAAAAATGAATTTGCTTGGCACATCCTCTGAAGTTTAATAGTTTCTGATGTTGCTCTTACAGTTAAAGTGTTGTGGAAATAGCGAACAGCCGATGGAATAAGATTTCTCTTCACAAGAACTTGCTTATCGTAAGATAAAATATTCACGCTCGAATCATAAACTACTCGAAATCTCAATTTCTGTGTGACTGGTTGCTTGGTAACTTCATGATGATGTCCGATGTGGACATTGTGTATGACATCGGTTGCTGGTGGAATCCAGTGGTTACTTCTAACGTCCTGAATCCAGAATACTATGAAAAGTTGAAAGACTGCTGTCACTTTCAGCATTATCAGCTTTTTTGTTCAGGCCACATAGTAGTGTTGTATATTCACAACCTCCTTTCTCAGTTTTTGTCTTCTTTCATAATACTTATCATAGGTTCTCTACTCAAATTTTTTTCGCCGCCATCTTTATAATTGCACTTATTCTTTGTTGTATTCATCTTTGAAGACAATAGTTTGCTTTGCCAACAGAGTGCATGCAGCTGCATGATTCGAACATGAATTCGAACATGAATTTAAATTTAAATTCGACTGGTTAAAACAATTACACACATGATTGCATTTTGAACTCAGCTTCAGCATTTTTTCATATAATCTGTCAAAAACTTGTTGAAACCTTTAGCGTGCTAAACACCAAGCATTTTATTTGTTCACATGAATAGAATTTTTGAAAGCTGCTTCATTTGTTACCCAGCCGGCACATTTATTAAAAGATCTCTGCGAAGGAGTGAATTTCTATAGAAATTTACACACAACTTCAATAAAAATGCTCTCCGTCACAGTGACTTTTTGACGATTTTGCCCACTGGGTACGCTCTTACGCTGTTGTTTTGTTTCGTTCAATTCTGATACTCTTAGAAGCTTTTCACCAACTAAAGGTTCTGATAATAAAAGAGAGGCCATGACTGAACTTCTTCACTGATTGTTAAGGTTGTAGGGTAAAGGTGGAAAAACTCACCATGTAACATGCTTCACCATTTTAAATCAAGTTTTACACAGGCCTGTTTATAGTGCGTGATTGTCGGCATCGATAACTGATGATAAAAACCAACGAATAGAACCGAAAAACGGAAATAACGAACGACGATTTCACCATTTTGAGAACTTTTAATTCATGTCACATATGGAGTCCATTCAACAAATTTGTGTGTGAATGTAGCGTGGATCTAAAATGTTTCTTAACTGACTGTCTGATAAATATTATACATCTTCACAAACTCTGTTTGAAAACCTCATTTTGACCTAGTTAGTATATCTCACCTGTGGGAGTCTCAGAGGCGTAGCTAGAGGTCAGTCAAAATTTGTGAAGGAGAGTTTAGTCATTTAGGGTATTAAAGGAACGCGTGCAAGTAACCTAATCGTCACTTATGACTAAAAAGAAAAATCATAATGTTGAACTCCTCCACTTTTTTTGACTGATCTTGAATCGCCTCTGTCTTAAATGATAGACAATACTTACATAATAAATTCGCACAATTGGTGAAACGATAAAATGTATCCAAAGGAGTTTGGAGTATAACTGGGTCGAAACGAAGTGTTTAAACATGGCTCGGGAAAGTGCGCGTTTTTTCTTTATTTCTTTCTTTCTTGTAACATAGAGATAAAAATACGCTAATGAAAGTCAACAAATATCTTCAAACATTTTATTAAATATTTCAAGCATTCACCCGAATAATTCCGAATTAAACAGTTCAATATTAGTTAATCAAATGTAGATGTTAGTTGTAAGTCTCCGTTCACACTTGGTCAATGTTTGTAGAGCAACATTATTTGTAAAAACACTGAAGTTGAAGTGGAACGATTGAACATCTGAAATTTAAATTCTGATAGAAATATTTCCAATTAACAGAGGAATCTCCAAACAAACAAAATATATATAAAATACAAAAATTAACTCTTTGTAATGTAAAAAGGGGCTAAAAACCAAATTGTTATTCGCTATCAGACAATTACACGGTTAATTACACGATCTTAAAAACACAAAAAAAAAAAAACATACTAGAGTGTGGTGAAGAAACATGTCGGATGAGACCGAAGCACTGATAAACAACAAAAGTCATTCGACGGAAAATGCGACTACTCCAGCAGGCGAAATTCACATTTACAGAAGAAGATGGTTTATGTTACTAATCTTTTGTCTGAACACTTTCATAAGTGGAATACTTTTCATGGGTTTAAGCGCAATAAATGATGTCGCTGCCAAATACTATCATGTTTCGATGACCTCCATACAATGGTTGTCCAATTTGTTGCCGGTCATGTACACATTCGTCTCTTTCCCTGCAGCCTACGTTCTCACTAAATTTGGTGTTCGTCCAATGTTAACGCTATCATCTGGACTGCAGGCTGTAACAGCTTTTCTTCATTATTTTGGTAGTCGAAGCGACAGGTTTTGGTGCGTTGTTGTCGGGCAAGTACTTGGGGGAATTGCTTACAGTGGATTGATTCAGTTACCTGCCCAGATATCTGCCACCTGGTTTCCTGAAGATGAAAGAGCTACTTCTACTTCGATTGGCACTTTTATGAATATTCTTGGATTGGTTATAGGTTTTTTCCAAACTTCTCAAATGGTACCTGATAGCTCTGAACATACGAAAATCAAAAACGGTTTTGAGAACTTGTTTTTGACTCAATTGATTTTCTTCGTTCTTGTATTTCTATTAACTATCATCTGTTACAAAGAACGCCCTCCGACGCCCCCAACCATTATCGACGAGAAAGAAAGAAAAATCGATTTTACTCACGCTATCAAGAGTTTGTTGAAAAAAAGAAACTTCGTAATGTGTTCGCAAGCGTTTGGCTTTAACTATGCTTTGATCCTAGTCTACACAGTCATGTTGAATTCCACAGTTACTTCTGTTTACCCAGTCGGTTACGAAAAGAAGATTGGTTGGATGGGCGTTTCCAATTTGCTCCTAAGCATCGTCAGCACATTTCTGATTGGTTTAGTTTTAGATAGATCACGCCTGTATCGAGTAACAGGGATCTTACTGAATGGGCTTTCCGCCCTACTTTGGCTTTTATTCATCATCGTGCTAATAGAGGCAAACAGTTTCGCAAGTGCGTTTGTTATCTTTACCATCTTTGGAGCAGTTGCCATCCCATATTTTGCAACAGGGATCGAGCAAGCAGCAGAAATCAGCTATCCTGTTCCAGAAATTTTTCCAAGTACCATACTATTTTTTTTCGGCAACTTGTATGGGTTCGTGTTTCTTCTAGTGCTTGGTAAATTACCGAAGGGCGAAGTGGTTGGTTACACCGTGTTCGTATTGTACTTAATAGCAACGCTATGGGCAGTTCTTACAAAATCAGAATTAAATCGAAAAAATGCCGAAGACCAAGCCTGTAGAGAAAAACATTGAAATTGAATAATAAAAAAATTCAAAATAGTTCTCCTTATTCCGTCTGTATTTTATGAATCAAACCCCATTCATAATATGCTCACTGAAAGTGATTGAGATCTCGTTGTATCACGATCTTTCCGAAAACAAATCTTTTAAAATGGTGTTTGAACAAACGAGGCAAAAGTTGTTTATTAACTCATTGTCCCAAAACATTCTAGAAAGTTCACACTATGAAGTACTCACTGTTACGAGATTTGAACTGGACCTGATCATCCTCTTAGAGACTAGACAGCTGTAGGAAAAGAAAGTAAACAAGATGCCCTACCAGGCAGAAGTATTCCTGCGGATGACTGTAAGACTTTCTGGAGCCTTTTCAGAAAGAAATGAGTGTTAGTTCACGCTTTAAAACCATATGCATAATGCGGAATGATGTTTGCAGTATTTTACATTTTACCTTTCAGCTACGATAACTATTAAACTTTGTTGTTTCATGTAAAATTTCAGTCTTGCATCAATTTAGAGATTTTTTTAAAAAGATTTCCATTCGAAGTTGTACTCCCTAAAGCATCTTCAAGAAGCAATTAACTAATTAAAAGATTATCGTGTTAAGAATAATCTGTGCTTTAAAAGGTGAATGTGAAAGAAGTAATATTTGTTATTTCATATAAACTGCACTGTTTTGCATCATTTAGAGATTTTTTAAAAAAGTTTTCTATTCATAGTTATATTCCCTAAAGCATCTTCAAAAAGTAATTAAGTAATGAAAACTTTGTCACATTAAGTTTTGAAGGGAAAATCTGTGGCGTAAATAGTAATAACTTCGAATTCATTTAATTACATTCCCGAGAGCATCATAAACGTTAAGAGACTTTGAAAAATTTTGCCGGAGATCAAGCTTAAAAAGGAACACCGTCAGTTTAAAAATCCATTAGAGAACACTCTTCCGTGGACGTTCCAAAATACACCTTTTAAAACTATACAGTATGAAAATCTTTATGTTGTTTGTACCTGAACTTCATAATAAAAACTTTTACTTGGCCTTGCGAAATAATAAAAATATTTGTGTTTCCTTTTTATCGTCAGCTTGATAGTATACAAATTTTAGAATCATACAATATTTTAAATTCGACTAGTCAATTAAAAAAGTGGTCATCTATTGATTAATAAAATGGGTATAAGCTGATGAGGAAGATGAACAGTGCTTCAAGATTCCTGAGCTTTATAAAAACAGGATAGCTTACCTAGGAACATGAAATAGAAAATTGTATTATATTTAGAAAAAGACTAATAGAAACCTTACGCATTAAATCGATAAAAACATACCCTATTGGTAGTCATTCATGTCTGATTTGAAGCATCAAAAACTGCTTATTTATCACGAATAACTACTAAGAGTATTAGTTTCATGTAGATTATCAGTTTGGATCATAAACGTTCTTGATTCTTTTAGGTTTTACAGCCGTAGTACAACCTCTTCTATATCCATATATTCAACAAAGAAACTTTCACACATCTACGCATGCTTCTTCGCTTCCATTTTTAAAACCACTACGGAAAACGTTAGAACGTTGCATAAGACTCACATGAAACAACATTTCTACCTTGGCATCTGCGATTTAGCCATATGTTACTTATTCCTTTCACTAGAGATTATATTTTACACTTTTAGAGTCTTTTCAAGCAAAGTACTTGTATACAATGAATATAGTGTGTGTTTGGACTGTTAAATCATAAAAAGAATGTAAGTTGGGAACATTAATGATTTGAGTGGCTATTTCCCATCGACAAAAATTGGTCTAGGTTTGGACAGTGAAAAAAAAAAAAAAACAAAAAAAACACGAACGGTTTCAAAGTATTCCTTGCTTACGCAGGAATACAAAAAAGGGAATTGAATTTTATATAAAAAGCTCCTGCATCTCACACGAAATGCGAGGTTCCCTCGAACAACCTTGAACCCAGGGCCTCTTGCCTTTTCGATATACGGATAGCGTATATCAAAAAGGCAAGAGACCCTGGGTTCGAGGTTGTCCCTCGAAGTATCCGCAACTGTTCAGATTTGTTATTTACTAAATTTCGCAATGTATAATCTGCACCAAACAAAATAGGGTTTTCTGGATTCTCCGGCATTTTTTGATAACCCGAACTGGCTTTTTAAATTCCGTGTCCCACCATTAGTTCCGAATATCGAGGACGTACTACAATTCATTTTGGAAAATATGGTTTTCAAAAAACTGATGTGCACACCAAAAATTCTATAGAATTTCTGAATCAAAAGTATTATCGGTTGATATTAATTATTCATAATGTAAGTCATTCGACCAATTTCCTTGAGATCTTGGAGACTTGGTTTTAGTATTCATTCACACCAGACCACAATTCCCAACAACCAAAGAAGAATATCATTTGTAAATATTTTTGCAAACATTAGTATTCAGGTTTGATCTCATGTTTTTGTGAATGATGAGTGAAAACCATCCCTTTTGTGAATGATGAGTGAAAACCATCCCTTTTGTAGATTCAAGAAAAGCGCCACAACTTCGCAAACTTTTCAAAACTGCTTAAAACTTAGGTCTTAAGGCTGAAATACATTATCAGTTTAATGGATCAGTTTAAATTGTTTTGAATTGTTCTATTTATGACGGTTTTGCCCACGGGGACAATATTTCTATTTAATTCGCTATATGTATCACGTTTTCTTTTATTTCAAACAATTTAAACTGATCCATTAAATGTATAATGTATTTCAGCCTTTAAATATATTAAATAAATATAAAGCATAAAATCGAACATTTTTTCCTGGATTAAACAATTTTATCTCGAACAAATCATGACGTCAACTTGATGACGTTAAAATTCTTGACCGTGGGAGAACAGACAATGAACTATTAATTAAAGAATCTTTGACAGTTAAAACACTAAAGCCTATTTTAAGTCACATCCTCCCCTCTTGAATTGTTTCGAATGTAAAATAATTGGAGACCATTTTTCTGTAAACCTGTGACGAGTTTGTACAATTTACGTGGTGTAATATTCTATCTAAGAACACCGAAAAATCTAGAAAAAAGAAAAATTGTTTTTTAGCATCTTTACTTTCTTCATTAAAGAAAATAAACAATTTTTGTCTTCTTTATGTCCTTTTAAATGTTTCAATCAAAAGATGGGATCAGAAATAGGGCGGTAGGTTTGACCAATGATCACGGTAGGTTTCAGAGCGAAATCTGTTGGTTTGATTGAATCCTGCTGAACTGCTCTCACACCATCAAACATTCATATGTGTATGATACATCAAAATGAACATGATTCAATGAAATATTCATTATTTTTCCTCTGCACAATCGCTCATTTTTTCGGATTGAATTATTCAATAGTGTAGAATAGTTGTGTGTGAACTTCAATGCAACACTACTGTTTGTTGCTAGGATTACTACCTATCAAACAAAATCAATTTTTACTTTTAAAAAAAATTTCCATAGGAATTCTAATCAAGATATGATATATTTGGAAGTTTAACAATTTTATGAGCTTTAACAGTGTTGAAATTATGATTGCTAGAATCACAAACGTTAGAAGTTCTCTGGAATCATCTTGAACACTTTTTTTTCCACATTACTCAATATACGGAAGAGGGGTAACTGGTTGCTGTGGAGATTATCATAATAATTAATAAATCTTCTGAGGATTGTGGGAAATCTTTATTTACCAAACAACGCATAGAGCGATGGCAAGTTAGATTAATTTCATACCATCCTTTCTTTTCGCTCACAAAACTTTCAAAATGGCAGAACTTACATCTAAATATATGGATGACGATGACGATGGACCAGATTACAATAACATGTACGATAACATCGAAGAAGATGACGGAGAAGCATCGGAAGAATTTGAAGTGTATAATCCTGATCTTCAGGTTTGGTTTTCTTTAGTTTAAAGAGAATAAAAAAATTAAAACTTTCTGTTATTTTGTTGTTTGTATGAATGTTTAGGGGGATGAAAGTTCAGAAGTTTCAGAAGAAGAGAGTGATCAGATACAAGAGGGCGATGATCTGTTACCCAAGGTCGATCCTTACGATGCTTGGGATCAGGTCGCAGAGATCGACCGCGTGTTAGATATTCAAGCTGTGCTGTTAGATGACCCAGCCTTACAAGAGATGCTTGCTAGCAAAGGTAAGTTTATCGTTTGCGTTTATCCTCAGTGTATAGCTACCTCAAATTTTGTTCAAATTTTTTCAACTTCTTCCTATAAAATATAGTCCAAGAGGACGAAGCTAATGATGCCAGTGAAGAGGAAGATGATGATGATGAAGAAGAAGAAGAAGAAGAAGAGAACGAGGAAGAAGATGAAGATCTACATGCAGCTCTATCCAGTAAGAAAACTTGTTTAGTTCTTGTCATGTTTTCTTAACAGGAAGATATTCACATAATTCTTAAAATATTTTTTTAGCTGAATCAGAAAGTGAAATAGATCAAGGCATAGCACTCGATGAAGTTGATAGTGTGCAAAGCCTCGATGACTTTGAGTCTGATGCATTCTCGTTGGGTGACGTAAAGAGTGATCCAGAAGATGAACAAGACAATGAAAACGAAGAGAATGAAAAAGTTGGTGAAGATGAAGAAGAGGAAGATGAACAGGAACAGGAACACGAAGGTCTGAATAATTTTTTTTTTGAAGAGATAGTGGTGTAAAGGAGATAGTGGTGTAAAGGAGGGATTTCATCTTAACGTTTTTCTTTTCAGAAGAATTAGTTAAAAAGAAACTGTACCGAAGGATATCAAAACTCGCTGATTCAGACACAACAGAGTATGAAACTATCACATCAGAATCCGAAAATGAGAATAAACCAAAAGAAGACATTACTCATGCTGCTGCAAATCAAAACATGCAACATGAAGGAGGAGAGCAAATAAAAGAAGAAAAGCAGAAGTCTCCATCTCCTGAACCAGACCCTTACGATTGGATTGAGTATGAGAAAGAACTAGATTTTATCGAAGAATATGATGGAGACTTTGTAAGACTCATTAATTCATTTGATCTCCTCAAATTACTCCTGGTAACACATGGTGAAGTAGATTAACATTACTGGAAATTTTTCAATTTTTCTTCTTGTAGATAGAGAATTATCTAGCTCAGAATACACAACCGTCTGCTTCTTCTTCTGTCGACGAATCCGACGACGAAAAAGACACTTACGACTTACCCGCCTTCGAGTTGCCGACACATTCTGTTATCAAGGAAAACCAGCAACAAAAGAATGCTACAGAGAGCTCTCAACAGAAAAAACAGAAGAATTCCAAGACGTTAGATAAGAATCCTCCATTGAAAAAGAGAGATAGGGATCAATTACAAGTGAAAAAATCTCGAGCTGTGAATGGCTTAACAATGAAAGGATTAAAACCATTGAAATCTGAATATACAGTCGACTTGAATGTTTATAAGTTTGATAAATATCCTCAGTATGAAAGCCCAAAAAGCTGGCTCGAGAAAGAAGTTGAAGAACCAAAGCAAGAAGAGGAGCCTGAGAAAGAAGTCGCCAGAAATCCTAAAAGAAAGTCGAAACGAGATCATAAAATGGATAACAGGAAAGAAGGCTATTTTTGGAAACGCAGACGAAGACTAGAAGTATACAAACGACTACATCCAGAATATGACGACGTTATGAAAGCTGTGACGGATTCAGATCGACCTGATGAAGATATCCCGTCATACAAAGCGAAACACCGATACCTCGTCAGCAGAAAAAAAACAATTGAAGTTGTTTTGAACTCAGTTATCCAAAAAACGCTCGCTGCAGTTGATGTCATTGAAAAAGCTCGAAGACGAAAAGAAGGATATCATTACGGGAAAATTATTTTAGCTGAACTGTGTGACAGTATTGTAGCTGACGTCCATGAAAAACAACAAAAAGACGCTGTGCAGTATGGTATAGAAGTACTGCTAGATAAGTGGGAGGAGCATGTATATAGAACAAGGATGAGACTCATAGAAGAACAATTGGACGACATTGCAGAAGAGGTGGTCACATCTTCCATAAAAAACTGTCTAAATAATATCGTGGATGAAGATATTTTATCGAGTTTGATTGTAAGGGACAGTTTAGCGGAATCATTGAAAGAGATTGGAATGCGCCCTACCAGAATAAATCGGAAGTTAGGAAACATGTTTAGAGACTATCAGTTCGATGACTACAACTTTGATAGCGATCCCAAAAAAATCAAAAGTAAACTTTACAGAACGAAGAAACAATTGGATTCCTACTTAGAAGTGAGATCAAGAAAGTCAGTTCTTCGAAAAGAAGAAGAAAATCGAGCAATAGAATGGAAAAAAGCAAAAGAAAACAAAGTTCACCAGAAAGTGAAGCAACACGAAGAAGAATTGGAAGCATCGAAAAAAGCTGTGTTGAAGAAGAAACGTATACTGTGTCCTGAAGAAGAAAAAGTTGAAGAAGATGTAAGTAAAAAAGAACCTTTAAACCTGACACCTGATGGTTCCGAAACGGAATCGATCGGTGAAAGAAGAGACACACACGAAGTTGTTGATACTGCAGAAATGTCGAGGTTAGCACTTCAAACTCATCGACGAGCTGTTGTTATTAATATGTGGAAAAACGCTCACAGCCAACTTATTGCGGAAATAAGAGAGAAACAACGGCAGGAATTGGAAGGGAAACAGAAGGAAGAAGACGACGAAGAAGAAGAAGAAGAGGAAAAGAAAGATCTCGCGAAAATCGATTTCAATCGAATGTATGAAAATGACAGTGAAGATGAAGATGAAAAATCAGATGACAATTTATTTGAAAAGGATCTGCCAAATTTAGATGATGAAATTGAGAAGGCCATGGATCGAGTGGTCACACCCACCAAAGTTCATTTAGTACACGCTGAAACTGGTGAAAAATCAGAGAGTGCAATCGAGTCTGAAAAAATTGCCCGTCAAGCTATGCTGAAAAGACGATCGACTCGATTGTTGCATCGCGAATCAGGAATATTTTCAGCTCAAATTTTTGATGAAGAGGAAGAGGAAGGTGAATACGATCCAAAAGGTCTGACCAGCTTGGAATACGAGAAAGAAAAAGATTATTCCGAAATCATTGGGATGATTCCAAAACTGGACCGAGACTATTACTTACAGATTTGGTTGAATAATGGAGTATCTAAAGTATATTTACCGTCACCTCCTGTCAGTCCCAACGAGAGAAAAGTACGTCGGCGCCACTTGAAACGCCCGACAACGGCTAAGAGCGACGATACTGCCATTGAGGTTGCGCCGGCAGATTCCGGAATCTTCGAAGGTTTAATCAGTAAGGGAAGACTAAATTCTGCCATGTCCAATGAAAGGCTAGAAACGTCTAGCTCGTTCTATACAGGACGGGAATCGGTGTTTTCTGTCCGCGACATCGACGATGACGAAATAAAAGGAGAAGAGGTGGAAGAAAACGCGGAAGGAGAGAAAGTAGAGAATGAAGATTCTAGAAAAACATCACGACAAATCATGTACGAAAAGAACGTGAAGAATATGAAGAAGATCGATAAAATCGAGTTCTTGAAATCAAAGCCTGTAGAGAAGAATGAAAAAATTGAAGAAAACGACATCACTCCTGCATGGACATTTTATAGATATCGAATGAACGATGTGAATAGGTCGAAACAAAAAGAAAAGAAAAAGGAATTCGTCACGGCTATTCCACCAAAAGAGTTATTCGAAAATGAAAAGATGGAGATTATCGATCAACAGCCACTTCCGCTAGAAGAGAACTTACATGAAGCTTTCGCTGACGATGACCTTGATGATGAAATTGTGCAGATCGATTTGAATGGAGCTGATGAGGAGGAGAGCGATAAGAGTGAAGAAAACAAAAACAAAAAGAAAGGCGGTAGGAATTCCATCACGCCTCCAAGTACACCATGGCAACGTGACAGACAGAGGCCTTTGACACCCGATTCTGCTGATTCTGAAGAAGAACTGGATAACCTTAAAGATAAATATATCAACAAACATAAACAAAACAGAGAAAAGGAAAAATCGAAACATATTCCAGAAAGAAAATGGAAAGAGTACCTGAAGAAGAAGAAAACAACAGAACAGGAACAACCACCTCCGAAACTTCCGAAATCCGGCTGGAAACAAACGGAACCGTTGATTCCATGGAAAAACGCAAACGAAGGTAATTTTTTGTATCATGAACTTGTATCGTGACATACCCAGCGGACAAAATATAGTTCAAAAGTCACTGCAATGAATAGCATTTTCATTGAAATAATGTGTATACTTTAAAAAGCACTCCTTCGCAGTGACTTCAACAAATTCGCCAAAAAATGTGCTTGCAATATTCTATTATTTATTTATTTTGAATATTTAGAAGTTCGAAAACACAAAAAAGTTGTGAATTCCAATCAAGACATTCTTATCAACCATAATCGAGAGTTATTTCAAAAACTGCAGATCAGAGCAAAGCGAGAAGACGGTGACCAGAAGCTTCTTGAAAGAAGGGGGACTATGCACCAAGTGGGCAATAAAGCCGAACATCGAAAACAGATGGGAATTACGTCATCTCCAGAAGATTCTAGACCGCCAACAACTAAATCACTTCCCTCTTACATGCGACCAACAAAATCTGTAAAACAGAGAGAACAGCAAACGAAAAGTCGTAATGGTACAACTCGATTTCCAGCTATCAGCGGAGCAGAAAAAAGACAGAACTTAAAAAAAACAACAGCTGTTAGTTGAACTTCTTCTTTAAGCACAAATTTTGTCTCTGTATCATATTTCGTGATATTGTATTATAATTTCTAATATTTTAATGAAAGAATGTACATTTCTAGTTATCCCCTGTTTATGATACTCCGACTTTTTCTGAGTGTCAGTCGTTATGATTAATTTTCTTTAACAAATAGGCTCTAACAAATTCATATTGTTGATGGTTTCTTCATTGGTGCCTTTTGTTGAAACCCTCTCAATACTTTCAAATGTTCAAACTTTCAATGAAGACAACACCACCATGATGGCTAGCAGTTTATTGCATGTTTCATTTCCTGGCAACCACCAATCACAGTATATACAACAACATATAAAGTGACTTGCAAAGTAAAGTGGTAGTAAATTCAATAAATTTAATTCAATGGTATAGATTCATTGAGATCTGGTAGGTCTGTGGTTTGAATCAGGTTTTCAAGATTATCGCTGAGATCTTTTGTTAACTGCGAGATTTTTCGGTAATGTTTCAATGCTTCCTGTGCAAATAGAAAAGGAAAAAGGAAAAAGCGGAAATTGACACCACATCATAAATCTTTACAGAGTGAAAAAAAACCAACAAGTGAACACACATACTTGGGCAAACAATTGAGAACGGTTCGAAATGGGAATGAATGTTGTCAAACGTTTGTTTATCTCCTCATATTTTTCTAACTCCATTTGTACAATGCCAAGTCGAAATGCAAAATTACGTTCCCCTGTACAAAACAGCTTAACAGATATTTCAATGTGAAAATGCAATGAAACATCAAAATGTGGAAGCACTTACATATCTTCTTGTGGAAAGGCCTAAAATTATAACCATATATAATAGACAAAACAAAGCTTCAAAGGAGTGAAATTGTCCAAATTTCATGGATAGAAACTTACGACTCAAAACGAGGTTTTTTGGTTTCTATGGAGATGGAGAAATCATCTTGAGCATCATCTTCTCTGCTTACTTTCATATCAAGTGTTGGGAAATTCCCTCCCATCAAATAGTCGCTTACATCATCATCACTTTCAGATGCTTCACCAGAAACGACAACACTACTGCTTGGTCCTTCATTCTACAAACAAAAATCAGATTCAGTCAATTGTTGCTATCTCTGCAACATGCACTGATAGCAGGTCGAGGTACCTTTCCATCAGTTTTTGTTTCTGTAACCATGGTATTTGCAACAAAACCAGGGTAATCATTAACTTCGTCGTCACTTTCCAAAGCCTCGCCTTCCAGAATATTGCTACCTATAAATATAATTTGTTGTAGATGCATAATACAATATTTTCAAAAATTAATAAGAATGCAATGACCAATGAACTGATGTACCCTTGCTATCCATTTTTCTTCCCTCCTTTCAAGCCCTAAAACTATAAACTATCATTATTAGGCAGTTTAAAATTGATACAATATATATATATATACAATACAATGTTTCTACACAAGGTGGAAGGAAAAACCCTCAAATGGATATATATGTAATTACAAGGGCAACCCTAAATAAAATGAAAATATGTAAATCAAATGCTTGTGTGCAACCTATAGCTCTGTGTATTTGCCTAAAGTAAAAGTTTGAAGACCTTGACAATTTGCATTCAGGGGTCAGATTTTAGAAAAGAGTTTTTGCAAGATATTCCATTTGTTGGAGGAGAGTCGCATAAAGTCATTAAGACCACTAAGAGTTAGTGGTGTTGACATTGGACTGTTTTAATAGTCCAGTAGCATTCCCTATGTTCCCAAAGAGTTGATTCATTTTTTTTCAAATTTGGGTGTCTTTAGGACATCAGATGGAAGACTACCAACATATAAGTGACGGTTTGAGGGAAAATCATAACAAGTTATAATACTGATAAATTAATCAGTAATTCATCAGATTTATCAGTAATAATCAGTAATACTATATATAGTTATTAATAATTCATATTTCACAATTTATGAATATATTAGTGTTTGATGCATAATTACTTTGTCGGCTTCCAATAAGAAAGTAAGCTATTAGTCATGTGGTATGAGCAAGTTTCTCGAAAATTCCATATCATGGAATGGCTGCGATTGTCCTGGAAAGCATCTGTGAAGAAATTTTACAGAAGAAAAATGCTCTTGCTGTTGTTAAAATCACTTGTAAAATAGTTACTCTTATAATTGACGACTTCTTCTTGAAACACATGACTGGTTCTTATTAGCATCTACAATGGCATTTGTTTGCCTTATCCAGGGAGTGATAACTTAGTACTTCAACCTCAAAATTAAAACGCTTGGTGTGTCAATGTAAAACTAAACTTGTTATATTCACGAGTGAAGGTCGTCTCTGCTGCCCAGAAAGAAGTATATATTATAGTAAGTAAGTGAAAAAGAAGTAAAAGAGAAGCATCATAGAAATAGTTTGCTGATTTTGTTTTATTTTCCATGTATAAAAACAACGATAATTCCAAACGAAAAAGGTTTTTTATCTTAAAGTTATTGGACAGTTCCTCATTTCATCATTCTTTCAATTATCTCCAGACTGCATGTTTGCTCCTCTAGCCTATGTTTAGTATGGGGCGCGGAAGTTTGTTTTCAGGAAGCGCGCGCCATAGAATTAAAGGGAAAAGAAAGGATTATGCTTCCCGCCAGAAGACTGGACGACTTGATGGATTTCGATTTTCAAGTTTTGTAGTTAAAAGCTGGTCATTGCATCTTTGCTAAAGTGATTTATATTTCCTTACATTTACATGACCCAATTGTTATTAAAGGCGAAAAATGTAAATAATGTATTTGTCACTTTGAATTACTTAGAGGAGCTAAAGGAAAAAGAAGGGAAACATTTTGTTTTAAAGGGAAACATGTTTACATTTTGCTTAAAGCAATTTTACATTGCAACTTGTCTTCTGCTTTAAATCCTTATTACAAGCTGATGGTTCTATAAATAATATATATAATATTATAAAAGTAATAAAGTAATGAAAAATTTTATTTGTTTTGATTAAATGAATGATTCTCAAACCACAATCAATCATTGAAATGTATTAACAGGGTATATTATCATGAAACTATCAGAAACTCCTATTGCTTTGAGTATTAAATATTAGCAGTTAATATACATTTTCATACAAAGTACCTTATTAGTAAAAACTTTGTTGGTACAAATTTTTGTTGGACAAAATTTTTCGTAAAATCAAAATGTGTATTTGATATGATGTCAGTTAAAAGGATACCATTGCAGCGAAAGAATGTAAAAGACGTGAGTGTGGTGTTGGTTGTAGGTCGGATATTATTAACTAAAAAGTTTGGTATATATATTTATTTTTTAATGAAGGAAAAGAGAGGTGGTATTGTAAATCCTAGCCAAAATTTTTGTCACTTGGCTAAAAATTCCAATGAAAAATTTAAGCCAACGAAAAACTATGACCTTTTTCGAAATTTCCTTATTGCTTGTTTTTTGTTCATTTATTTGATTTCATTATTACAAAAGAAATGGGGAAGTGCTTTGATTGTAAGTCTGTAGTGTGCACTTATCTTGGAGATGTAATGGAACCAGTGAGTGTGAACATAGCCAAAGGTGTTTCCAGTAGCGACTTAAAATAATGTATGTGTAAATGTAACCCTGGTTAGATTTATGAACTATTGTAAGAAAATCTTTGAAAAAAAACTTCCATTTCGTTATTTGGAAGAATTTTTCTCTATGTGCAACCCATAAGGCCTTGACATCTAGTATCAAGGTTCCCTGCCTGCTTGGGGTGATCCCCCGCCCCAAAATTAATCCACTCAAATTAGCAATGTGCGCAAAAGCTTATTTGGTTTTCACCATTCTACAAGAAGAAGGTTGAAGACTGAATAAAAAAAGTTTTGACTGTTTCTACGGCAGTTGGCATCTGATTCACTTCCGGTAAAAGAGATATAAAGCTGAGAATTTTGAAATGGTCGAAATGTTTTGTCTGTTAAAAATATTGGTCGGTACAAATTTTCAACAACCTAAATTCTTTTTCACCTCACCAAAAATTTGTTGTTTTCACCAGACAAAGTTTTTAGCAATAAGGTATATCATATAGAAACATGGTGTATTCTTCAGCAATTTAGGCATTTAAACTATAGTAAAATAGCATTTTTCTTCATTCTGTCTAATCATTTGACATTATAGGAGATAAAAATGCCGAAACGTCTTTGTCCCTTTAATGAAAATTTCCCACAACTAAAAACGCATATTGATATGAGACATGTTGGTAAAGAAGCTTACGAGAAAGATGTGTATGAAAAGACGAGGCAACTCATGCTCAGTGGAGCTGCTCAAGCACGTCGTGATGAATTGAAAATCCAACAGGAAAAGACAAAATTGAACAGCTCTTCAAACAAAGGGAAGGTCAATATTGGTCCAGTTTTTAAAGTCTTAAAAGAAAGATCTGATTGTTATTATTGTCGAAGTAAAATGAACTCTTCTCTGGGAATATGTTATTACTGCAACAAGACCATGTGCTTGAATAGCTGCAGTAAACTATGCTCCAATTGCTACAATCAATTTTGTCCAAGTTGCTGTGATGTCAACTATGACTTTTGTGATGAACGCATATTATGTGTAACTTGCTCAAATTTATGAAAAACATGGGTGTTTGGCAGACTTTTCCCTTGCAACAAAAAGAGCAGTATATTTTAAGCTATACAAATTTGTTCGTAGTTGTAAATTATTACATACTGTGCTGGAAGAAGCATGTACCAAAAGAGAACTTCATTGTTCCACATTCAAAGACACCTTATTCAACTTTTTAAAAAATGTTCTTTACAAACTAGGCAATCAAACTCTAATATATTTCATTGCTTTTTGATATTGTTAAGGTTTTGTTTCAGTTTTGTCATGTTTTGAAATACTTAAAAAAATATTTCTATTCCTGTTTTTTAATCTTGTATCTTTTGTCCACGTGATTTTTTTTATTGTATTCTTCCATGTCTATTTATATTTCTTTTCAAACCAGTTTTTTTTTACTTGAATATATTGTAAATGCTTTAAATCTGGAAAGTTTAGGTTTGTTGGTATTTTGTGATAGGGTGAAAAACTTGTGATATTTAAGTTTTTCTAGGATTACATGCATTTTGAATAAAAAATAACACACTTTTCTTTTTATTTTAAATATTGCTATAATCTTTACATTAGAACTAGGAGAAATGTTAGATAATCAGTGCTTCTTAGGATTCTGTCATGTTGATATTGATCTTGAACATGGCATAATAACTTTGGTTGAAATATTAAATTGCGAAGTTTTCCTGTTTTTTGTATATATATTTTATTTTATTGAAACTAGAAAATCTCAAACAATGTAAGAAGAGAAATCAACTGAAGGTTGAAATGTTTATCATAAAACTAAACCCAGAAAACAAGAGATTCATTTGAAACCAAAAGTTGTCTGAGGTTGTATTCTAAAGGAAGTAGTTTCATCAACAAGTAAACATTGAAGGTAGAAATCAGTGGAGGAATAAGTTTTTGTACTCTACTTAATTTTGTAGAATCATTTTTTGATGATAAATAAGGCAGTCTAAATTCTGTATATTAAGCTTTTGAGAAAAATGGTTTCAGAATTTGTTGCTTAGGTAAAATCTCTAAAAGTTTATTTGGCAGACATGTCTTTATGTATGCAATTAATTCTTTCCATAAATATATTTTTTTCGATAGATTCAAAAGAATGTAATAAAAAATACAAAAGTGAACCTTCAAGATGGCAACCTTGCAGCACCCAAGATATTTTGATAATAATATGTCTGATCAGGTGAGGTCAATGTTGTCTTTGGGCTACTGGTCAATCGTATACAGTTAGATCTCATAACTATATTTGAATGTGCAACCCACATTAAGTGGAAAGTTAGCATATTAAAAGAATAAAGGTGGGGGAAGACACTCTCCATTACATTCACATTACAATTCGATGTTTAGGAAAACACTGAAGAGATAGCTGATAGTCAGAAAGAATATGTTCCTGTGTTATTGCAAATCATCAACAAAAATTGTCCTCCCATATCGGAAAACTGTGATGGTGCCGTTTATGTTGGTGCTGCAGGAATTGCGTACGCCTTCTATCATGTAGCGCAGAGTGGTGCCTTCCCCGATAATAAAGACAACTTCTTGAGCATCGCTGAGAAGTACATCAAAGTATAAAACCACTTTCATGGATCCCAAATTAAGAAATTCCGTTGTTCAGTATTGTGATCTGTTTCCATAGGTAAGTTTAAGGGAGATTAAGAAGATGGATCCCTCTTGTAATGGAATTGGTGCTTCACTTCTTCTTGGACATACTGGTGTTTATCTTGTGGCTAGTTTAATCTATGAAGCCTTAGGTTAGTTACAATCATGATTTCGATTGACTTCTGAACAAGTGTTTGATATTCCAGAACAAATTAATCGGATGTTTAGAAAAAACAAGAGCATTTTTCTATGTTGATGATTATTTCAATTCCTGTTTTCTTTAGGTCTTCACAATTTACGAAATGAAAATGTTCAAGGTCTGTTCAATATGCACAAATATTGCGTGCCGATAAATTTTTACCCTTCTGGTTCGGACGAATTATTTGTTGGTCGAGCTGGATTTTTAGCTGCATGTTATACCATCAATAAGAGGTTCAACCGCACCATCGTCTCCGGTGACATCACTATGCCACTGTGTGAAACGATCATTGAATCTGGAAGGAGATTATCTGATCGTCTTGGCCACGAATCCCCACTGATGTACTCATACTTTGACACGCTGTATTTAGGTGTTACTTCAGTCTTTGCACATAATTTGTAGGTCTGCTTTGTACAGCTTTGTATAATTAGAAAAAAGCATGTATCATTTTTGTTGGATAGCTGCAGGAAAAAGTGAAAACTGCACTGTGACTATTCGAATGAGAGTGCATCAATAACAGCATAAACATTATGTTTATCTTGTGAAGAGAGTGCGTTTTTCAAAATAATTACGTTTCAATTTACTTTTTTAGCCGCACTGAAGATTGAATAAGATCTGAAAAGCTTTTGCTTAAACTAAAAACTTGTTGTTTGTTCAACATCTTGTAACGTTTCAGTGTCGATTAAAACAATCTTCCACATTGTTTCCCAGTGGGCAAACTTGTTGAAAAATCACTGCTAAGAAGTGCATTTCTGTAGAGATAAATACAGTTTTTCAATGAAAAGAAGGGCACTTCTTCGCAGTGACGATTTTGTACATTGTAATTGCTATGCTTTTCTTATTCTGTTCAGGTGCTGGACATGGCTTATCATATATTCTTCTGATGCTTCTCAATTTCCCTGTATGTTATTCTTTAAAACCTGATGTTGAAAGAGACATTAAACGCTCTGTTGATTTTATTTTGACGTGTGAGGACCACAGTAACTATCCACCTGCAGCTGGCGAAACACGTGATGATTGGAATGAACTAATTCACTGGTGTCATGGTGCACCAGGGGTTGTGTATTTGATGGCAAAAGCTTACTTAGTGTGGAGAGAAGAGAAGTATTATCAGGCAGCCATGAGGTGTGGAGATTTGATATGGAAAAAAGGGCTTCTTCGCAAAGGACCTGGCATATGTCATGGAATTGCAGGTAACGTTTATAAATGAATGCTTTTGTGCGTACGTAACATAAGTAAAATCATCACTTGTTGTGAAATTTGCTCATTTTCTTTGGTTAGGTAACGGTTATGCATTTCTGGTGCTTTTCCGATTGTCAAACGATGAGAAGCATCTGAGGCGAGCGCGACAGTTCGCAGCTTTCATGCAAACGGAAGAGTTCAAAGCCAATTCTCGTGTACCAGATGCACCGTACAGTCTTTTTGAAGGGATCGCAGGAACGGCCTGTTTTTTAAGTGATCTTGTTTATCCGGAAGACGGTTTTCCTGCTGTTTTTCCATTCATGGATATGTTCTAGATTGATCCGAAAAAATCAACATTGGAAATCCTTGAAGGTTTTCGGAAGAATCGTTGACCCGATGAATGAGAATGTAAGGAACAAATGAAAATCATTGTTTCATCTCCCACAAACATTTCACTAAAAACTGATCAAAATGGATATAGAAGCTGATCAAAGTGGATATAGAAGACTTTTTGTGTCAATGTAGTGTATACATTATTTCATAACTACATTTTTTTCCTGCAAAGACGTTCTAAAGTTGTATGATCATGAGAATGAATTTGTTTGTATCGAAAATTATCTTTTGATAGAAGGGCTTTTCGTCTGAAATGCGAGGTAGCTTTAATATATTGTTATATACTTCATGAGTGGTACTTCACCAAACCATCTCCCAATTCCATCGAATAAATAGAACTTACCTTGCTGTTATACGTGACTCACTAAATTCGAAAGAAAAATGCTTGCTTTTAACTAAGGTAAGCCTTTGGAATAAGTTCGACTTAATGAACTTTACGGTGTGAACTTTTGTGAAATGTGTTTGGCTCCTGGTTGGGTTCAGTTTTTCAAAATCAGTGTTTACCGCATGTAATGACTTGTCAGGTGAACATCTCCATTGCTAAAAACAACTGCTAGACTATAGTTGCTGGTTTATGAAAATGTGTGTTTGTATTTATTGTTTTGTATAAAATGATTTTTACATTCAATGTAAAATGAAATTCTTTCATTCAACGAATAATTTTTGTTGTATGCAACGATTTTAACCAATCGTTATTTTTATTCAGGCAATGAACTTTTATTCAACGCCGGCCCGGCTACACGTTTTAAAAGTGGAGGGGCCGAAAATAGTATCCCAGCCGGCACGTTTGTTAAAAAATCTCTGCGAAGGAGTGCCTTTATATAAAAATATTCACACAATTTCAATAAAAGTGCTCTCCATCGCAGTGACTTTTTGCCGACTGGGATGTGGGTGAGCGAGATTTAACCTTCTGCGTGTCAAGGATTGTTAAAGTTCCTAGGCAAGCCTCCTCCGACCACCACGGTGGCAGCGGTCCTGCAACAAGTTGTAATCTGCAGAAACATTAACCCAATTTAATTGTAATGACGTTTGGATTAAAGTCTGCCATGCTTTCAAATATTTAAATCCTAGTTCCGGTAGGTTGATGGCATAAGGGTCGTAATGGTAAAACTTACAAAATTGAAGAGGATGGCAGTAGATGTGGAAAACCGGATTTAATGGTCATGTACAGTTTTTTGGGTGTCGAATTTTACCTTACAGAGTTTGCCGGAATGATCAAACCTGAACAGTTCTGGCCTCGTTCTTTCAAATATTTCATCTACATTTTCCTTATGAAGTTCGTTGGGAGTAGTGTGACCAGGCAATAATTCTGTCATTATCATGAAAAGTGTTAAATTCATTCGTCGAACATAACAAAGTCATTTTTTGATAAGAAATGGATGAATTTCGTTTTGTTGAATGTCAAACAAACGCACGTCATCTATTTTACTTGTTTTAGTTGTAAAAAAGGTTATCGTCATGTGCGAACTATCATATGTACTGGTACTACTGCAGATCTTTCACATATAATAGTGATATTATATGACCATTGCAAAGATTTGGATTGTCCCGAAAACACGGTACTCTTAGGTGCCAAATAAACGGGCCCCCCCGCTTGTTAATTTTTCGAAAATTTTCCAACCCCCCCGGACCTTATTAGGACCCCCCCGTTTATTAAAATTCAGAAATTTATCATCAAATATTTTCTCTTCTCAAAGACTCGTTGCATTTTTTTCTGCAGACGAGACAAAATTGACGTATGTAGACACCTGTAAAAACTCGCTTAATTAAGAATGAGCAAATATCAAATATAAATTATCTTTACTATAATTATATAGGTGTAAGCGAAATATGTGAAGCGATAATTTGCGTCACAATAAACAAATAATCCCTATAATTAACTTAAGAATTGGTTTGTCTTTTTTTCGCTGTGTTACGCTCAAAAACATATAAGTATCTTCTTGTTTCTTACAATTAGGGGTATTTTTGAAAAATTATCAGATTTCCAACCCCCCCCCCCCCCCGTTTATTAAGACCCCCCCGTTTATTACAATTTTGACAATTTTCGAACCCCCCCGTTTATTCGAACCCCCCCCGTTTATTTGGCACCTAAGAGTACTTGTCGTAAGAAGCCCGAGTGGAAGATACATTAATACAACCGTTCTATAGAGGACTGTATATTCAACTGAAAACTATTTACAAAGTTTAAATATAAGTGTCTCGTTCCAGTCCACTTAACATAACACTCCCCCACCACAATATCCATCATCAAACAACAAAGAAGTCAATAAACCAACAACAAACAAACAAAGAAGTCATAACAAATTTCCATCCACAACCTCAACTTCATGATCACTAACAAAACGTAATGGAATCCGATGATCACTGAATGATCTAACTCTATCAACGTTAACATCACCAACAAACCTCAAAGAAATATCCTTCTCCTTAATCTGGCAATTCTCTACCTCACATTCGATTGGAATCAACTTATTCAAAGGTCGACGCAACTCAATCAGACGGCCGTTATTCTCCACAATGACCGTGACCCCTCTGATTAGGCCATCGTTGCTCTGTATAATGTTCGATACACGCGCAAGCTTCCATCTTTGCTTCGGCGGTTTTTCGTCCATTAGCAGAACGACATCATTAACAGAAACGGCATGTGTTCGGTTTCCTTTGAAATGTTGCGGACGATATTCTCGTAAGCTTAGTAGATAGTCATTACTCCATTCCTTCCAAAAGCGATCTATAATGTTTCTCAAGTACAGGTTCTTTACTTTGCTCGTATTTGTGATCATCGTTGTTATTGAACGGTAACTGTCGTCCATATATCAGATGGTTAGGAGTTAAAGCTTGAGAAGAAACTTCATCATAAATATAGGTGATCGGTCGGTTGTTCAGTATCAGTTCGATTTCGGTAAGGATCGTTAGAAGTTCTTCGTAAGTAACTAATTTTTTCGTAAGTACTTTCTTGAGGCAACGCTTTACAGATTGTACCAATCTTTCGATGAATCCACCCTGCCACGGCGCACCAGGTAAATAAAATTTCCATTTAATATTATGAGAAGCAGCGAATTCCTGTGTTTCATTTGCGATAAATGATGATCTATTATCAGATATAATTTGCCTTGGAGATCCTCGTCTTCCAATGAAGCGTTTAAGAGCATTAATGCATGCGATAGCGGAATAGTCTGTTGCAAGTTCCATATGAAGTGTTGCCGCTAATAAAAATGAGGAGCTCGTAGCACCAAATAATAAGCGACATAATCGATATTCTAATAATTGATTGTTTTCAAAGTTTTCGAAATCAATATTGTCTACGTCCTTGAACCAAAGGAATCTCAAAAATTCGCGATCATCGGGGTGCACGGCAATTTGATGAAAGGCTTTTTCAATGTCTCCGACGATAGCAACGTTATGTGCACGAAATCGGATTAACACTCCTAACAGTGAAGGAGTGAGCGACGGTCCTGTAAGGAGACACTCATTAAGGGAAGGCGATTGGTTCGATTTTGCACTTGCATCAAAAACAATTCTGACTTTTGTTGTGGTCCTGTCATTACGGACGACGGCTCCATGCGGCAAATAGTGTTTGCCAGCGGTTTCATCATCAGAAATTTGTTCAATAATTCCTTGAGACATCTGCTCTTTCAGGATGGCGTCATAGCTTTTTAAAAGATCATTGTTTTCTTTAAACTGCTTAGATGATAAAGATTTCAAACGATGTTTACTAACATTGTAATTATTCTGTATGTGCGTGATGTATTCATTAAATGGAAGATGCGTCTGGTACCGGTCATTGATAAACTCGATGTTATTTTTAAAAGTGTTCAGGTTATACTCATTTACGTCACTAACATCCTCATTTTCCCAAAGCATTTCCAAATCTCTTCGCAATAGGAGATTTGGATCCGTAAACTCTGCTTGAATTTTCAAAGTATGTGTGTTAACCAAATTCGATGAAATATCACCGGGAGCGCGAATTGGGCCACTGAGAACGTATCCTCCAAGCTTAGAATACATTGCAACCGGAGTATATGGCGGACCTCGGATAATATGATTTGTAAAAAATGACCAATAAAAGTCTGCTCCAATCAAAATGTCAACATGGACAGGTTTTTCACAATTCGATTCAAGAATTTTTAAGCCATTTAGATGAGGGTAATTATTCTTTGTGAAATCGACAAATTGTCCAGACAATGGTTTACAAATAGTAGAAACGTAGGTGGAGACATGAAGTCTAGATTCTTGTTCAGTTTTAACAGAAAATGTAACACGCGATAACCGTTTTGTAGAATTCTGACCACCAAAAACTTTGATATTTATTTCATGTTCTTCTTCCGAAGTTAATTTTAGCGAAGTAGCAGCTTCGGGCGATATGTAAGATTTTTGTGAGCCTGAGTCGAACAAAATGCGTAAAGATGTGGTTTTGGTATTTTTTGTGTTTGACACAAGAGCGGTAGCGGTCTGTAGCAAAACTGAATTTTTCTTATTGGAAAAATCACTTTCAGAAACATTGTTGGAGATTTCAGCGTCGTTGGATTTTTCTTTTGCCGAACAAATGGCAACATGATGCTTTTCTCGACATTTAAAACAACGTATTTTGGATCCACCCGAACATTTTTTACTTGTATGTCCGATTTTCAAGCATAAAAAACAACGCTGTTCATTTTTCACCAGTGTTTTTCGAACAGAAATGTCCTTAACTATTAAGCAATCCTGAGACTTGTGTTCTCGGCCACAGAAAATACACTTAACTGCTTTATATCCTGATGAATTATTAATGAAAGAAAATGTTGTTGATTTAGGTTTTTCGTGATCCTCACAATCAGCATGATCTTCTGAACTTTCACTGACTCGTTCTCTGGCTCTTAATTCATCTTTTAAGCATTGCAAAATAATTCCAGAGTCCCATAAATTGTTTCCGAACTGTCTGCTTATGATGAGCTTTATCTCAGAGGGAATCTTGGTCATTATAACAGGAATGAGTAACGGCCCATAATCCTTTGTCTTAAACCCCAAACTATCAAGACACCTGACCTGACCTTCCAGTTTATCATACAATTGTCGCAAACCCCGAATATCAGAAACACTAGACACAGAATTCAGACCTAATAAACTATTCATATGAGCAGATACAATCACTTGCTCATCACCAAAATGCTCCTTAAGCAAATCTAACGCAACCTTATAATTCTCATTCGACATAGAAATACCTCTAATTGTCTCTTCAGCTGGGCCAGATAATAAGTTTATTAAGTAGTTCATCTTTTCCACATCCGTAATATTCGAATTCTCGTGGATCGCACTGTTAAACGAATCAATGAAGGATTTCCATTCTAACGGATCGCCATTATATTTTTTCAACTCGATTTGAGGAAGTCTAACATTTTTCTTCGTCTCTACTGTATCTTTATTCGTAGTAGGTATATTAATAATTTTCTTGATAAATTCTTTCAACATGTAAATTTCTTCCACTGCATATTGTTCAAAGTCTGCAAATTTATCTATTTCATTTTCTATTTCTTCTTCTTCGATTTCATTAACAATTTCATCTTGTAACTCCAATATCTTTTTCCAGTTTTTTTCCAAATATAACAACTGGGATTGCAACTTAGCCATTTCATCTTCGTTATAGTTTTCGTATAACACGTGTAAATTATCAACAGATTTTCTAAATGAATTTATGTAAGCAGTCCGACTTCTCTGCTTTCTACTAGCCATTTTGAAATTTTTTCACGAAAAATAAATATAATTATAACGTATTTTCAAATTATTTCTTCTTACAAAATTTTATCCAGCTCGGTGTACCATGTCGTAAGAAGCCCGAGTGGAAGAAACATTAATACAACCGTTCTATAGAGGACTGTATATTCAACTGAAAACTATTTACAAAGTTTAAATATAAGTGTCTCGTTCCAGTCCACTTAACATAACAGTACTACAAACCTGGGAATTAAGGCATTACCCATAATACAATTGGGCTGTTTCAGTCGGAAGAGGTAATCGGATTTTTTCTTCCACGGATGTATCCTAGCTATTGTCCATAAAAAGTTTTAGTGGTCGATTGCATATGATTATGTGGGATGTTATCCTGCATGTTACCCTTGATGGTTGATATCGTGATTTCATTGATCTAATGCAAAGTAATTTCAGAAAAATTGTTATGAAAGATTGTTATGCTTTTATTACAGGTTTTGACTTCAGAGCCACTGCTCGGAAGAACTTCAAGATACATTGCGTTCGAGGTTGTTCAAGAAGCTATATCGATACATATTCGTAGAGTAAATGCATTGAAAGTCAACATTTTTATTACTGAACATGTTCATATACTCATAGGAACTCTCCCAAGGTCCTTTCTGGGCTTCTTTTATGACACAATCTTTCATTCCTTATTCTTTCAGCCCTACAAGAGCAGTGTGATATAAATCAAGTCCCTTCGCGATGTTCTATGCAAATTTAAGGATTGCGAAACAAGAGGTAGAAAAGAAAGAAGAGGACACATCGATTTTTTTGTCTTCGGTATGGGTGGAAGATGGCTTGTAGTCGTAGCATAACGAAAGATTGAACAAGTTGGAAAAGAGAATTAGAAGAACAACTTTCAAAAGAGAAAAACATATCTTCTACCAATCTATTCAAACCAGGAAAAGGAGTTGATTGATCTTCGGCAGAAAGCACATGATAGTGAAAGATTATTCAAACATGAACACATACGACTCGATGAAAAAAAATTAATGCATAGCCAGTCTCCAAGAAGAGAAATCACCGAATGATATGAGAGTGACACCTCTCATACAGAAGAAATGAATTCAATATCTAGAATTCATGAATTGCAGATGTATGAGACGAAGTTAGACCAGGAATGGAAAATAAAGTTTCCTGTAATAAACGTCGCATCCAAAATGCCCCTCGGCGTTTATTAGAGGAAATACGGTAAACGATCAACCAATTAAAATCTGATCATTTGAAATCTCAATCATCTCAATCCTGTATAAATATTTATTAAATAAATAAATAAAAAAATAAAGCAAAATCATTGAAGCATCAGGTGCAACAAGTATTCTTGGAGAATATGAAGTTTTTACATGAAATAATCAATGGATTAAAAAGAAAAGAAGAAGTTCTTTCATAAAAAGAAAATCAAGGTTAAAAATGTCATTGCTGATATCGAAAACATTTATTTATGCCTTGATGGGGAAATTTACCTTTTATAAACAATTTTCTTAAAAAACAATATCAAAAATTGGGACGTATTCACACACACTCTATATATAAAGAGTATTTTCATTGCCCATTCGCCCCGTCTTAAATGATCAGCGATTGGGCGTTTGATCCACACATCACGGTGGTATCATACACATTTCCCGAATTTATGTTACTAAAACATCATGTTTTGATCTACATCAGGAATGAAATTTTTTGGTGGAAGAAGTTACGCCGAGGAAGCGATATAATGACCGAGCTATTTTTTCATACCCGACCATCATAAATGTGGTTGTGAGAATCTTTCCGGTATGAGAACATAGTCTAGGATGATTGCTTTTTCAATCTATTTTCATCTGACCATTTGTCATTCTATTTCACTTCACTATTGTTTCTTATTTTGTGCAAATAAGAAAAATCGATTTTTCCCCCCTTTTATCCTCCTGCTGCTATGATGATAATATGGGTCCCAGGCTTGTTGACTAGGCTAGAATTGGACAGGAATGTCCAATATGGTGACCAAAGATGTGAAGGAGACGTATAAGATGACAACATGATGATGTGATGATAAAATCTTTTACTTTGTCTTTTATTATGTTGTTTTATCTTATCAATGGCATAAGAAAGAAAAGTCAAATGCGGGATGTTATAAGTATAAAAGGATTTAATTAGTATCATCGCATCCATCGAAAATTATGATGTTATATATATATATTAATCTCTGACACCAGACCACATGATGATGGATCTGTCTGTTTTTGTTAATAACGAATCTCCATATAGATACAGTATACCAGACGAGCCAGTTTTACGTTTTATCTTATTAGTCATACATTTAATTAAAGGTTATATTAAAAAAGGAACCACACCATAATTATTATTATTATTCATTCAGGCGCCAACAAGTGCCTCTTCGAATCGATCATTGTTTAATCGTTGTAGGAAAATCGTAAGTTCTTCCAATATTTGTCCAACTTGTTTTTAAACGTGTTGATCGTGTCAGCTTCTACAACGTCTTTCGGTAGTTTAATATTAGCATATTATTAAAATGTCAACTCACACCTTTGAGTGTGGTGTGACACACACATTTTGGTTAACACATACTCTAATTTCTCTAAATTCTTATCTGAAATAAAAAATTTGTGGAATATTCACGTAGTTTTCTTCAAATCTTCAAATTTGCTACTTTTCATATCCGTTTTCCCCCGCCAAAATTACTGAGTGCATTTTTATTGCAATACAGAGTATAAAATTTCAAAAAATTGTCTAGTATGCCAACCAAAACTGCTGCTTATAAATCTCACACACATTTAATTTTTCATTTCATCATTTTTGTTGGCATGGCGTTTCTGCATATAATAATAGCTTACGAAATTAGGGGAAAAAACTAATTCTGTTCAGTTCACAAAAGTTACCATCTACCTAATGCAGCCGACATCATTAGTTTTAGCTCTTAAAATGCAAGTTACCTGTGTTGAATGAGTGTGTCTATAATGAGATCCATAAAGATTAACAAGAGAACACAAACACATATACATGTTTTTGTTGACAAACATAAATTCTTGAACAACAACACATTTTGAGGCATGCCTTATTTTAAAATGTCTTCATTGTTGTCTAGGTGAAATAATATTATCAAACCATATTTGAATAAAGATGGGTTTTGCAAGAAATGCTTACAACCTTGTATTTAGAAGAACTTCAACCTTTGCTGTTACTATCGTAGTTGGAGCCTTTTTATTTGAGCGAGCATTCGATCCATTTATGGATGGCATTTGGGAAAGAAAAAACCAAGGAAAACTATGGAAACATATCGAACACAAATACAAAAGCGATGATTGATCGTCACTGAAAACCAAAACAAACTGTGATTATGTTGATTCTGTTGTAACTGTGACCAAGTTGGTTTGATAATAAAATATGTTATAACTGTTAAAATTGTTGTTTTTCCTGTTTGCAGTCTGCAATGTTTTTTTGTGATGTGATAATTTTTAGACCGGTTTTGCAGTTTTGTATTTATATTAACACAAATCTAAAGCCACTTGTTGCTAACAGATGCTGTACCACCTTACGAATTAAAATGTTTTCTTGGAACAAATTTGATGTGGATAATGTATATATATACATTGTTATCTTAGAGTCAATGAAACTAATAAAAACTCTTTGCTTTTCGAAATCCTCACAAGTCATGTCTGGTGTTACGCTTGCTTTAAGAAATGTTTATGAAAAAATTAATGAAAGTTATGATAAATATTCACAGGTAGGTCAAATATCTTCCTTTTTTGTATCTTATTCAAGATTATATTTTCACAAGTTTTACATTTTTGTTCTACAGATGGTTTTGAGTGCTATCCAGTCATTAGTCAAGAAGTAGTTTTCTGATTACTTAATGTATATATATTTTTAGAAACTGCTGTGGATTAGAATATACTTATAAAGTTTTATGTGTTGCAGAACTTGAGTATTCACAGAATTTTCAGTTTATACGGCCCAATAGTCAAAATGAACAGTAATTATTTTTTGCAACAACCAAATGAAATATCTTATTGTTCCGTCAAGCATTCCACCCATGATGATTTTTGGTTGCTGTGTGGTATATCTTCCACACATTTCTGTTTTGCATGTGCGATTGAGATTTTAGAAGATGACAGCACTTTAAATCTTCACAGAAAAAGAATAATTACAGAGTTTTTGGAAGTGTTATTAACAAATAATACAGTGTGGAAGTTGCTTCAGAACAAAAGAAATGTTTTGGTGCATGTCTTACACTTGCTTGTGAAACTTTGCTCGACAAGCAAGGATATGGATTACACATCAGTTCTGATTGAGTGTTGTGTCTTGATATTGAAACGAACCAATATAGAGCAGTGTGGATTGGTGGTTGAAAGCATTTTGAAAAATGAGAGCTTTGCAGCAAGTTCTGTCATGTTGAAACTTTTGATTGCTATGTTAAAGATTTCTTCTGAAAGTCTTGAAGCGTTGATGTCTGATCCTAGTAAAGCTTTTCATGAGATAGTTAGAAACGCAAAATTGGCAAAAAATGAAGCCATGAGAGATGTGTGGGAAATCATCAACCATGTTTTGAAGTTATCTAAAAGCCTTCTCCAGCGTTGCATTTATCAAGAAATATTGGTGTCTGCAAATGAGGTATTGAAGGGATCAAGCAATGCACAAGTACAACAAGAAATTCTAAGATGCATCCAGTGCTTTGCTGAAAAGGAATATTTGTCTGCTATTTTATACGAGTATGAAACATCAAGTGCAGCTGCACAAAAATCGCTTTTTGAGAGCTTCAAGAAATTTTTGCTGTGTGAAGATGATGCATTGCAGCAGTTGACAATCAGCTGCATTGCTTCCGTTGCAAGTCAGACGAAAAGTGGACCTCACAAAACCATAGCTGATATTATCATCGAGAAAGGGATCGGCGAGTATTTACTCGAATTGTTATCTACTGCGAGTGAAAAAAATGTTGCAGGAATTTTCCAGTGTCTTCATAAACTTTCAGGTTGCAAGTTATTTTTTAAAATGGGGCATATGGTGTATGGTCACTCAGAAACCGTGAAGGCTGTGACAAGGTCCCTGACATACAAAGATTATAGCGCTTTATATCATGGCTTAACGTTAGTATTGGTCATATTGTCGCAAGATAAAACTGAAAGATTATGTCGACAAACTGATGAGGAAAATGTGAGCTTATTAAATTTACTGGTCCAGGCGTTTCAGAAAAGTGATGAAAAAGTGAAGTTGCTTTCAGTTAGTTGTGTAAATGAGTTTCTTCGAGGCGATCATTCGATCTCGTCTAGTTATGAAACGATAGTGGAGTTCTTACATGATGCTCTTCAATATGTTGATAAGGATGTAGCAGTGTGGAATTCTAGCCTGGACACTGTGTCCGAAAGATTTGTGTGTAGCTTATATGAGTCTGTGATGCATTTTTCAATGAAACTGTCGAAACAATCCTCAACAGAAAACACCGTATTGACACGGAAATCGTCAACAGATTCTGATCTCACCAATGTGATCCAGTATCTCTACCATCTTACCGATTATTACGTCATCCCTCAAGCCGTTCTCAAATTTCTGCCCAGTAAGAACTTGCCATTTCAGTTAGTCTTCTATAAGATGTTAGCAAGTGTTTTGTCCCTCACTTCAGTTCAGGGTATGAAACTTGCATATAAACTCGCCGAGTCTTCGTTTTTCCGTTTCATACTCGAATTCAAAACACAAGCCAATCGCGTTTCTCCAAATGGTGACGATGTGGCAGCTCTATTATTATGTAAATTATGCTCGTCCGTTGACAAACCCGATGCTGAACAAGAAATGAAAAACCATTTTTATCCTTTGTTTTTGAAGTTTACAGTTCCTGTGAATGACTGGAGGTGGGTTCTGACTGCTGGCAAAACTGCCAACCAAGGTCATCTTAACAGATCGCGAACATGTGCTTTAGCCATCATGGCATGTAGCCATAAAACATCACAATGTGTTATTCCCGTAGCTATCCTAATGGTGGAGTTACAAAAATTCGCCTCTTCACAGACCGCTCTCAATTCATTAACAGTTCATGGCAAACGATATTTTATCTATCTCTGGTGTCACTTGAATATTTCGAATGATATTTACAATGAGAATGTAATGGGTTTGTTTGAGCAAGGTGAGTTGGATCAGTTGGTGATGGCTTCACCCATGCTCGTACTATGGATACTCAAAAGTAAGTTATCCATGGAAGTCAAAACCAGTGTCGTTGGAATGTATATTGAAAGTGTAATGCATGTTGATCATGAAAAGTATTCCAAATTGCTGTCGATCGTTCTTGAGAATCAACTGGAATTGAAGTTAATTGACATATGCTATCACATCACTGCTACTTCAAGAAACGAATCCACTATTGCAGAAATAGCAGAATTAACAGCACTGATCCATCCCAATCTGGCTCCTCCACAATTTTCAAGTTGTAAAACTATCCTTTACAAAATCTTTCTCAATACTGAAAACACCGTGGTGGAGAACAGGTCGAGGTTGTTGAAATGTCTGAATGATATCCTAGTGATCGACCAACCAGTTATCGATGATGTCGATTTGAAATTGCTCTGTAGGATATTATCTGTCATGCCGAATGATGATTCCTCTCTTTGTTTGGAAAGATTGAATTTCTTTTATCTGCTACTTTCAAAATCGATCGTTTGCCAGAATGTTAAACCTGTTTCAATCATCACTGATGATTTACAGTTCCTCACCAAACATCCAACTTTCGAGAAGTTGGACATCCTTAAGCAATCACAGCGTAGTCCCATTATCGAGCGAGTGAATGCAGCAAGGATTCTACTTCTGACAGAACTTATTCGTGCATGTCGACATTTTTCTATCAGCCTACAGACTCCTGTGCGTCTGGGAAACTTTTTATTTTTGGAAATACTTGTTTCGTCAGCTTTACCTTTATTGCAGATTTCCGCGATTGCGTTTTGGAATCAATATTTTCAAGTGAAATGTTCTTGTTCTGTTGTTGCCATGGTAGACAAAGATGGCGCGACATGTGCAGTAGAGATACGAAGTGTGAAATTGGTGTGGATTGCTCTGCAGAATCTTTTCTATTATCAAGATCCATTCATTCGAGAATTGACCGTCTCATGCATGGGCCATTTGCTTGCTAATGTAAACGATACCAAGCTGTTTATGAATCAGGCATGGAATCAGTGTCTGTTAGATTCGGCGCTTCAAAACATGTCTTCTGGCGAAGTAGATATTCCTTCGTTGAGCCTGTTAACGATATTTGCTAAACACAACAAGAAACTAGATGAACGATATTTTGATTGTGTATTCACCAGCTTAAAACTATACTCTGCTAGTCAACCAAATCTGCTTGTTCCACTCACTGTTTTGCTTGAGGAAGTTTTTGATAAACATGTTGTAGATATCAAGTACTCATATCTAATCGAGACAAAACATCGAGTCCAACAGATTCAAGCTCAACTGGAAAAAGAACCTTTAAATCCCGACCAACCCGATAACAGTTACGTTTCTTTAAACGGGGTCATGTTCAGGAAAGAAACAGACAATGTATTGCTCGCGTTCACCCGGATTAAAAAAATCAAAATGGCTTCCGATAAACAAATCGAAAAATTGGATGGAGACACAACAGATTCTGATGATGATGCCATGGAAAGTTAAAGATGCGATATTGTTGTTTTAAGTCGATCACAGATACTTTGATCAAAACATCGTTTATAGTATTTCATTTTCTGCATTTCGGTCTAGCTTTTCTGAGTATAGTCAGAGAACGATGTTTGTCGGAAAGTCGGGGAAACGTTTGTGTCTTTCTGCGAAGTTTCAGCAATGTTTCATTTTGTTCGTGTTCCACATGTTTCCTTTGAAAACTGATGATTGTTTATCTTGTTTCCAATCTCTTTTTTTTAGTTGATTTGTTGTTCAACAAAAACCTTTCTTATCAAATACACATTGTTATTTTTGCCTCAATCTTCAATGATATATAAGCTATACGGAACATTTTCAAACCTGAACACAGGGACCGCGGAGCAAAACTTTTCTTTGTGGGGGTGGGGGGTGGTGGCTGACTAATTAGGGCTGACTATATTCCCCCTTGGCCACCATGCTCCGCGGTCCCTGGAACAATCAAGCAAGTTACCCTTCTTTTCTTATGTGCAAACCTCCTCTGTGAAGTTTCACTTTTCATTTTCCTAGACACACACCGTAAACAGGAGAAGCGGTGAGCCACCATGTTTAATAGCCGTTAGTAAGACCAAACCAGTGGAACTGATCCAAGAGGCTTATGAATGTGGACACAGAGATTTTGGAGAAAACTATGTGAGAAATATAGAATTTTTTTCTCAATTGTGTGATGAGTGATTTGTGAATGTAACCTGAAAATTTGTGAACAATCCATAGGTGCAAGAATTGATCCAAAAAGCAGCTCACTTTAAGGTAGGAAGGAAGAAATTTCATCGCCTCGTTTTGATGTGATAATTATGAGGAAACTTATCATAAATTGTCTCACAGCGATTTGCAGATAACGTATTGGTAGAAATTTTCGCGTATACTAATTTTTGCGCAAGAGGTTGTGCGCGAAAATTAAAAGTGCTTTTTTCTTGATTTATTTGCTCTTGGTGATATTTTGAATTAAAAAATTCTGTTGGACGGAATTTGATACTTTGAGAAGCTTTTGAAACTGACTGTTGCAGCTATATTAAGTGAGAATTGTTAAAATTATGTGAAACATAACCAGATAGGCTTTAAATTAATCCTTTAATATTTACATTTGCCTAACTGCTATCGTAACAGTTCAAGTTTTAGTAAGACTGTTGGATGGAATAGATAGAATTTATGCAATGAAACCTTTTAATAGCCAGTCAAGTTCCACCTCGAATAACAAACAAATGCGAAAAATTATTTTATAATGCATAACTTTGATCTCTTTAGAACATTATCTTGTCAAAATTATGTCGATATTGAAAATTTATTGGAACAAAAATCAAAGACTAAGATTGGTATAATGTCTGTTGGACGGAGTGAATGCAATAAATTTTTCATGTAAATTCAAGATTACAAATACTAAAACTTGATTTATTTACTATCAGTTAATTTTGATGGTATTTGAGATCTTGATAAAAATAAAATAAAAACATTTTTAAACGTATAAAGTGTCCAACAAGCTATACAAACTTCACTCAATTTTATGATGAAATTTATGGACAACTAGTATTTTTCATCCAACAGACCGTCCTTAAAATTCCTAAAACAACATGATTGCAAAGAACTATAAAAACTTTAGAAGGAGTGTTGCATTTAATCATTTCTATAAATTTGAAATGTATCGGTTGTAATCTTTGTCATAAATTGAGTGAATTTCATTTTTCAGTGTTTGCAACACAATTCAAAATATCACCTCTTTCGACCCCTGCGATAATTTGATTGATGATGCGTGAGATTAATATTAGGACGCCTATAATGGGTCGCTGTTAAGTGCGCCTCAACTTCCTCACGAGCCATGATAAATTTCGTAATTCTTGAGAAGATTGATAAAGGACATTCTCTCGAAATTACAGTTACCTTTTTACACGAAATTAACGTGGGAATTAATTAACGCTGAAATGCAGTAAAAACGACAGGTTTTCTATTTTTTTATGACAGTTTTTTAACGGAATAGAACATACACCTTTTTTTCATAAGCATAGGTAAATCTACCAAAAAAGGTTTATATAAAAATACAAACATAAGAGTCACTCGCACAGTTGAATGTGCTTTGAACGTAACCCATTTTGCATAATCGTATAGTAGGCATTAGAGCACGCACACTGTATCTTTCTTGTGTTTAATTATGTAGGTAATATATTGCGACTTTGGTAACTCTGTAAACATTGAAAGTTTTGATTTCCATACGGTTTTCGAAAATGCACCCTCTAATCATTTGAAGTAATCTCTAGATCATTTGAAGTAATCCAGAGTCAAAACTACAAAAATCAAAATCCGCATTAATTTAATACCATTTAAAAATTACAGTCATTGAACCGCGTTAATTAAAGCACACTTTTAGAAAGTCTCTTCGTCCATCCCCGTTAGTTTGTGACCGCTTTAATTTATGGCGCGTTAAATATTCCGTCTGTTAATTCCGTCTAATAAGTTACTTATTTTGATAGGTTCTTGTTTTGGAAAATACGGCTTGCGCAAAAATTAATACACGCGAAATAAACATATTTATTGGGTACGAGAAATTTAGTACGCGCGAAAAAAATGTTGTCATGCGCGAAAATTTCCACCTTTGAGCTATGTTAAACTTCATAATGACTTTACTAGCGTGGGGGTGTAGGGATATACCTGAAATGTTGATTCAGACTTTTTTAACCTTTGAACTTGATTGTTGTATAGGAGGCTGGGTACGAGGATATACGATGGCATTTCATTGGTCATTTACAGAAAAATAAAGTAAACAATCTTCTAGGTCGGTCATAACATCGATAATATGAATTATTTTCCGTCATCTTTTGATGTTTGATTCCTCCGTGTAATTTTAAAGGAGCCGCTAGCCTGGAAGCCGTGCAAACTGTCGACAGCGAAAAACTTGCGCACGCATTGAATACTAGTTGGAAGAAAAAGAATCTGGATAGGAAGTTGAAAGTGTTCGTTCAGGTGAACAGCAGCGGAGAAGAAAGTATATTTGCAATACATTACAACAGTGTCTGAGATTTTCCAGCCAATCAAATTTCTGGTTTTAGCATTGTAAAATGTGATTGGTTTATCGATGTTACTGAAGTTGTCGTTGTTGCAAACAAGTTTATACAATTGACACAACAATCGCTTGTGGTGATGTTGAATATCTTCTTTTCATGTGACATCATTTTCTCTCTTGTTTTTGCAGACAAATCAGGCTGTTTGCCATCCAAATGCACGGAACTAGTTCAACAAATATTGCTTTGTGATAGTCTAAATCTACAAGGTTTGATGACCATAGGATCGTTTAATCATGACTATTCAATCGGACCAAATCCCGACTTTGAGGTTAATTTCAAAATTTCTTGATTTCAAGCAACTGTTTAATAAAAATCAACATTATATGAAAACTTGCTTCTAGTGTTTAAATAAATGTCGTCAAAAACTATGTGACGATTTAAAGATACCCGTCGAAAAAGTAAAATTATGCATGGGGATGTCGGCTGATTTCGAGCACGCTGTACGTAACGTTTATAAAGTGTTGTGAACAAAATGACACTTCACTGGATCGATGTATCAGGAGACTCCTTCTTGATTGTTTTAGATTTTGGCGGGAAGTGATGTTGTACGAGTTGGAAGCAGTATTTTTGGCGCGAGGATGGACGATAGAAGAAGGAACGCCCATTCGGTAAACAACTAACCATAATTATGTGATGAACATAGGTTTATGCCAGGTTATGATAGAATACTAAAAAGGATACCTCAGAACATCCATCTAAAGTTCATCGCTCAAAAGTCTCTGCACTGCTCAGGTTATAGCTTGTCGTGTTGTTTTTCATTTCCTTCAGAATTCTATCAATAACCTTTTTAAAAAAATTGTTTTTAAATAATATCATATCAAACTGTTAGAAAATGTTCTTTCGTTAAAACCCTCCCAGCATTTTATACACTGTGGCACGGTAGTCACTCTTGAACAGTGCGATTATTGGGAAAAAAATACATTTGGATAAGTACAAATATCTAGCGACAGCCTCGAGCAATTCTTTGCTAACGCCGTTATAAACGCTGACGATATGATAAGCCTGGACGATAAATGTCAACATGAAACACACAGCATAGGCTAAAAATACTTTGGAAACTGTTAATTCCGTTTGATTTTTTTTAAGCTGGTTAAGTAACCACAGGATATCTTCGGTGTTTCGAAGTTCTTTCAGAGATTTTCTTCTCTCTAAATACGTCATTTTTGTACGACGATATGAATAAGCGAGGCTAGTGATTACTCCTGGAATCGAGACGATGAATAGAACAGCCAGGTACAGATCATGGGTTTTGATTATATCTGCTCTATCCGATGATGAGCTAGCATAGTAGACAACCATTGGAAAAATAACAAGCAAGGTGGATACCGCCCAAATTCCAACAACAAACCGTTTAGTTTTATCGGGGCATATCGGATTGTGACTGGTGATTCGGTACCTTTCAAACGCAGCTAGTCCCAAAGTAAACATAGTGAGATAAATGTCCATAATAAACAAAAATAAATTTGAATCGGCATCCTTATGGTGAATGGATGCACATTTGAGAGGGATAAACACCATGCCTACAAGAAAATCGACCAACGCGAAATTGAAGACGAGTATATTTGCCGACGACTTTCGCAAAACTTCGTTGTGAATGAAGGCCACAACAATCAAGCCACTCCACACGCATATAAACAACGTATAAAAGGTCAGTGGAAACCAAGCGGAAAGGTGGACCCTGGTCGATTTCACGCCAGTTGTTGTCACCCATGTCGTTGGGTTTGTGAAATTGTTGTCTAACGATAAATTCATTTCTTCTAGTCGCTCGAAAGAGAAAAGTTTTCCATCTTATACTACCTTTTCAATTAACAATATCACTTCAATTCGATCGAATGTATTCGTGAAATCGATTACGACCAATCAAATTTGAATAACTATTTCGTCCCTCCATCACAGAGGTTTCGATTTACAGAATGAAAAAGACTGCAGTGATAATAAGTTGTTAGTTATTTCGTAGAGAAGGCAACTTAACAAGTAATAGGTAGAAAATCAGTAACCATGGCCACAACACCAACAGGAGATTTAAGCTGTTAAGAATGATTTATGGTATTTGCTCAGCTGTATATCATCTTTTCTTTTCTGATTTAAATTTACATATATATTTTTTAAAAAAACTCTATATTTCATGTTGGTATTAAAACAAACAAGCAGAAAGTATTAAATGACCGACACAACTTTTTTCCCAACACTATTATGTCCTCGTGTTTTCGCGAAACGAATGTTTAAATCGTTGAAGTAATACTGTTTCTCCAGAGTAGTCAGAACACTTTTTTTGCCTGAATAAATCAATTCTCAGAAAACATCAACATGATGGAAAATCTACTTGCACAATTTCTTCAGAATTATTGATGTCATCATTACTTTTGGGAATATTTTCGGAATATCAACTAATTTTTCTTGATCGTCCAATTCCTTGAAGATCTAGTCAATTATAAAAATATTACACCTTCATGTGTTTTGAGTCACCAACTCAAACCATTGTTTCAATGCGTCGCTAAGCACCACTGGTAACGCGTTGATGTCGCGAAGTAACACATAGAATGGAAATGGGAATTCCTGGAGATAATTTCGGATTTCGGGTACAGCACCACCAGGCTTAAATATGGGAACTTTGATATCAAGTATAGAATCCCGATTTTTCGGATCATCTAAGATCAGAAAGACGATGAAGACACCTGTTTCTCTTGCGTGGTAAACTGCTTTCTCAACTACCTAAAGACAAACATAAAGAATCAAGACTTCTTAACAGTCAAAAGAATCACTTCAGTTATCCAGGCTAAAGTTTTAAATGTAATTTTCTGACTAATTTCAGTTTTCATAAAAACAAACGTCTCGAAGTGGAATTGACGACGACGTCAAAAAATCACATACTTCCTTTCCTTCGTAAAAAATCCCCCGACCATCCGACACAATCAGTAACAGCTGAGATACCAAACTGTCATTCCGGCGATTGTCACGTGACTGAACGTCATTAAACATGACGGTGGACATCTTCAGAAGTTGCGCAATTCGTGTTTTCTTTTGTTCGAATGTAAACTGTTGTAAAATAGACGCCCCAGCATGCTCACCGAACGGCTCATCGAAGGAGTGCAATAATCGCGCTTCTTCACCGAAGCTAAGAGTAACGAACCTTATGGTACAAACACTACCATATTCCTGCCCAGTGGGCAAAATAGAAAAAACGGCATTGCGTCGAAGAGCATTTTCACTGAAATAGTGTGTATAATTCTATAGAAATGCATTCGATCGCAGAGATTTTTCAACAACTTAGCCCGCTGGAAAAACGTATATCCTAGTCTAAATCCATGAATCGTAAAGGATCCCTCACTAATACAAAGGCAGCACCACGAATGGTTCTATGTGTAAATGTTCATTACAATTAAAATCTGGTAAAAACGAGGACCTATCTGACCAAACCATGAATAGTAACACTCAAACATCAAACACTTAAAATCATCATATTATTACCTATGCAAAATTACCACGTAATTTAGTCTAAATTTCACTATTGGTCGTTCATAATAACTTGCTGAGTTAGACTTTAGTTGCTACGCACATAACATTTAAGGAAAAACCCATCACTCACCATCACTCGCCGAAGGGGAAGGTACTTAAATATGATTTTTGCTGACGATGCAATCGTGAATATTTTACCTGCAAATTGCTAAGTCTCCTGCTTCTAGCCATCGTAAAGAATTACTGATTACCGCAAGTGATTCAAAAGCCAACTAAAAGAAACAGAACGCTTCATGAACAATATTGTCATCTTACTGCGTGAACGGCACATTCGAATATTATGCTGACTAATCAATTATTATTCCGACACTGACGCGTCAATATTCAATATTTTTCTACCTGTTTCGAATGATTATCCGTCATGCTGGAAGAATCGTCAATCGCCAACATAATACGATATTGTCGTTTGGATTTCTTTGTGCGTCGTAACCAGATTTTATCCTTCCGAAACTGACTAGCAATATACGGGATTATTTTTCGCATATTCAATCTTTTACCGGTTCGATAGTCACCTCTAAGCAAATAAAATAAATAATTTCAAATTCATATGAAAATACCAAATTGAAAGGCAACCCAGTGGGCAAAATCGTCAAAAAGTCACTGTGACGGAGAGCATATTTTATTGAAATTGTGTGTAAATTTCTAAAGAAATGCACTCCCTCTCAGAGATTTTTTAATAAATGTGCCGGCTGGGAAGGGAGAGATATTGGTCGAAGCTTTACGTTACCTCATTTTACTGGCTAACGTAGGTTCCAATATCAATCTTAGTTGTTCACATAACTGCTGAGCTAGAGGAGATGTCAACTGCTCATATTTTAGCCACAGGTTCATAGCAGACTTTTCATCAACCACTTTGCTTCGATTGGGTGATAAGGTTATCAACTCGTTTTCCAGTTGATGACGTAACTCTTCAATTTCCAACTCTTTTTCCTAAAAACCAATTCTTTGAACGGTTACAAACGATTGACAAAGATCTACTTGAAATAGTTTGAGTATACGATGAAAGCTACTTTATAAATGGTTTTATGATACTTCAAACCTGTATATTTCGTAACGGCATGTTTAAATAATTCGAAGATATGAAATGCCCACTCTGTTCATCTTTTAAAACAATCGTTTCATCGTATTCCATTTTTTCATCCAGAATTTCTTCATTCATGTCAACCTCGTTTTCAAGTTGTACATCTTGTGGATCACTTTGAGATTGAGAAACATCATCCTATCGACACAAAAGAAATTTGCTGACCAACATTGAATGAAGATTATTTTGTTCATAAATTCGAAGAGACAAACCTGGTTTCTGTTAGTTGTTCCAACATGTTCTTCATCACTCATTTCTACACCCTCCTCCTCCTCTTCTTCTTCAACAAAGATTGGAGGACGGTCAATACGCTGTAACTGATCATCAGTCGCAGAATCAACAACCAACTGATCATAGCTTGTACCACCATCTTTAATATGTTGAAATTCCTCAGCATTTTCAGGGTAACTTTCCTAAAAACGCAAAACAACAATGAGTTTTACGTAAAAACCGGTTATACTTCTCAATCATTTTAATGAGACCTTATCTGTCGGATCAGCTTCATTATCAGCATCAAGGGCTTTCCTCTTCTTCGCTTCTTGGATTTGATTTTCCTCCAGAGATCTTTCATTACTCGATCGTTCAATGTCTTTTCTCTTCCTACCCTAAAGACAATGGAGGAAAACAAAGGTGAAGTGAATCGTACATAATTTTCAAGACAATGTAGCATCGAAACACAGCACAAACCTTTTGCTTTTCAGTCGTCTGTGAAGAAATATCACTGGCTCCGTGATGAGCCTCCTTACCGCCATGGTCAGCTTTCCCTAATCCCTGATCAATATTATTGTCGTCTTGTTGATTCTTTTCTGATGCAGCCACGGTACTAAGCTGATTGTTTAAACCTTCTGGCGTCTGTTCCACACTATCGAGTAGAAGCTTTGATAGAAGATAGAAATAATTCCCAGTGATACACTTTTAACAAACTCACTCACCGAGGAAGAGAATTTTACCTGGTCCTCTTGGCCATTATGCGCAGTTGAGTCTTGGTCATCATGGGCAGTTGAGTTTTCTTCCTGTCACCATTAAAAATATCTCAATTTATTTGGTTTATTCTCATTAAATTTTTAGAATAAAAAAAACATCAACTTTGTTTCGAAAAGACACATCACCTTTGCTTCTTCTACTTCTTCTTCAGTCGATTCCTTTTCATTACTTTCTTCGATATCCGCATCTGCATTTTCTTCATCATCTACAAAAGGCAATGAGAAGGTTTCTAATATATGTGCATTCTTGACGTCATAGCGGATTTTTCGTGGAAAACAGACCTTCACATGTTTCATTCTCACCCTCGTCTTGTTCTCCATCGTCGTGCTGCTCCTCATCAAGATTCAAATCATGGTCGTCACCCATAGTTTCTCCTTCCATCTCATTTCTTAAGTCATCATTCGAATCATTGACGTCATCGGTGACATCATCAGTGACGTCATCAGTTGATTCGAGATTTTCTTCCTTTTCATTTTCATTTGTTTCTTTCTCTTCGTTTTGATTATCTTTATTTTCATCACCCTCCTGCTCACCTGAATATCAGCATTAGAATATAAAACACATGTATTTTCGACAAGCTATTTTTGGAGAATTTTTAGGCACCAAGATGGAGAACTTTTGAAATTTTTGGCGAACGTCCGTATCAATATGAAAAGAAGTCTTATCTTCTCTTTCTTACGATTTACTTTCGTTTAAGAAATCTTACCTTGGTGATCATCCTTAGCAACGATTTCGGATTCCGATTTCCCGTCAGCCCCCTGTCCTTTTTCTTCCTCCTTCTTTGACTCTTCGTCATTTTCCTCGTCATCAGAATCTCCCCATATTTTCTCATCCACAGTGTTTTTCTCCTCTCCATCTACCTCGCCCATCTGTTGATCAGGTTCTTCTTCATCTTCATCCTGCTCAGTGTCTTCCTCTTCATTGTCATCATCTATTTCAAGATCTTGTAATTGACCTAAATCATCATTCAAAGATATTAAACACAACCTTCTTCACAACATTTATATGCAACATTTGAAGAAATCACCTTCGAAATCATCTCTCATCTCGATCCCTTCTTTTTCTTCAGGGATATTTTCTCCTTCATTTTCATCTTTCTTCTCTTCGGATTTTTCATGTTTCGTATCTTCAACCTATGGTTGAACGTTAGACATATTCGCAGGCAATTCAACAAAAAGATATTCCTTCCACCCAAAGTCACAACGAAAAATAGAACTCACTTGATCTTCGCTTTCAATTTGATCGCTAACATCTTTTGCGCCCTGGCCATCACCTACGCCACCTCCTTCAATGTCTTCAAATTCAGTTGCGCCTTCTCCAGCCATATCATTTTCTTCATCTGGTGGCATACAATAACCCTAATATTCAAAATTACAGTGACGCCAGTTTCAAAGTTTTGCGATGAACATAAAACACGACAGTAAATATACTGTGATAAATATACAAGTGATTATTTTCAAAGAATTTCAATGAAAATACTATATCGACCAACCTGTTGGAGAAGGTCAGTATATAAACCGTACAAAGTGCGCAACATTTTACAGCATGTTCTGTGTAAGGTCAGCAAATGAACGGAACTCTGCTCCACTACATGTTCATACTGAGCTAACAGATTGAAAATGCTGAGCGAGCGAACATAAATGACGTCATCGCGGCATTCATTGTCAAAAACATCATGCAAGATGTCTGAATATTTGATGCAAAATTCTGATACAGACTTCAAATCAACCAGATCGAGAAAACTGAAAAACCCTTTCGTCAGTAGCGGGACTAAATGACCAGCAATTATTGTGTCTCCGTCTAAAAATAAATTTTCGATTCATGGAAACAAACATCGACGACGTGTCGTAAAGTTTGACATTTCTTACCGTCAGATTTTCTGTCAGAGAATTTTTCCGCTCCTTTGATCATGTTTTGAACGGACAGCAAGATGTGCTCCACACAACTTTCTGCTATAGACAGTAAATTCTCTGTAAAACAAACAAACAAACAAAATTTCAGAAACAGAAAAATAAGAAACAAGTAAATTGTAATCGGCAATACGTGTTCAAATCAATCAATAAATGATAGTTACGAGGAGATGTCTCTTTATTTCCAGTGAATATATTTCCGTCGATTTCCGCGCGTAAATTCGCTACATCGTCTTTCAAACGAATTACATCATTGACATAAATTGCTGACTCATGATAACCTCTGAAATTCACAGAAACCCGCGCTCAGAACTCACTCATTCAAACATATTCAAAACATATATGTGTTGTAATCAAGGGTGAACAATATCTTACCCTGGAACGACAAATAATTGAGTAATCGAGGCCAAATTTTCAACTGCAGATTCCAACGAGTCCACTGTATCCAAGACAACATGCCAATGGCCCCTTGAAAAAAAACTTACCAGTTATGACAAAAAATAACAGGAAAGAAAAGGTTTATAAAGAACTGGTTGATTACCAGGTCAGCAAAGGGAATGTCAATTCGTCTACTTTGCAAATAGAAAGATTGTTTTTCAGCTCATGAAGCAATGACGCAATGTTCTAAAATCACGATAACACATCATGAGTAAATGACTTCAAATAGAAAACTTGATGAAAAATTTGCAAGTACCTGAGTTTGTTGCAGGGCTTGTTCTACCATTGGTTCGTTTATGTGACATTTTGCGATGGGTGGTAGTTGGTCGTCTGGGAAAGGAGACAAAATGTGTTCGTTTGCGTCGGATGGACAAGAGCGAAGAATGGATTGAAAGTTAGTCAAAACATGAGAAGCTTTGTGAACCAAATTCTTCACTTTCAGCTAAAGAAATAAAATTTTGGTCAAGGTTTTTTACCGTTCAATTCATCATAAAAACATTTCTCATTAAAGTTACCAAACAATCCTTTGCAGGCTTTTGTGGGGGTATGATGGAAGCTTTTCCAGATCTTTTCTGCTCCTCCTTAATCCTTGTAAACCAGTGAATATAGGAACTATAAAAACACTTAACAATCAGTTTTCGTTTACAATTCAAACTAGTTCTTTTAGTTCATTAGACGTACCAAATTTGCTTTCTGTTTTTGAAGAAATCATGTAATCTTCTTCTTTGCTCACAACAAATACCAAGCAAATGAGATGTTAGTCCTTTGAATCGTGAAATCTCATTAGGACCAAATTCCTATCAAACAAATAAATGGGTGAAACGATCAACAAGTATCAAAATTATAAGTGGTTCCCATCAACAACAAAGACTCCGAGGATTATGGCGTTAGATAGTGGACAAAATTCAGAATGATTGACTGATATACAAAATATTTGATTAGAAAATATTTTTTTTTTCTTGAAATTTTAAATGGGACATTTTATAAAGTTCTATGATAATCTAAGCTTTCTGAATTGATAACTTGGAAAAAATTAATTTCAAATATTATTGTTTGAAGATGTTTTGAAAAAAGTCGTATTTTGATACTTTACTTTGAAGGGAAAACTATTTTTTTTAATTATTTTATATTTCAAATTGTTGTCAAGCAATTTTGTAACGCAGTCTTGGAATTAATTTATTTCAAAAAGGCATTTTAAAAAGTCATGATTTTCAAAACTATCATGGCACGGTTGCCTCAGTGTCAAAAATTCCGCCCATTTGCGTCGGTAAAATATACATAAATTTGAAAGTATGGTGCAAGTAAAAATGGCGACTGATCCACGTGTTTCACCTGAAGAGTTATGCTCTTCGTACATGCCAAAATCGCTCACCGAACCAGCTATATGGGTTTTAGGACAAGTTCATTATCAACCTCAAGGCGATATCATTGTAGGTGATGATTCCTATGAGGTTGACTTTGATGGCCCAATAAACACTAATGATGAAACAGGGGTCGAAACTGTTGTCATAAAAGAACTCTTGAGTGATACAGAGAAATGTCGTTTATTTCAAGAAATTAATGTTATGGAGGTGTCAGAAAGTTTTCGCTCCGACATCTTCATGAAAGCACTACTGATAGCCCGCGTGTCGTTGTTCTTGTTCATCCGCCATCTTGAGAATACAGCGTGCTTGCTGAAAGCGTGTATTTTGCAGACTGCTGAGTACTGTAGTAGAAAATATTAACCCCTTAGAATATTTTCACCCCCCGTGGTTTAGGCTTATGACTAAACCTAACCCTAACCCTAACCCTGACCCTAACCCTGACAATAACAAAAAAAAACTAACAAGTCATAAGCGTAAACCACGGGGGTGAAAATATTCTAAGGGGTTAATATTTTCTACCACAGTACACGCCCGAAGTTACACCCTCCAGCTACAGCCCGCGCACAATCTGTTGAAATGACATTTCAAATTGATGTTTTAAAACATCAATTTGAAAATAGAACTTTTCATATTAAAATGTAATCGGGAAATGACAATTTAAAATACTTATTTCAAGTAAAAATTTATCAGCGTTGGAGAAGTTTTTGTCAATTTGAAAAAGAACACTTGTTCACATTTTTCTCCAAAATTACACAATTGAAGATAGCGTCTTTTTAAAAAAACAATTTGAAAGAAATTTACTTCAAAATGTTAAAATTGAATAACATATTATTTTAATTTAGAAGAAACATTTCATCTATCGCAATCATTTTGAATTTTGTCCGCCATCTAACGCCATAGAGGATATAGTTGCAGCACATTATCACCTTGGATGGAGTGCACAATGCCACCTCAAAAATGCCTTGCTTCGCCAGACAACTGAAGAAGTAATTGTTTGCTGATGTCAGCAATTCTTTCATATTACTTGAACTAGATAAATAAAATTGATTTTAAAAGATCGATTACAAGTATAATCAAAGTATCGAAAAATAGAATTTATGTACTCCATCATCAGTAGTTCGTCGTCTAAATTAGGTAAATGCAGTGCAGCATGAGATTCATCGTTTACTGCGAGTCCTTTTCTGTAAGAGAGCCCTAAAACAAAACACACCAGTGTTCCATAACATGTCCAACAGAAATTTCACTTTTCAAATTTCACACGAGGTTTCAAAATCTCGCTAGAAAAACTTACCAATAAATTTTAACTCTTTGAATAAACTTGCAAGTGCTTTTCTTTTGCGTTGTTGCAAGTTGCTTCGAGCAGACTTCTGTTTCTCTTTAGGCTACAGCAAAATAGAATAACAAATCACCATAGGTTAAACAGCATACTTTAAAGAACGTACCAAGACAGTCATACGAACCAAACCCAACACATCTTCGTTTTGTAGCTCTTTAATACCGTCAATAATGTCACCTATAAAGTATCCATTTACAAAAAAATAACAGAAGCTAGTATAAAAGATAAGAAAGGACTAAAGACTGTAACATTCAATAACATTCAATAACATACCAGTAAATTCATCCAGATGTTGTACAGCTGGTCCGTGGTCAACTTGTTTACAAATCTTTCGAACATGCTTGTTCATTCGAACTGTCAGCTGTTCTATGCGGTTCAAATAGATTTCTCCATAGCCATCGATACGAGACACATTTGTCTCTAGCGAAGAGAATGATCTTGGGATGTCATAGGAGAACTCTTTCCAAGTTAAAGGCACAATTTGCAAGAGCGACTTTGGATCGTTTAAAAATTGCCGAATGGGTTCCTTCAAAACTGCCTAGAAGAGTATTATATATATATCATTTTAAAAGAAAGCTTCTAGATTGATCTATTATTAACAAAATAAATTTTCTATCTTTATTACTTCATATTTATGAACAAATTTCGTGAGTGTTCTGTGCGTTTTATGAACTGCTTGCTTCAAAGCATAAAAATTAATGTCATTCCATTTGGCTATCTTCACATAATCCTGTAATTACAAAAACAACAAAACAACCAATCATAGTACATCATGTATAACACGGGCCAATCATAGTTCGTCAAAAAGGAAATAGCAAACCTTGAGTTCTTTTTCGATGACGTTCTTTTTGTCACCGATATAAGCTTTAACAACAGGCAGAAATTGTTGATAGTACATATATATATTCCATACGAAGTGCTTCGTATCTGAATGATCGAGAAATATTTTCATGGAAGGCTTATTTGAATGTCCTACACAACAACAACAACAGTTGATCGCTTGTATTTACTTACTTCGACTTGGCCAGTGTAATCTCAATTGATGTAAAGTAATATCGACTAATTCAAGTCTAGCTTCATATTCGCCAATATCGGAGCTTTCGAGAAATTGTTTCAGTGATGTTTCAAATGATCCTAAAAAACAACACGACATTTGATGACCCTTCATCAAACATACATCCACTTAACTAAGGATATTTAGTTTGAGGATATACCCTATTCCAGGAAATAAAATTCGCGTTAATTTCATATGGCATCATTTCCTTTAAAATTAATTGAATACCGTATTTCCTCTAATAAACGCCGCCCTCTGATAAACGATGCCCTCTATTATACGCCGCACTTATAGCCGAACATTTGTAATAAACGCCGCCCTCTAATAAACGCCGCATCTTGGAAAGCGGCGTTTATTAGAAAACAGGCTAAACAAGAATTGGTTTAATAGTTAATAGTTTTTTGTTTTGTTTTCTATCAACAAATTCTTTCACGTTTGCATGAATATTTGCTGTGTTATTAATTTCTATAAAAGTTTTCATCTATAGAAGAGAACGACGACAGTGATATTGCTCTTCTTTGACATTTTTTGTGAACATATCTTTCGTGTAAAACATTTTCACACAATCTTTTGTAACCTTTTTAAGGATAAGGAAACATTATTGTTTAAGTTTGCTTCTGACCAATTGTAATAAACGCCGCCCTCTATTAAACGCCGCATCCAAAAACTTGAATTTGTAATAAACGCCGCGGCGTTTATTAGAGCAAATACGGTATGAATAAATATCATAAGACGTTAATTTTTTGTATATACTTTCCGATATTTTCAAATGTTAAGATATTTTACAGAAACGTGCGTGTCAAAAATGATTTTTAAATAATTTCTTCGCCCGGTGCACTTTAGCTGCTGATGTGTTACAAAAAAAAGAACTATGCCGCGTTATAAACTAATATTCTTGTTTTTTTTCCCCTTACTTACTTTACATACCTGTCACTCAGATTCGCGTTAATTCTACGGAACTTGAAATCCACTTGTTAAAACCGCGTTGAAAATTTAAAGTAAAAGTTCCTCGACCGCGTTAATTTCTTACGTGTTATAAAATCATTGCGCGTTAATTTCCTGGAATAAGATATACGTACATGCACTGAAGGGTGGATCTAAGATGTAAAAACATACCTTTTTCATCCTCATTTCTTACTTCCATTCCTTTCATAAAGTTGTAAAAATGAAAAAACCATTTTGAAACATTCTTTCGATGCCTTTCTTCCGTTTTCTGTAACAACAACGGCCATGACCTAGGAATAAACCAATCACGTCTCAATAAACGTTCCATTCTCAATCACGTGTAGAAACTGCTTCTCATATTACTTACAATCATGGAAAAGGACGAAATATCTCTTACTTAAGCTCTATCTTCCGCCATTCAATCACTTGCATCGACAATATTTCCAGATGTTTTCGTAATGACACGTGCGAAGCGGCATAAACTTCCCAATCCTAAATATTTTTTTTCAGATTTAAAGTTTCTCGTACAGAATGCTGAGAAGTAGTTTACCAAAACAACGTACGCACCTGTGCTTGCTTCAAAACAAATTCGAAACCAGTCACGAATTTCATCAACGGACTATGTACCGGTAATGACAATATCCTCAGAATTATCTTCTCAATCTATATATATATAAAAAAAATAAAATAAAAAAACAATTAAACACAAAATTGTGACTGAAAGAATAGGAAAATTTTTCACAAAAACTTTCACATACCTGCAACAGGGTTGGATGATCTTCGAATTCCTTTAATAACAGTTGCACAAATGAATGGAAGTCAGAGAGAATCTTCCTAGCGTTCTTAGCATGATGTATACTGTGATCAGTGTAAATGTCGAAATCAAGAGAAACCTCGGCACCTGATGATGTCAAATCATTGATCATGTTGGCAACAATACGAAGAATGGTTGGAGCAACTTTTTCATAATCTAAACCTGCAAGAATATATAATCCAATCACAGCCCTGTTTGAAACATCATTATACCGTTATACAAACATTTGAATCTTACAAGTAGAGGTTTCTGGAATCCTCAGCAGTAACAAAGCTTGTCGAAATGATTTCAAAATAACGTTATCAGCGGCGACATTTGATCCAGTTTGCAAGTACACTGCTTTCACAAGTTCATAGAACTCATCCAGATCTAAGAAGTCTGTAGTTGCAGCTTGAGTTTTGTTGACTTTCAATTCTTCTCCGTCATTTAACGAGTCGGAAGGTATCAAATCCCGGAAATCATTCTCAAAAGACGGAAAAAACCTGTTTTGCGACTCTTCCAACTCCTCTTCGTCTGTTTTGGTTTCATTATGAATTTGTGATTTGTACCTGTACAAAGCAGTCTCTCTTTCCACAGCCTCCATTTCAGTTTGTTTTTGATGACACCACAAACCAAACACGTGATCAACGAGTCTCTCCACCACATCACACATGTGTTGTTTCTCACTTGTGAATAACAATCCTGTATTTCTTCTATCAAGTGCTATGATGTTTTGTAACGCCACACCAATAACAGTCATCAGGAGGGTTTCGGAAGCAGGATTCTCATGTCCTTCAGTAATGAACGCCACCGTTGACAAAAACTTTTCACTTGATAGATGCTGTGTGCTTTCTAGAGGATCCATCCAAGGTACAGAAACCAAAGAATCGAATATTTGTGAAGGAAAATATTTTTCATCATCAATTTTGATCGCATACTGTAATCGAATGATGTCTTTCTGCAAAGACTCCAGTAGCAACAGAACGCCATTACGATACTTCTGCAAGCCCATACAGGGTAAGAGTGTGATATCTTTATACATTGGATATGTAGAATTGATCCTTTGCAAAAATTGATTGACTGAATCAATCCACATCTTCCCCTTTTGATATAATGCCAGACGCATATGAAGATTTTCGTTACTTGGTTTACCATCTTTGATAAGTAAAACGTTGGTCAGTTCTTTGATGAAGGATGAGATGACAGAAACCTTTCCAATGGATTCAGTGAAATGTTGAAAGTCTTGATACAACGAAGTATACTTAATAGGGAAAAATTAATAAAAACATTAGATCATTTTCATAATTCGTTTTTATTGGAGTTATCAAGCAAAACTCAATTCAACCTGTGACTTTTCAGGTCGAACTGCATGATGGTCAGTGACCGATTCAATGTCGGTGATAAGAGCCTTCCGTCGTTCAAACAATACAAAGATCCGTTCCTTGTTTGAAGTGTAATGATCGACAGTTACATCTTTACAATTGAAATCTGGGACAGGATGGCCACACCATATAAATTCAGCCTCATATCTTACTTTCAGTTCTGTATTTACTTGATTTAACTAAAAGAAAGACAGAGTTCACAAACTGCAGAATGTACAAATCAGCAAACTGAAATTGAAGAACAAGCTAATTAAAGAATAAGCTAACCTGATACTGGAATTAAAGAGAAAGCTAACCTGTTTCTTCAAACAATGCAATCTGGTCTTCACTTCTTCCACAGGATCATATTTCAATCGAGGGCGAGTGACCACGAATAATAGCAAGCCTGATAAACATGTCCACACACTAGCCTCCATCATTTCAAACGTTTCACCTGAAATCGAATTTTTATCTTTCAATTAATAAAGCACTTCATTTGAGAAAACATTTAATTTCAATGTATAGCTTACCGTGTGGAAATTGCTTACTATACCACATCAAATCCGCCATGATCTTTTTCACTTCTTCAGGAAAACCAGAGACTGTCTTGCAGCATTCAAGTACAAGTGAAATATTTTTCATACCATGTATCTCCTTCATTTCTGCTTTGTTGACATCAATTTTGAACACAGAAATCAAGGAGTTGATAACCATAGTGATATCTTGATGTGAGTTCGACATCAAACAATTACTAAAATCATGAACATTATATATAAGCAAAGCCATTATTTCTACACAATATAACCCAGTGTGCAAAATCGTCAGAAAGTCAATACGATGAAGAGCATTTTTATTGAAATAGTGTGTATATATCTACAGAAATGCACTCTTTCGCAGTTATTTTTCAAGGAAAGAGCGGCATCAAAATAATACCGTAAACATGTTTTGGCAGCCAGAACTTTCGAAATGTTACACCACAAATTTCCATGGATTGTCTTTAAAACATCGGTTGCCGTAGAAATGTCTTGAAGCGAAATATGAAGTTCCATCGTATCAGAGTCACCAGTCTGTTTTATCAATGTGGACAGCAAGGAGATAACGGGAGAACAAAATGGCGACATGAGTTGTGTTACCTAAATGGGTAAGGCAGGTGAAATAGAAGGTTTGTTTCTGACCTGAACAAACGTTTTTGAAAACTTCACCATAACTTTCACAAAATTATAGTTTATGAAACTTGTATTTTCTTCAAGTCAGTTGCATCCATCCCTTAGATGATTATACTTTGAATATTCCTTTCATATTGATTGCAACACAGCTCAACTAGTTGTATATTACTGCTGTATCAGTACACATCATTCCATGATTCTCACAGAGGAATCTCGTCAAAGAAAGTTTTTAAACATCTTCCATTTAGTTATCAAATTTCCTCTTCCCACGATGCATCATACTGTTCTAGTTATTTCTTTGAATTATCCTTCTCATTAAATGAAACTAACATCTTAAAATGAGGTCGAACTTGTTGGCTGGAAAAGACATTGTGTTTAAAAAGAAAATCCGGAGAGTTCTTTGATACAGTTGTTCGTGAAATCTCAAAAAGAAAATAGGAACATAGCAATGAAGCAGAAAATCAATATTATTATTATTTGCTTACTTTCCTCTCATCTTCACTGTCTTTTATTACACTATCAGTCACCAATGAAAAAACATCTGAGACAATATATGGTCGTATTGCATGATTTGGCACTCCATCCTACGTTAAACAAAATGATGTCAAATACAGTATTTTCTAAAATGATTCAACTATGAAAGCAAAATGAAGGAGGCTCTACCTTGATTAATTCAAGCATCAATTCCTGTTTTGAAGGAATCACATTGTACATCTTCCCATACTTGATAATGCAGTCAAGCAAAGATTGATTCTTCTGATCATATAGTGATAAACTTTCATAGCATGAAAGCATAAACAAGCTTTTACAAGACTGGAAGATTGCAGTGTGTTTGCCTGTCTCATGATTTTGTAATTGGTCAATTTCTGCTTCTAAATTATCAACTAAAACAAAATATGATATCATTGGAGTTACCACCATGTTGAATTTTGCCTAAAAGCAGTTTCAAATTTTAATATCTTTCAATCAAAAGATAAAAAACACTGGCAGATATTATGCGAATACAGAAATATTTTGTGACGAACCTTCCAAAGCAACATCAGATTCAACAACTGCATTCCATAACTTCTTCAAAATACTCAACACTTTTTCACATAAATTCTTGGAATTATCTGAATGTGGAAGAGCCTTGACTGATTCATGGATGTGAAAAACTCTTTCCTAAAAGTAGTTGATAGCATGACAAAATGGTAAATATAAATGAAAGCAATTCTTCAATCAATAAATTACATACCAACCAACGATTCTGCTCCACATACTTGTAACCAATAGGAACACCAATACATTGTGTAACTGAGTTCATCAGGGCGGACATAGCATCAGTGCCAACAAGCTTATCTAACTGTTTCACTAGTACTGTAATATCTGCAGGCAAGACACTGCCAATACTAAAAAGAAGTCAGGAATAACCAAAGATGTTCAATTGCCATGTACGTTGAAAATAATGTCTTGTACCTTCCATAGAGAGGTTCCAAAAATCGTTCATGTAACCATTTCCAGTAAAGAGCTAATTGACCAATCGGAAATTTACTGATAAACGTTTGATCAGATAAATCTGATTTGCAGAGTCGAATGAATTCATTAAACCAGAAGAAAGCATCTTCAAGCTGAAGAAAAAAAGAGGAGATCAATGAGTATATAATACTATCATTTTTATCTTTTGCAATGGGTATGGAAACAAGGTTGGTTGTTTCAGGCTGCCAAGTCATGTATGCAATAAAAAATGACAAAAATTTGGAAAAAAATGACATTAATGACAGTTTTTAAGAATAAAATGACACTTTTTAGACTATTACGAGTATACTTCTTCACAATTCTATGTGGAAAAAACAAAAGTAATGAACGATAGCATGAAGATTAACTAGCACAAAGTATGAAACTAAACACATGAAACCTGGTAAATCTGAAACATCTGAAGGGCACTTCTTGATAAAGTAAATATTATTCAGGTAGCAAGGAATTGAAAAGCAATCAGAAATCAAAATCAATTTTCAGGGTCATGTCGAGATTTCAGATTTGAAATTTATGTTAGTGAAAATGTTCCGAAGAAGGCAACTAAACTCTTTCTGTACAATTTTACCCTTTCCCCTAAACCCTTTAACAAACTGGACAAACAACAAGAAAAGATAATCTAAATGTTCCTGAAACTCATATATAGAAAACATGAAGTAGTAGTTATACTTCTTTTTCTAACTCATCATGAATAATTTGTCAGTAGCACACTTTCTTTAGGATCCTATTACAGTTTGGATCCTTTCCTGTAGTAGTGTAGAAAGTCATGTCACTTAGAAAGTCATGTCACTTAGAAAGTCATGGAGCTATACCACTTTGCAAAACATAGGATTAGAGAAAACTACAGAAGCTCTGAGAAGTTGTCACAGTCCTGTAATGTTGAATCTCGCTCAACAACTCACAGTACCCACATTGCTTCTGCAGAAACTTTTACTGAAAGACTTGCATTTAGAACAGCCTATTTCATTACTTCAGTTTTGGTGGATGGGCTTTGTCCAGGAGTGACAGAAGTGCCAGAGACAGTAAATTCCCAAATGTTATTACCAAAACAATTGTAAGACATTGATTTATGTTTGGGGTTCTCTGTGTGCTGTTTAAGTGCTGTTTGACTATAAACTTTTAATTCACTTAACCATCAATTACATTCAATTAAACAATACACAAACTGATCGTTCTTTCTTTTACATCGAGACATAGGCTTAACTCCACTCTTTCAAGCCAGCTATCACACTACTACTTCACCATCTTACTTTAACTATTTCAACACTAATCCTATTTACAAGTACTAAAAAGAAAGAATTAGTTTTAACTTCATAAACATGACTATTGACTCAAGTTAAGTTCCACACAAATGACGGAACACATTCTGATCTTTTACTCCTTACTTTCGACTAAAACTGATAAATGACATATAAATATAAATAAATGACAATTTTGGTGAAAAAAAGGAAAGAAATGACATCATAGAAAAAAAAAATGAAAACAAATGAAAACAACTGATGCACTTGACAGCCTGTTGTTTTGCAGATTAATCACGAGGTTTCCTTTACACTGACCAATGGCAATTTCATAATACATGCTTTTTTTGCTTATAAAAATGCAAGCCTCAGAATATGAACTAAATGAGAACAACCTGAGGCTCAAATCACCGTTCTAAAAAATTAAGAAGAGTCTGGGCATGAATTCTATTGAAAACATAAGAACAATTCAGGAAGTGAATTCTCGCATAATTACTCTCACATGCTATCAATAAAATGGTTTAGAAGTATACTATATAGTATTCAATATTCAATATACTATATTAGTGGCATTGTTTCTTTTTTCACCTATACAAAAAATTTTCAAAATATACTAATTATGGTACGACTTGCAGCCTGCCTTAAAACTCACATTAGGTAAGTACTGAATGGCTACCATCCATAATATATATTTGCTTCGTTACATTCGAAATTGGAATCATCAAGATGGAAACAAGAACAAGACTTGTAGCAAAAGTATTTCTTAAATCGTTTGTTTTTTTATTGTATTGGAAGTTTCAAGCAGGTGTTTTATTGCTTTACATGTACATTACAAAAATCTTTACGTGTAAACCCCCCTTAAGACAAAATAGGAACAATTAGAAACAGGGAAAGGGATCAAAAATAAGAACAGTCGGTATTATGTTACAATTTAATGGTTCTCATAAAAAGCAGCGTGCAGGATATAAACAATGGAACTACAATGAACTGTGAGATGAGAAAAAAATCTTGCTATAAGTTATGCTAAGTTTTGATAAGCATTGGATAAAGTTGAAGAACATCAAAGTGTTCATTTAGAAAATGTAGAATTCTAAAAATAGAATGCTCGACTGGGTTTGCTTTACTGTAATAATTATAATTTTGAAAGCTCAAACTAATTAAAACTAATTTCAGAAGTATTTAAACATGCTATTAAATATATATTATTTGAAAATTAGCTTTGTGACCTAGATTCAATTTTAAAATTTCCCTATAGACAACTTAAAATTCCATGATAATTATTATTTTTCAAATTTTAAGGACAATAATTTTTTTTGTATTAATTATGAATGTTTTTGAGGTCTCTTCAAAGATACTTTCTTATAGCTTTCATTGGAAATGAAATATAATAAAACAAAGGATGAAAGAAGATCAAACTACATCCAGCTATCACCTCTACTTTTGTTATCTGTTATCTAGTGGAGTAGGAGTTACATTAAAATTAACATTATTGGGATTTCCAGAAGGTTATGGTGTGAACTAGTCAGTGAAAGATTCCTGATAAAAATTTGCACAATTTTGTTTAAGTTTTAGTGTTCTAAATTTCTCTGTTTATGTAAGTGTGTGTGAATATAAAGCTTATGAATTTGGATGCTTGAAATATTGTATTTGTATTATAGTTGTATTACCAAGCCTATAACAAGCTGCCTAGGTAAAAGGCGACCGTATGGAAATAAGCAAATAATTAGCAGAATAGTTGGTCTGTATATTCAATTAATCAGTTTGTTTTTTCATTTTTTCTATGAGAGCCTATAATGAACATATCCATCTTTTATAATGAAGACTCACTTGTGCAAAAACTTGCGAAGAATTCAAATTCACAACATTCATGCAAACGTTATAGTTGTGGCGTACAATCTCAAGACAAAACTTGTAGAGGAACATTAAAGATTGATGACATAAACGACTGCTTGATATTCTCCCTAAAGCAAAAAACAAAAATAACAACACAATTAAGGTAACTTTATCATAAATTATTTATTAAAAAAGTTAATCAAAATTTTGAAATTATAAAATAATCTAAGTAATAGTTGCTCAATATTTGCTGGAAAGCAATCAATATTTTGTTGGAATAGAGTGGATTATTTAAGAAAAAACTACAGCGTTTTCTTTAATAAGAAATTATAAAAAAAACCTATTAGTACAACAGAATACAATTAAAAACATAAATAAAAAAATTAAACACATGTACCTTCACTAAATGATTTCGAGATGAATAACATGGATTCTTTATTAGAAATATTATCAAGATCAAAAGAACCAAATAAGCTTTGAATAATGCAGAAGTAGATTCTAAAGAGAAAAGTCTGGTAAGTTTTCCCAGATAGATAAGCTATTTCCATTGCAACACTAAATCGATCCCAACCTTTTTGCCTTTGAGGAATATACTTCCTTTGTCTGAAATAAGAAAAGATTGAAAGAAAAACAGCAAAAGAGTCTGATCAATATGAATGAATTTAAAATACACATACTGAGCAAACCACTTCTTGTAGCGTTATATCCAAATCTACAATAAAAAAATGATGATGATTATGATTATGCAAAAAATCAGCTCATCAAAAGAATGAAGCAACAGTTTAGACTTTACCTTTCAGTTCAGCCACAAGTGATTCTTGAAGAATTTTTTCCACATCAAAAATGTTTGATAGATTTTTTGTCATACCCAGACTTTGAAGATATAGAAATCTGTGTTGGATTCCTTTGAGAATTGACTTCTCAAGGTAAAGTAAACTGCTTCCAGTAATGGTTTCAGTTGAAGAAAGTTGAAGAGGAATACAGTCTCGTTGGCACAAGGATAAATCAAGGGTGTGCAAGTAGTTAGCAATTGAGGGTACATGCAAGAAATACTTGCTTATGGCGTCAGTTGTATCGTACAGTGGTAATTCCAAATCAGATTCAATTTTCTATGAAAAGTCATTGAGAACAACATACACAGGTTGTGAGTATTGTGGGAATATCAAAATGTTTGTTATGAAACCAGTACCTCGTGTGAAATAGCATCATTGTTATTTCCACAGTATGTTAAGGAACATGCTTGCGTGACTACATCTTGAGCTGCAAGACCATTGTTATGAAGGCAGCTACATAACTCACTTGCTTTGAGGAGCTCCTGAATCTTCACTAAGAACGATAACGAAGTGGTGTCATGGCGGAATCTTATTAACATAAAACATACCATCCAAAAAACTTACATTTTGGATGACTGCTTTTTAAACTTATGTTTATGAGCGAAGCCATCACATTCTTGCAATGCAAGTTTCTTGATTTCAATAACAATTGTGTATCCAATATGTCAAGTGATATACCATCATTCTGTGTTTTAAGTAAGGTCTTTTCACATGTACAACTTTTAATACATTAAAATGATTTTACAAATTGACTAACCTCAGATGGGATGTATATTTCTACACCGCGATTCCTCATTGCACGAGATACTTCACCGTAATGAGGATCCATCGACAAAAACAACCTGCATAAATAATAGAAAAAAACATTACCTATTAGTTTCACCTCCCCTTTAATGTAAAAACACACAAGACATCTCTGATAAACCTTGAGAGTAGCAAATTTTCTGGTTACTCATTTCAAGATCGTTGAACTACATTGCAAATGTATTTTTCTTTCTTGTTTATTTTTACATTTTAGGGATAATCTTCAGAACATCATTAGTACAGAATGAAAGTTATAGTTTTCCTGATAATCCTGTTTGTTGAATTATGTTGGTATACAATGATTTGCAGTGAACAAAAAAGCACTCTTAGAGTAGCATACTGGCCGCTTAAACCATTCCTTTACAACGAAAATGGCAGTCATAAAGGAATTTTGAAAGATATATTGGAGTACAGTTTATTGTACTGTCAAGGCAGAAATCCTATACAAATCAAATACACAGAAGTAGCTAAAACACAAAGGCAGCTAACAGAAATACGAAAGAACTACTCCCTGCAGTCCAATAATTCAGATTGTACGATTTGGGCACCAATCATTTCAGCAGAGCAGAAGAACATAAGTACACATCTGCACTATCACTTTTTTACATCAAAAAAAATTGCAATAATCGTGCCACGCTACAAAATTACATTGATGTATAAAATTTGGCTAGGTTTACAAAACACTAAAGAAGTGATGCTGATAGCAGCCTTGACATCGATCGGAATCGGTTTTATTATCTGGAGTTTTGAAAAACATAACAATCCGAACATATCAAAATCTGTCCTTGAAGGTCCTATGCAATCTATTTGGCTTAGTTTCGTAACTTTCTTTACCGTTGGATATGGAGACATATCGCCACGTATGTTTGTTTCTCAAATTTTTACAATAATCTGGATTTTCGTTGGATTAATAACAGCTGCAGTAATAACTTCAATCATTACCAAAGATGTAGCAGATAATGACAACTTGAAACCAAACAATCAAGTTGTATCAGTTCTGAGAAATTCAATGGAAGCCAAAGTTGCATCTGACCAATTCGATGTAAGCTTATACATCCAAGATAGCTATGCTGATGTTATTGATGCTGTGCGGCGTGGCATTGCTGTAAGTGCTCTTATAAACTCAGATGTGGCTGCAGCAATGCAGCACGAAATTCGAGATAATAACAATTGGGCACCGTTAAGAATTATAGATGAAATAATGTCCAACCAAATTGTATCAGTCCTGACTCCAAGAAACTTACCCCACCAGCTCCAAAACTACATGTCATGCGCTCGTTATGAGATGTTTCTGTATACTTTCGAAAAAAGTTGGTCGGAAAATCAAAGATATTGTAAAATAGACAAAATATACTATTATGAGCTATCAGAACTTTTTCGATCAAATACTGGAATACAAGTTTTACTTGGGGTAACAGCAGCTTTCATACTTGGCAGTCTTTTGAAGTCATATGTTGTATCAAAGACAAATTGTAAACAAAAAGAAAAGACAAAACAATTCATATCTGCATCACTAGTTATGAACGAAATAGAACAGCTCAAGCTTGAAATTGGACAATAAAGTAAAGCTTTTTTGCTTTATATTACGTCCATTTTAACAATTTTGTAAAAATTGATAACGTAAAATCTAATAAATTAATGTACAATACTCATTCTTTGGGTATGATATTGTTTCTCTAATCAAACAGTCACTTTCATAGTTATTTGAATGTTGCTAAGATTTCAATCAACCTATAGTCTTAATTCTTACTTCCAATATGTGTTTGCACCTTTACTGACAAACTGAACGACACTGTTACTTAGTATTATTTTACGAGACACTGATGTCACTAACCATGTCACTTCTTAAATTTCATTTAGATAAAGAAAATGTTCAAAATAATCCTGATATGTACACTTTTTCCGTTTTTGCTGTGTGGAGATAACTATCTGTGTGAGGTAGTTTTTTGGAACTTAAAACCTTACATATACATTAACGAAGGAAGTCAAGTGGATGGGATCCTACCAGAGGTCTTCAAGAACATGGACAATTATTGCAACTATGATTGGCCAGACAAACTCATTACATACAAAGCAAATATGTCAACACAAGCTAAATTCGAAAAACTTCTTGAATCAGCGGTAAAGTATGGACAAGGTCAGCTGTTAGGTGTCATGAAAGAGAAGGCTTTATGGTTTCCCAAGATCAAATTTACCAAATACACAAACGAATTCTACAAAAATCGGTCTGTGCTGCCATTCAAACTTTGGACAGTTAAACAAATGGCTGTTATAGTTCCACGCAGGGAAGTAGCCCTCTCTGCAAAGTTTGTGAAAGGCATAATAATTTGTCGAGAAATACTACTGTTGGCACTAATGATTTCAATTTGTTTCGGAATTCTGATATGGATGATCGAAGGAAATTCTAATGACGAATTTCAAGGTACATATCTTCGTGGAGCATGGACAGGAATATGGTGGAGTATTATCACTATGACAACAGTAGGTTATGGGGATATAGTGCCCAGAACACTAACATCAAAATTTTTGACTATTATTTGGATGTATGCAGGTTTAACAATGACTTGTATCATTACAGGCACTGTCACGGCAACAGTATTAGGAGTGTCTGATCTTGATATATTTAGCAAAAAAGTTGCCGTATTACGAGATTCATATGAGCAAGCCATTTTGGAGAGAGATTATAATATTTCTTCTAGCCTTGCTGATACATATGAAGAACTTCTAGATAAAATTGGTCATAATGATGTATATGCTGGTGTTATGAATGCTGAAGTAGCCTCTTGGATTCAGGATTCATTTCATACAAGGAAAACTCCATTACAAAGTGTTTACACGATTCCTGCCAATCTTGATGTGTCATTATTGATAACAAAATCACACCAAAAGATTTTAGAATGTGCTGTAAAAACGAAGAGGGATGATGTTCTTCAACCTGCTGTTGAGAAGTTTAAGCGACATCTAGTCCTTAATACGATTTATTATGAAAGTGTTCCAGAAATGTTTTCCAAATCCCTGGTACAAGTTGTTCTGATAGCCACATTAAGTGCTATTTCGATTGGATTAGGAATGGATATGATACAAAAAAAAATTCTTAAAAAGAAAATGATGAACAGAACAGAAACTCAAAATGCAGATGATGCATTCATAGCTGAGATGAACAAGATAAAAGATCTCATACGGCTGAAAATTGATACAAACAATAGAAGATGACGTGGAAACATGTAATTATAGAATCTCTTAACATTAATAATATACGTTTAACTGGAACTAAATTTCATGTTTTATTCCATGCAAAAATACTTTGTTGGTGTATAAGTAAAAGGTCATATTATAACTGTTATTCAAAAAGTTGCATTATCATCGAGTTTGTGATAAGAGAACTTAACAACGACAAAGCTTGCACCTACCTAAACTCATCATGTGCCTTAACTTTGAGTATCTCTCCATTCACAACACCCCGTTCATCTAAGGTCAAAACACCATTTGGTTCCAATAGTCCATTTAGTCTGTCAAGCATTGAAGAGCTATAAGCAACAAAGTTTTATGAAAAATTTGAACCAGCCAAAATTCTGACAAAACAAATGTTAGCAAACACCAGAAACATTCGAAAAATTTGTCATAATAATTTTAATAATTTCTAGTTGAGGTATTAGGAGAATACATCAAATTATTATAGTACCTGCAATAATTGACATTCTCAATAAGGAGCCAATTCCCTTTTTTCAAAGCATTCACCAAAACACCATCAAACCATTGAAACTGTCCTTTTTTCCTCTTTTTGCATTGCTCTTTTAGATCAAGCAGCATTTCCTTTACAGGATCTACTAGAAATTTGACCTTTTTTGACTTTCACAAATCCTTCTCTTGCAACAGATTTTCAGCAATTATTATTCACAGATTGGGAAAAAATAAAATGTTAACTTACTCAACGGAAGCATGTCTCCAATTGCCTTTTCAGCATCAAGCAGAAGAGATTCAACCTTCTGCAGATCATCCAAAACTGGAAAGCTCTCTGGAACATTGGACACAAAAAAGCACCAGTAAAACGGTTTTTCCAGAAAACTTAAATTTGTCGTCTATTTTTAAAAAGCTTTATTACCTTCAACATGCAACCTTTTCTTGATGTTTACAAGTGATGAAACCAGTTCAGTTTTCTCCAATCGCAAGTAGTCTTTGATTAAGTTATTAAGTATACTCACAAATTCGTCATATAAATCTTTTATCATATTTGTGATGTCCATCTGAACAAAAATTTAGAATGATAGTGTGTATGTAATTTCGAAATGTTATTTAGTTTAGCGATAAAAAGGAAACAAAATAGAACAGAACCTGTTCGTAACCTCCAATAAAATCAGATGTATCCATTGCGCTGTTCATAGAAAGAACATCTAACTGGTGTCCACTTAGGTTAGCCAAAACGTGCAGCATAGAGTTTTTGCCACAGCACTCAGATCCAACCTATGATACTCAGCAAAATTTAATTGCTATCAGTAACGAAACACATACATTTTAGGAATTAAAAAAAAAACGTACAAGTATAGTTAGCCACTTCATTTCAATGCATTTCATAACAGATTCCAAGCAAGGTAATTGCGAACGTAGCAACTGATAATTTTTTTTGATCTCGTTTTTAGCTGAGACATCTTCACATCTTTCTAGCTTAGCATACCCAATCTGAACAATTTCCAAACCAAATCATCACGAAGAAACAATACATTCAAACTGGTTACTACAACAGCTATACTATATTTACTTGTAAATAAAAATACCCAAAAACTTCTCGTGTTATCATCAACAGAGAGAGAGAGAGAGAGAAATTCAAAACAAAACAAAAAATAAATATAATTACAGATAAAGTTTTTGAATTGATAGAAAATTTACAAAGTCTTGTTTTGTATCTTCCTGAAAATCCATCATCCAAAAATATCTTTCTGTATACAGCTTCAACCTGAATGAAGTCAAACTCAGCATTTTTGTAATTTAGATTGACTGTAAATACGTACAAAATTGACAACTCAAAAATATTCAAAATGACACTGATTAAGGTTGTAAGAACACTAAAACTGTGTCTTAAGAACAAAGGGTGTTACTTTCTTTTTTTTCATGTCATGTTTTTCATGTTTTTCATGATAGTGTGTGTGTACTTAGACTACAATATTTTTTTGCTAAATGTGTGACATTCTTATGAAGGCTTCATTATAAATCACAAACACTTGACCCAAACCGTTACAACACATGACAACAACCGCAAAATAGTTGTAGAGAATTTTCATAAAACCAAGTGATTGGGATAGCTCACCTTTTGTTTATCATCAAGAGTTCTCATCCGATCTTTATAAAGCAAATGAATAAAATCACCAGGTTGCAATGACTGCACGAAAAAAACACAAAACGTCAGTATCGAACATGAAAATAGTAGTAACAAGAATCATTTTTGGAAATAACCTTGTTCTCTTGAAGCAGCTCACACCATCTCATTAAGTCTCGTACATTAAATTCCCATGGCGACCCCACTCTTCCCAAGTCTCCTCGCTTTATTCCTTTGTCAAGCTACAGAGAAATGTGGTAGGTTTATTACCAAAACATATTTATTTTTAAACATTGTGTAGCTGTATCATAACATACCATTGTGTTAAAAACAACCATCTTGCTAATAATATCTTTGGAGAGGTCTGGGAATGAAGACTGAATGATGACATGAAAATCTTCTTCAACCATTGCATCAACATAAACCTAGTAGACATCAACTTAAAAGTTATATGATGTGCATTCAACGACAGTATTGATTTGCAAGTTACATGGTTTCATCAACAAGGACATCCTACTGTATTTAAAATGACAAACCTTAGTAAATCTATTGAGAAAAGATTTTGGTAAACCTTTCCTTCCTCCACCTTCATGTAATGGATTTTGGCAAGCAAACAGCTTTGTGTTCTTCTTCACTTGAAATGACTTATTCAATTCAGGAACAAAGATCTAAAATTTTGAGTGTCCAGCCAAAAGTGAACATAATAGCAAAAACTATGTAGCTTTCAGATGTTTAAAAAAATTAGTGTGTGGAAATAAAAGAACAACAACCATTTATGACAAGTCAAACGTTGTTATTTAAGACAAACTTTCAAGGGCATCTACATCTACAGCAAGTATGGTTTGACAGACCACAAAATTTTTTATAAAATAGAAAAACAATAGAATTCATATACTAGAATTTTATTTTATAAAATGTTTGTATGTTTGTCTTTCCATTGTTTATTAACTTTTGTTTGGTTGAGTTTTTAAGACAAGAATTTTTACATGCGCTTAAAAATTCTTGTCTTAAAAACCCAACCAAATAAAAATTAATAAAGAATTTTATTGTTTTAAGTTGTCACCATAAAAACTAAATTCACAATCATAAATGAAATTCATCAATTTCTGGATGATCATTTGTGGTGAAGTACTTTACCTCAGCTCGGTGGTCAAAACAAGCATTCAAACCTTCCAGAACAGATTGTGATGCAAGATTTAACTAAACAATCGTACAAAATGTTATGTCAGGACACATTTACATTTATTCTACTCTTTTCAAACAAACAATTAAGAGAGAGAATCAGCTCCTTGTTCTGACCTCATCAAAAACTACCCAATGCCCTGCTTTCAGGGCTTTAAGTAATGGTCCATCTCGCCATGCAAACATTCCACCTTCAGCTCCTTCTACAGGAAGATCAGCACCAAACAAATCTGAAACATCCTTATGAACAAAAAGAAATGTGTTTTCACAGACAACAATATTGATAATATCAACAAAACATTAGCAAAATAAACACAAAAATCACTATACTGTTTCTTCAGAAAGGTTAATTCTTGTGATTGCATTTCCTGACATTCTTGCAACAGCCATGACCAGGCTAGTTTTTCCAACTCCTGGTGATCCTTCCAACAGAATTGGTCTTGGTAGTTGTAATCCTCTCAGTAAATGTAATGCATTTCTTAAAGTAGTTTTGGCATGGAAACTATAGGAAGCATTTGCTACGTGGTTTAAGGTTCCTGTAAAATGGTAATAATGTATCTTACATATTGAACCAAATTGAGTTGAGAGTTGAATAACAACAATAGTCTACCTTTCGAAATATGAAACGGCAATACTCCAAATGTATCTTCTGTCAACACATAACTCTCTGGGAGTATTGAGTTAAATTTCCCGACTTGCTTACAAAGAAAATCAATGCATTTCCCCTTAATATGCTCAACACTTGCTCCAATAACTTGTGAATAGTTTCCAGAACCAATCGAGTCGATAAAAACAAGACAAGCACCATGGATGTACGCTTCTTCAGCAGAAATAGTATAGTTGACGCCATCCATTTCCACATCTTTGTTATGATTCACAACATTATTAATAAAGTGAATCCAGGAAAGAATATCACGAATACTTATTGTAAATCTATGAAAAAAGACACTCATTATCCATTTATTTTATCCCCTCTTCTTTTAAAATTTCTGGAACTTCTGAACAATGCTTTTATCAATATATTTATGACATAACTTACCTACTCCCAATCTCTGTATTTTTAAACCAATGAAGAAATAAAACAATTGCTCTTCCAAATCCAGAACCTGCAAAAATAATCGATTATACGGTATGTATGGTTGGCTCAGTAGTGTGTTTTTATTTTTCATCGTAAAAGAAATTATACCTTCATTTTGACTTTCAGAAAAATTTGTTAATCTTATTCCAGGTTTTATGTTGTGTTCAATAATTTTCTTCAAATCTTCATAACTATCAGAAGGGGAGCACCATATTTCTGTGAATCGATTACGCAAAGCAGGAGAAAGCTAGAAATTAAACAAAATTGAAAAACATATTGGTTTACGTTTGTACAAGATATCTTTATGTCAGATAGCTACAACAAAACAACACTTAACTAAAAACAAATTTAAAAGAATATAAATTATGTAGATGTGTTGCACAAAATGAGAAATTCAGTAATAATCTTGTAGTAAACAAAAGAATAAATCAAAACACAGGCTTTAAAAACTACTTATTGTTATGAGAGAAAATGATAGATGGTTACTTCTTTCTTGCCATAATCACCACCAGGGTTCATTGTAGCAATCAAACGAAAGGATTTCGCAGCTCTGATAATGTCAATACTTCCATCTTGTCCTTCAATTCCACCTTTTTCAGACAAAACTAAAAGCCTGTCAGTTTCCAAAACACTATTCAATCTTTCCAAAACGGAGTCGTCAGCTAGTGAGATTTCATCAATCAAAAACATCTCGCCCTCTTGCATTGCATTGATCAGTGGTCCATCACACCATTCAAAAAGTTTCTGGTCATCAGAATCCTTTTAATAAAAAAAGTAAGCACAATAAACAAACTATTTGTTCTTAATTCTACAAACCAATGAGCTTAAAGAAGACTAAGTCACAGCACTTACTTTCGATCGCACAGGACGCAATCCACCAAGGAAATCTGCAGACTCAGTATGCATGTGACAATTCACTGCATAAAGTTTCATTGCATTTACAGAAGCATACAACTGGGATATTGTTGTTTTCCCACACCTTAAAAGTAACGATAAACAATGTGAATAAAATGAATTGGAATATATACACGATAAGAGATTTCTAAAATACTTGGAGGTTATGAAAGCGTGAAAAAATGATGAATTAATAGACAAAAAATCACCCAGTTTCACCAACAAGAAGAACTGGTTCACCATAATGCAGAGCTCTTCCAGTCAACACAGCAAGCCTTCTCATATTCTCAGTCCAGACAACATGATGAAATTCCTCAATGTTCAAGTTCATAATCTGAATGTAATATTCAATTCAATTACTTTCATTAAAATATCTTGAAGATTCATAAAAGTCTTCTATAAAAACATTAGTTCATAGAGCTTGTATTAACCTTTTCTGATATAGTTTTTGTGGATAACGCACCACCACCAAACAACGTCTTCACATCAATTTTCTTCTTAAAATTTTGCTCTAAAACTGCCTTGATAAGAAGGCTTTCATCTTCCTTTCGGCACCTACCCCCAATCAGCATGAATCCTGACAATTAAGAGTAAGATTATAATATTACCACAGAATTTCAATATAGAAAATTAACTCAAGTTATGTACAAAGTATAATTGTGAGCAGCCCTTTTAAAGCCACTTTTCAGGTAAAAATTAACTAGACTTTTCTATTTGAGTGTACTGCTCATACCAGTGGGCAAACTTGTTGAAAAATCATTGCGAAGGAGTGTATTTTTATAGAAACATAAACACTATTTCAATAAAAATGCTCTTCATCACAGTAACTTTTTGACGATTGTGCCAACCAAGATGTTAGTATAAATATAAGGGTATTATTGAATTTAATTTTAGAACAAGTGCTCATTAATAGTTGATATTTATATAAACTTTTTATAACTTTTGATTCTCAAGTCTTAGGTGACTGAAGTTTGCTCAAACATTTCCCAAATTGATACTAGTATCTAGCCATGTCAATTTCTGGATTAAACCCTGATATGAAAAAAAAATAGAGACCTACCATCTTCACATATACATTGTTCCCAATCGTAAAGTGTATCAGTGGAGTCTGAGAGCCGATAGCGTTCTGCCCAACGAAATAAATCCCTTAGAGTCATAAAACTGTGTTTTCCTGCAAAAATCCCAGTTTTGCATCGTCTGACCTATAATTTTTAATAAAAACTTACCAAAAATCCAACAGATTCTTATAATTTCTGCCAAACAGTATCAGAAAATTGAAAACATTCCTTTACCTGTAGGTCAAACATTACTTTGACAAACTTCTTACAGTAAGAAAGCGGTAACTGACATCTTTGATGAAGAATTTCTTCCAGTTCTTTACTAGGTATTTCATCAAAATGTAACTCCACAAAACGATTTCGAAATGCTCTTGACAATATCTAAGGATGAATGTTATTCTTATTCATGGTCAACTAAAAGTCTGATATTCATAATATCGAGAAAATTTTGATATTGATATTTTTAAATATGGACATCATTCTTTTGAATAAAAATCAAAGCACACCATTAGCAAATTTAGAAAACATTTTTTAAAACAAAGACATTTGGTACTCTAGTTATATCTTAATGACAACACTGCAGAATTCCAAGATTTTTAATTGAAAAATTGTCAAAGATCCTAAGTTTTTGATGTTCTACTGATTATCATTATAACAGCTGTTTTCACCTTTCTCCCTCCATAATGTCCAGGAGGGTTTTGTGTAGCAAATAGCATGAAATTAGAATGGGCTTTTACGGTCTCCTGTGTCTCAGCGATAAAAAGTTCTCGATTGTCATCAAGCAACTAAAAATAGGATTTTGAATGTTTATGTCTAATAACATTTTTGAATCTAAAACAAGTCAAACCAATACTTACTCTGTTTAAAGCTTCTAAGACATCTGTAGGTGCTAAATTCAGCTCGTCCAATATAATCCAATAACCATTTCGCATTGCATTAACAAGAACACCTATCAAAAAATCGATCTTCAAAATGGAAAAATGTGTGAATAAGTAATACATTCAAACCATGATACATCAACACATAATTTACTAATACAGCTTCCAAATTGGGCATTTGGGCAATACTTGGCAATTATCGTCCAAGAAAAGCTAGGGAGAGGGACAGGTTCAATTGCAAAACCCAGAAAACTTTGCTGTTGTCACTTTGAAGGTTCTTAAATCCATTTATAACGAAATTGTTGGTGGTTAAGTTTACTTAACCCTTGTTAACTGGCGGGCAAATTCGCTGAGCGCTGCCTTTGCTGCTCGGTCTGCCATTTTGTTTTAGACCAAAGTCGACGCTGGCCGATAGGAGCATGCGCGCTTATGTCGTTAGGTTTTTTTATACACATGGCATGAGGCAAATGGCCTCAGTTTTTTATTAGCGACCACGAGGGCAGTCATATATTTTCACCCGCCCTTCCCGCCCTTTGTGGTGGGTTGATTGTACTTTAGGCTTTTAGGTTTATTTTTATGATGGCACTGACGTATCCAGTGGGAATTTGATACCGCGAGTGCGGTATCGGCGCCCAAACTCAGGCGCCCAAACTCTGACTTTTCAAAATAAAAAATAACAATTTAAAAAAAAACAAAAAAAACTGCACTCACAAAGATTCCTTCTAACATTAAACAAACTAATAAAACTTTATTAGTTTATTTACAACCTATTTTGTGCACTCTGTGACAATTAATTTTTCATTCGTCTATGTTGCTTATTAAACGATGGCGTCACGACGAATGTTTTTGCATGCAGGCAGGTGATATTATCGAAAAAGAAAAGAAAACATTGCATTGCTTTTTGTTGCGCGTGATATATTTATTGAAAGAAACAAAACTTGCATTGTGTATTTCTTTTCGTTGCACATGTTTTTCAAATCAATGCTTCTTTATACACAACTCATCTTTCGTGCACGCGATTAATGCGATCGTTTTAGTTGGCCCTGAAAAATTGACTGATGAGGATTACGAGGCATTGATCGATGCGTATAGTGCGAGTATCAATACGCGCATTGAACTCTGATCTTTTATCACTGCAAGTTGTCTTTATTTTCGGAGTTTTTTTGTTACCCACGAACCTGTGAAATTAAGCTTTTCGGGAAAAGCTGATGCATCAACGCCATTTCGTATTCGAAAAAATAATACACAATTTTACATAATTGAAACCACAAGTAGAACGAATTAGATTTTATACAGGTCATTCGAAATTCATTTGTGAAATTATGAAGTATAAAGAGAAAGGCACTCAGTCTCCTGTGTTTGGGGTTCACAGGTTAAATCGTCCCCCTTACTTCACTTTCCTTCAATACCTTTGAGAGTATACATAAGCATGTACGTTCACATTACGATTAATTATTCCACGTCTTGGATGCCATGTACGGGCCAATTGAGCACGTTAACCTACTGTCTTCTGTAATAATTATGATACTGAATGGAAGTGCATTTTCCAGCAATGTAGACCACATAAAAATAAAAAATTTTCCGCCCCTCAGGCCTCACCATGGGGCCTTCGGGTGACGCTGAAACAAGCAAATTTTGAAATGAGCAAAGCGGTGTCCCCAAATAATCTCTGGATACGACACTGGATGGTATATTTTGGTTGTATTTATATTTTGAGTATCAGGTGTTTATAATGTGGATATAGTTTTATTTATGCGCTGAGACAGTTATATATATCTTTTGTTTCTAGAAGAGAATGGATGTCTGGGGGTGCATTTGCTAAGCCTTAAGTAGTTGTGTTAGGGCGTCTGTCCTTGTTGACAACGCCCGGTCGTCCTGGTTGACGATTGTAGGATATATATTTGTGTGTTATAGTCTGTCCTTGTTGACAGCTACCAGTTTGTGTAGTGATATATACTGTCCTTGTTGACAGTTATAGTCGTAAGCTTGTCTGTCCTTTTTGACAGCAATATATTTTGGTCTAAGTTAGTCTGTCCTTGTTGACAGCTATATCATTTAAGTCACAAGTTTGTCTGTCCTTGTTGACAGCAGTATATTAGTCATTCGTTATCTGTCCTTGTTGACAGCAGTACTATTAACATAATCCTGTCCTAGTTGACTTATCGTATACGTCCTGGTTGATGTCTGTCCTTGTTGACAATCACTCCTTGTTGACTTACTATTATATTTTACTTATGCACCACCTAGATATTCCCCAGTTCGGCCAAATACTTGTTCTTATTGTGTCTTAGCCCATGCCAGTTAATGCAATGTTTTCATAACTATCGAAAAGATAAAATAAAAGTATCAGTTGAAAGATTTTTGAAATATATCTAACAACATGTAATATTATCCATTCACCTTCTTTGAATACAAGATTCCCGTTATCATCTGCACCATAGCAACCAATGTACTCTTGGATATCTGTATGCTCGTGGTTGTTGATACGAACGCAGTGATTACCAGTAAGACCAGACATGTAAGTTATCAAACTTGTTTTACCAACAGATGTCTCACCTTGTATCAAGACAGGATATTTTCTAGACAATTATGTTGACATTCATTTAAATGATCAGAAACAAAAAACTTTCATGCAATTTAATAGTGTCAACTGAAATTACCTTCCAGCTGCAACTCGGGCAAGATCTCTCAAATTTTGTTTCACACTACTTGTTAAGACGTAACTTTTGTTTCGAAATGGTTTCTCTTTACCTACAGCTATCCAATATCCTTCAACGTTGGTGTGAAGTCCTTGTGACGGCTTCTGTAGTGGTTGCGATAGCAAACTGGAGATGTTCTTCAAACTTTTGAAAACATAATTCTTGATAAGTGTTTCAACAACAGGATGTGATGATCGATCAAGTTGAGTGAGGAAACTCATACTCAAGCCCTTTAAATAATTTCACGTAAACATGAAAACCTGTAATGATCATCCATTGTTACATGTGTGAGCATTGTCACTTACCTCATAGATTGCTCTTAGAGGAGAAAAGTTTGACTGATTGACTGCATATTCTAGACCTCTACAAAGTGTTCGCAAGCTGAAAAAAACAAAAAAACACAGAATAAACATTTTACTACTTCATTTTCATGTAAAAAAACATTGGTGGTAACAATGAATTTTCCAAAAAACTACCTGAAATGTGGTCTGTGCCCCGAGCTGTCCATTAGTTTATCAGTTGCATGTTGTCTGACCACTTGATAGAAACTAAAATGTTTTAGAGTGAAAAACAGGTAGAACATGTACATCACTTTATGAAAGTTTATGAAATTTAGGAAAGACAGGGGCTAACATACTGATCAGATTTTTTAGTAATGATTGATGACGTCCAAATTAAAAACAAATCAAGGAAAAGAGATAAAAAGGTTGAATCTAAGAACACATCCTTCCAGAAAGAAAATAGTTTTTTAGACATATTCAAATTGTTAGGCAAAAGAACCAAAAAGCCCTGAAATGTGCTTTTTTTTCCCATTTGCTTGTGGCAGCAGCTGCCCAAATTCAATACCTATATTACCCCTAAAAATAACATAATTTACTTCACAATCCCATCAATAACTACAGGAGAGATAGAAACATTCTTCAGATAGTATGCAACTAAAGTTTTCAAATCTGCATCATCAGTGATTTCATCAACATAAATTTCAGTGAATCTAAAAATAAAATCAATTTTCACACCACAAGATATAAAAACAGATTTCAAAATGTTGTGACCATTTCATGACCATTCTTAATACAACTACGATGTTTAGTTTTAAAACTTATTCTCATCAAGGTTCTTCACAAACTTTGAATCTGCAATCAAATATTTGAATTCCTGTAAGTGCACATTACTTGGCTTACATGTACAGTTACATTATAATGCTAAAGCACAAGTTACGGTTTCCGAAACATGACAGATAACCATACCGATTTCTAATGCCGTATGGTAAATCTTTCTTCCCAACATCAGTTGCAGGATTCATACAAGCAAATAAACGGAAGTTTTTGTGGCGTTTGATTGGTTCAATGTCACTTAAAAAAACAAAAGAATGAGATTGAACAAAACGATAATAAACAGCTAAGTTTAAACATATTGAAGAGTTATAGAATGATACCCTCTTTCGGTAAGCACCATCGAACCAGATTGGCTATCCAACAAACCACTTAAGCATTCCAGGGTTTCCGTAGTAGCCAGATTTATTTCATCAAGAAGTATCCATTCGCCATCTTTAATTGCTTTTATAAGTGTGCCCTCAATGAAATGAAAAATGAGACCATCTTGAACACCAATCTTCTTTTCAAGCAGACTGATCTCAGATAACATCAAATGCCACTTATCCTTCAATAACATGAACGTTTCATCTGAAACAAATATAAGAGAGCATTGTTAGATATCACACAGGAGGAAAAAATACAGGAGGAGGTAATTAAAACGTTCATTTCCAGTAAGCTCACCACTTTCATCATCTTTCTTTGACCTTGAAAGAGCCTTCTTGCAACAATGAACAATTAATTTCACCAATATAGACCATTTTCTTTCACCATAGCATCGATTAACGTGACCCAAAAACTTTTTGTTTTCTTTCTTAGAATAAGTTTCAGTAAAAACATTTTCAAATTGCTCTTTCACGGGTCTTGCCAACTGTCTTAAATCCATAGGCTTAAACCCACCTAACAGATCTGATATGTCACTTTGTTGGCTCATATTTATCACATTGACACTTCGGCCACATTGTTCTCCAAGGAACTGAATGCATGAAGTTTTTCCACAACCAGTTTCACCAACTAGTAAAATTGGTTCGTTATTTGCAACACCCTCAGCAACATCTTCAATCAAACATAATGAATGTCGCGTAAATGAGAACTTTTGTTTGGAAATATTAACAGCAATCCTTTTGTTCTGTTTTTTTGGTAACTTTATATTACCAATTTGAAACATAAATTCATTGTGAGTGACAAATGGCTTATACTTAGTCAGATAGTATTCAACTTTCTCTTTGGTTAACCCAAGCTTAGCTCCAATCGAATATGCAATAGTTGTTCGATTTTTAACAACATCTATTGAAGAACAAAAACAATGTAGAGCATTTAGAAAAATGTGTTCTTGTGATGAATTGTCTCCTGATCCCAACAGTGACTTTGAAATACGCATACACCATTTTAAAAGGTCTCGAGGTGTACTATTTCTGGAACCCAATGGTAAATTATGATTCTGAACATCTTTATCAGATTGCAGAGTCTCATCAGATGATGCCATGCAATAGATATCCACAATTCGAGCTGCGAATGATAGAAGATCTGGGAATATCGTTTTAACAATCTAAAAAACAAAAACAAAGATGTACAGAACAGAAAGTAGATGAGTGCAGATAATTACGATCATTAAAATTATACTTCAATAAGCTCTTCTTTGCTCGGTCCATTCATCTGAATTCGATAACAATACTTTGAAAGTAAATGAATTGACGAGCCATGTTTTCCGTGCCTAAAATTGGACAGAGAAAAATTTAATTCTTATTACCAAGAAACAACAAGATAAACAAAAACAAAACAAAACAATTCTTCTACCTGGTTGTTGCAAATATCTGAAATCCAGGCATTGGCTTAATAATTTCATTTCGTCCAGGAATGTTTAGGGATTTCGATTTGATGAGCGAAGTTAAAGTTGATAGAACATCACTTGGTGCAGTATCAATATCCTCTAACAACACCCAACTTCCTTGCTGAACAGCCTGTGTCAAAGTCCCTGGTTGCCAACTAAATTCACCTGGTTGGTTAGAGCAAACATACGTCCCAAGTAATGATTTGCAATCTGTTTGATCACCGAGTTGCAATTTCAACAACGATGGTGACGCAACACGACCCACACATGCCGCCAAGTATTCAATCAAAGTTGTTTTGCCACAACCAATTCCACCAACGACCAGAACAGGTGCATTAACTTTAACAGCTAATAACAATGACTTGAAATTATCAAGAAATGATGGTGTCAGCACAACAGAGGTTTTGGAAGGAATTGTAAACTCTGTCTCTCCTTTATACTCAAACATCAAATTCCTAATTGGAACAAAGTTGCCATGGAAGTCAGCTGCTTCAAAATAATGTTGAATATCTCCAAATACCGAAACTGATTGTGAACACTCGGACCTGTTAACATCTTCACAATCATGATTAGATTCCAGGCTCCTTGATTGAAGACTCATCTGATAGAACTCAACTTCTGTGAAATGTTGCTTTAAATATGAGTCCATATCTAAAACATTTATCATGACTCCAAATATCTTGTAAGCTCTCCACTTTGTCTCACAATCATCATTCTTTAACAACTGCGTTATCACTTCTACATTGCAGATATACTCTACAGAACAATTCCAGGTGGATATCATCGCAAAGATTAAATCCAAATACAATTTAGTACATTTTTTATCAGTGATATGTTTGTGCTGTGAAAACCAGTGTAATATTTCCTCTATATGTTTTCTCAACACGGAAATGGTATGGAGTTTCAAGGAAATACTTAGCAATTCCAGCAATGAGTTTTCATTAAAACTGTCCTCATGACAATGTACAACTGTGTTCTTGCCACGTACGAAGAGTTCGGGTATCAAACTTGGAAAAAATTTCAAAATCAAGGAAGTTGTTTCTGGAACAAAAAGAATGACGGATAAATTCTGCAATACCTCATCTTTATCTGAAGGTGACCATACCTGAAATGGTCAGGATGAGGTTAATATAAAAATGTAGAGAAATATTTTTCAAAATAACTAGGATAAAGTTACCTTCTTTTGGTTGATCCGCTTCAAGTAATCCAATTTGGAAAGAACTTCATTTTTACTGCAGTCAAAATGACTTACTTGCTGGACAAAGTTACGAAAATCATCATGTACATGTAACCTAAAGTTTACTCTGTGTTGCAGTGATTGCATTTTTCAATTTGCACTGTTCTAATTCTCCTACATTATCACAAATTACTCTAAAAAGAATGGAACATAATTTATACTGAACTAAGAAGTTCTCAGATCTGAAAGAATCAAGACATGATCTTTGAATAATGATCACCATGCATTAGAAAACACATATTCCACAACCAAATCCTTTTTGACTGTACCTTAAGTTAGACTAATTAAAATACAGTAAGTGTGAAAAATTTGAAAGCAGATTGTTGTAAAAGTGGAAATCTACTATCATAATAATATATTATAGGTTGTTTTTAAGAATTTTAAAAAATGTCACAAGACTGAACCTTTTGAGTTATACCAGTATATAATATGTATTGGATTTTGGTCAAATATTATCTGGTCAAATAACGGTTTGGGAATCAAGTGATGAAAGACGTTTAAAAACTTCTCTGATAAAAAACTAACAGTATCACAGGCCTCGAAATCCGACGCGAGTATTGCTCGCGCTAGTACTCGCGTAACTGTAACTATCGCAAGTACTTTTTTACTCGCGAGTAATGTGTAACAAAAATATTTTTTCAACAGACTATCTTTCTCTGGGAAGAAGTGTTATGAATGGAAAACATAAATTCAGACGAAAAAGTTCTTAGAGAAACTCTCCATCTGTGTAGTTTTATATAAATCTTCCATTAAATAGAATGATTAATAAGAGCTCTGTGTTGGAGAGTGAGTCCCACAATAACAATGCGTGATTATGTTAACAAGAAAAAAAGATTGAACTTCTTTTGCGAATATACCGTGACAAAAGATTGTCGCCACTAGACACCTGAGTTCGAAAACGTTAAAATCAATTGTAATGAATGAATGCGTCATTTCCTTTCCTTCATTTTCGAAACAGATTCTCCATCAACATGAAAAAGAAAACAATTAATTTTTTACTTCCATTAAAAATATATTTCTGGGGAGCCCTTGAGCATAATATTCAAGCACGCAAGAGAGTAGTGAAGACTTTATATCCGTATTTTCAATTTCACCATTCATTTTCAATACGCTCTGATAAACGAGAATCCTTAATTGCGAAAGTCGCAGAAAAATTCATCGACAGAGATGGAAGTAGCAATAAAGGATTGAGTAAATGGCGCATTAACAAAGTGTTGATGAGCCAATGGTGAAAATGAGACAAGCGAAAACGAACAACAACCCTTTTTTTTATTGACTTAGATTCATCTGATGATGAAAGTTGAACTGTAACACTTTCTGATCTGAAAAAAAACATGAAAGACTTTCTCTCTGAATATTCAATACACGAAGGTGACTCTCCATCGCCTTTGCTACTGATTACTTTACAAAAGTTATCAAAAAGCGGTGGAGAGTCACCTTCCTTTTCTAGAACAAATGTGTCATAATACTTTCAGTTTCAGGAAAGGAAAATATTCATTTAAAAACTATTTGAATACTTCAATTTCCATTGTTCGCGCACATGTGTACAATGTATTGGTTTTATTCAAACAGTGCGAAGGTGTGCACAACAGAATTGTAAATGAATGACCAGTCCTGGAAGAGTAAGGCGCGCTATCGCGCTCGCGCACCTCCATACGCTCCTAGGAAGACTTTGGAGCGCTTCTTCTCGCGCGCCTGAACATCTGCTACGTTTTTTCCCAGCAGGCAAAAACCTGTTCAAAGTCAGCAAAATAACGTAAGAGCAACGTCCATTCAAACATTCTAATGTTAATTTTTGCTGACTTTGAGCATGTTTTTACCAGTTTGCTTGATATTTTAAAACTCAATCCACATAATTTCTTCACAAGAAAAAGTTTCTTTGTATATGTAAATTGGGCTTTCGAAAGTACGCCACCAGTTCTTTATGTAAAAACATAAAACGCAGGAAATGTCTGTGTAGAGAAAATGTTGACTAAGCCGACAGCCTTTGGGAATACTATCGTGATGTCTGAAAATGTTCATTCATTTTTTCAAAAGTTATTGAAGAAATTTTTTTGCGTTGTGCAAATCAAAGCAAACTAACTTGCAAACGTTTTAATGTGGGCAGTGAACAAATAAATCAAAGTTGTTCAGGTGTTTACTTCATCATGTTGTATTTTTATCTTCAACGATATGTTTTACAATAAAACATCTGGAAAAATTTTTTCTTTTCCAACGACAGACACAACCTTATGAATAATTAATGAGCTTCCTATCAATACAAACAACGTATCACTGTTGTAATAACTTTTCATAATATAAGTTTTGATATACAAGCGTCTTCATATAAACAGATTTTTAAATTATCGCGAATTTACTAACGACGAAATTGGTAGTATTTTAACATCATTATCACGCGTGTACTCCTTGAATAAACGAAAACGATGCTAGCATTCTTACTGTTTAAATGGCACGTGATGGTGTGCAGAATAGGTGCGCAAGGCGCCTAGAACAGGTTGAGGAGCGCTGTTTTTAAAAAATTTGCTGGCGCGTTTATAGCGCGCCCAGAAGGCCCTACAGGCTTCTTTGTTAACGCACCTACTAAAAAATATACTTCCAAGACTGAATGACAAAGTTAAGATATTTTTTTCTTCCTTTTTTTAGTGTTGTAGACATGACATAATTCTATTGCATAACACTGAAAAAATGTGCCGCAAAGGAGTGTCTCTCCATCCTAAATACAAAAGAATTGTACATGCTGCAACGTTTGTACTTGTGTGAAAGAAGATTACGCGAGTATTTCCCTACACAGTGTACTCGCAATGAATTTACGACGGGAGTACAATTACACTCGCGCAAAATTCAACGGATTTCGAGGCCTGTATCACACATGATACTGTTAGATGCCATGGAAAGTATAATAATACTGTACTAGATTTTTGGGATCTTAGGAATATAACTTAACAATTTTCAGTTATATTAGTAAAGAATTCGCCGAATACATAAGCAACAAGAAAAAAGTTCAACTGTAAGTTACTATATATATATGCTCCATCCAAGGTTTATGGTTTGTTATCAAAATCTCCTGGAGCATCACACATGATATATAAGTTTTATATAATACATTTAATGAGATTTTAGTCAGTGTTAAAAAAGTTATTTGCAGACAAATTTGTATCATCAGTCTTAATGGGTACTGTAAAGCGGGGTGACTTCAATCAGCGGGGTGACTTCAATCAGTAAAAATAAACTGTTTAAACTCTGAAATTAAAGTGCGTTTTTCACATTTTTTAAGATTTTCATTTAGATACTTATTGTAAAATATCATCAGAATTGTCTTCAAGCGAAACAATCAATTTCTTCTGAAATTAACGACGAAAAACATCAAAATTTTCACCGCTCACGTTGGTCATCGCTCTACGTCGTATTCAAGAGTTTAGCCTAGACATTTTTGGTACATATGTGAAGTATAGAGGCTGAATGTAAAGAAAATTATAATATGTCTGAAAGAAATTCTGTTCTTCACCGCTATATATATGTGACGTTCCAGGGGAATTTGATAACAAACGATATTAACGATAATTATTAACGATAATATCGTTAATAAAACAATAGAATTAGCGATATTATCGCTAATAATTATCGTTGCGTTATTATAGTTAATAGCGCTATTATCGTTAATATCGTTAATATCGTTATTATCGCTATTATCGGTATATATATTATATATACTATAATTACGAAATTATAGTAAGAAAAAAACTATATTTTTGATATTAACGATAATAACATTAATATTAAACATGTGATCATTTTATTTGTGACAAGGAAACCATTTCGTGTATATTAATCTTTCTTTCGCTTGATTACGGCGTAAGAAATTCAATTTTAGAATTACCCTCAAGTAAAGTTTTAGAGCCCCGTGTAAACACAACTTTCAGACAACCTTTCACATAAACTTCATAACAAACTGAAGGAAACAGGTAATGTTATTTTTAAACGAAGGTGAGTATTTCAAAAGAGAACTTTTGCAACTCGTCAAGCCGACGTTAAAATGTTTTCATTCGTCCCTTCCTACATTCGTCCTTCATCCCAATGTTGAACCTGAAAACATTATCGACGAAATGACAAAAATCAATAATGATCACTGAAAACGTTGCGATCAATTTAATTAAGGGTACATCTTCACCCAGTGCAAGTGAAATGTCTTTCGAAAGAATAATAATAAAAGTTTTGCTATCGAAAAAAACTTTAATGTAACGTGTCTTAAATAATGTAAAGTTTTTTTCCCAAGAGCTTATAGAATGGCAACCCGTCGAACAATTCAGAAAAAAGAATTATAGCAGACGGTTTCTACTCGTGCCTGCTTTCGAACTTACTTCTGTATCTTTAATCTCCAAATGAATATAAGAACCAGCTAATTAAGTTCAATTTAATACACAAACGCGTGCTACCTGCAAATGTACATTTGAAAATAATACATTACCAAATCAAATGACACGGTATTTTAAAGTGGCTTTTTAAATTTGTGCTGAAGGTACAGGAATAACAAATAAAAAAAAAGTGCTTTGTTATTTCTAGAAAAATATATGTCCACGTGTCATAATTGAATGAATCAGAGTTTATCATGTCATGAACAAGCGAGTTTGTTTTGAATTGATTGCTATTTGGCGAAATAATAATTAAATCACGGTTATTTTAGAACTTCATAAAACGACACACGTATGTGAAATGTATAAACAAACGTCTTGAACAAAACTTTTTGACGATAGTAACGGTAATCTGTGCTCTTACCATATTAACGATATTAACGATATTAGCGATATTAACGATAATAACGTTACTCTGTAGTTCCATTAACAATATTAACGATAATAACGATATTAACGTTAATATCGTTTGTTATCAAAATCCTCTGGAACGTCACATATTCTGTTTTTCTTTTCCTTATTCCTTTATCGATAATATCGTGTTTATAAGAACACGAAAAAAACGAATGTTTTATATTGTTATAAGTTACATGTTCGCAAGAACTTCGTGAAAAGTCATCGTATCTCATGAGAGATTTAATGACTTACCGAAGGAATTTTAATAAGCGTGCTCTTTCCCCATGATGATAGATCTCAAAAATTTTGTTTGAGATACAATGAAATTTCAATGTTAATTTCGTTTCGCATTAACACATGTGTGAACGTTGTAAATATCTTTTGTTTTACTAACATTTGCTGATCTTTTACGGTCAAACATTTAGAGTGCCTGCTCCCCTTACCGCTATGTGCCGCTTGCCGCTAACTTTGAGTTTGATGGTTTATTTACTTCATTTAAAGACAACAAATCAAACCAAACTAATTATTATCTAAAAGTATATTCATTCAGCCATCGTTATGGAAAGTTTCAAAGTGAATTGCCAAATACCTACTGATTAATAGAGTAAAATCTAACACCGGGTCGCGATCATTGTGAAAATAATATTAAAAATGGCTTCCTCGGAAAATAAATGCTTCAAAATTCAGTGTCATAAATAACGGAGCATATCGATTCCTTGTTATTCCTCTGCTGTCTTGAATGCTACCAACATCTGAGATTTTATCCACACAAACAGTTTTCTTGTATATATCGTATACGCGAGCAAATCATCCAAAATTTACAGCAAGGTAATTCTGTAACCACGTGTCCTTTCACCGCTATAGCAACAAAATTTGTTCTTGTTAGCACTGATTTCAGCTTGATTATTCAATCAGTTAAATTTTTTTTGCAGACATTCAATTAGCGTGAAATCCCACGTTGATAATATCACCCATAGATTTATTGTTCAAGAAAACGTGAAACTTGTTTCGTAGACCTTTTCACCCAAAGGACCAACTGTCATTAAAAAATTTTTATTGCGTTAACGCTTTTTAGCAATTGCAACTGCGTTGAATTCTTTAGGATCATTCTAGCGTGTATCCTCCGCATGTTGAAAATCTCCACCACAAGTGTAGAAACAATTGATTTCATATGTTGCGAGTGTAAAAAATAATTCAATACATGCTGATAATTACATTCGCCGTTCATGCTTTTAACAAAATTAACGATGTCTGTGTTTACTGTATAATTACTCTAGGCTCACAATAGGGCAATTCCCATCACGTGTCTAGATTTTTGCGATCAAAAGTTGACTTGTCGAGACGGCACTATTGTTTTCTAAAAAAACTTCGCTCATAAAAATATGGCTGCCTTCGATTTGTAAACAGTAAAGCCATGCATTTTTATTAAGCCTGTGGTTGTCTTATATCTGCAGAAGCAAAGTAGGAAAGCACTTAAATTGAGAGAAAAGTGATTAAACTGTTATTATGAACACTAAATTCCATAAAATTTTGTTATTTACATCACTTTTGACGAACGTGAAATTAGTTAGCGGAAAGAGGAACAAGTTAGCGGAAAGAGGAACATCACCCCGATGATGTTTACGATCACAGTATTTGTTATCAATCTTATTCTCCTTGTTTGTTCTTGTTGATTTAGTATCTAGAATGACCAATTGTGGTGCTAAATCCATTTAACTGTGTTTTTACGTTTGCATTGACGAATTTTGCAGCATTATAATTAAAGTTAGCGGTAAGGGGAGCAGTCACTCTACCGCGGATGGCAAATGGTGGTCAGTTAATATTGTAATAATGGCGCTTTAAAAACATTGTTAAATGCAATTTGGCGCTTCTCATAAGCTGATCGAAGTCACCCCATAATCGATATTGTCGTTTTCTTGGAAAGATCAGGTTATTTCTCTGGAATTACAAGTTTAGTTAATGTGAAATTTTGAAGAAATATGTAATGTAATGATTCCAAAGTTTCAGAAGTAATGGTTTAGTATTTCGGAAGTTACTTTTAAAATAGTGGCAAAATTGATCGAAGCCACCCTGCTTTTACGGTACAGTATTATCATTTCATTAACTACCTAAGTTTAGTGTTGAAATTAGACCAGTCCTGATTTATTTTACGAGAGAAGTAGTTAAACTGGTTAAAAATAAGAAACTTTGTTAATTTGTAATCATAAAAAGCAACCTCATTCATTATGCGTTGTTGAGGTTGAGAAAATTACCAAGTCACCTATTATGAACTAAAAATCAAACAACATTTAACTTTTTATACACTTATAAAAGAGCGTTCAAATGCGCCTGTGGAGGTTTTTGCATACATGTTCGCAGGAAATCGAACTTGATCATTAGTAACTTAAGTAAAAGAATTGTAAACAATGCGTCGTCGCCAGACTGGTGGGGGAGTCCTTTTTTTTGTAACAAGTCAAGATGATGACAAGTCAAGGTAATGTCAGAGCGAATTAAAAGAAGTTGCATTCAACCTGGATGAAATGTTCTTCCCAACAAAGAATAGGATCGATTGGAGCAATATGAAAAGGCATTTTGCTTGAAAGTCTCTTTAATTTTCGTTGAAGAACAAGCCATGTGAAAGGCTTCACGGCGTAATGTTTATTACACGTGAGATCTGTCTAATTTTACCGATTTACCGATTTTACCCGTTTACTGTAGTTTACCGATTTACCGATCGGGAAAAAATGAACATGTGCATCAGATTCGATGTAAACAAATCCTTTTCAAAAATATTTTCATGCACAGGAAGGTAATGTAATCTGAATCGTTTAACTAGCCACTCTTGACCTTAAGTTGCTACAACTTGCTGCTGAACGGTTTCATTTCATTTTAGTAGACGTCTATTGAAATAATTCACTTGGGGAATTTGTAATTGCCGAGATTGCAATAGAAATCGAAACTGATGAGGTCTACAGAAAAATATTTTCATGTTTGCATCAAAGCACATAATATTTAGGATGACTTGTAATAAAGCATTTGTCACAAATTTCTAGTGTTTTTATCTCAATAATTAAGAGTCAAACTGAAATTTGAATGATCAGTAGTATCTTTTAACCAATTAAACTGGAATCTTGTGTGAACAAATTGCAGTGTAACAACAATGCAAAAGACTTGTCGATATACCTTAACTGTATATTTATTATGTGCTTTCATTCATTTCCGTTGCTGGCAATTTGTCATGTCACTTTCAATGCTTAACATACTTAACACGCTAGTCCAAAATAATAAATGATGTAATGTTTAAAGCTTCCCTCCGGTCAATTTACAATTTTGGTTAATCAAAATAACCAAAAAAATGCAGCCGATTACAGCAGCAAGTCAGCAGCATTTGTTAATCTTATGATTCACATTCTTCTTTTCACTTGAATATTACTAAACAAGAAGTAAAAATTTAATAAAAATTATAGACGACGAAACCCTATTCCAATAGTCAGCTGGCTAAAGCCGCTGACTAATAATCATAGATAAAACGAACTACCTTAAGGGGATTTATTTTTTCGTGGATTAATTTTTGCGAGCCACGGTTTGAGAGCGTTTTGCGTGAATTTATTTTTGCGAGTCAGAGCTTCTCAAGGAAAATGTTTGGATTTATTTTTGTGAATGTGAACAAAGTGCAATGCATGTATTTTATAATAGCTTAGAAGTAGCAGCATTTCACCATTTCCATGCCTGCCACATTGCAAAACCAATGGGTGCTTGATAAGTACAAGGAAATAGTTGATATACGAAAGGTACACAGAGCCAAAAAATGAGCAAATTATAAGTTTTGTGTGAATTTTTTTTTCCAAATTTGGCCAAATTTCGCAAAAGTCGCAAAAATTAATCCATGCAAAAAAAATCCCCTTAAGGTAGTCTTGTAACTGCTGCATATGACGTTAAAGAGTAGATCGCTGTTTCAGAGTCCAGGCTATTTACTGTGTATGTTAGTAAAACTGTAGTAATTTAACAGCCTTATTACTCCCAGATTGTAATTAAAATCATAAAACAATCTTGATATGATCAAATATTCTTACTTAGGGCAAGTGTTACTTGCTCAAAAATAACCAGAAAATCGCTTTTCTAAAACAAGTATGTCTTCTATAGCTTGAACCAAGAAATTCGATCCGACAACCTATCAAATATTTACTTGTTGTGTGCATGATCGTATTGGCATTAACATGAGAAGCGTAATTCTTTCCTGCAAGATGAAAAATACTTCAAAAATATTTTTCCATCACTAAATGGAGCATATGTCGGATTCAGGGAAAGTAAACATAACGATGACTTGATCCTTGCATGAATATTTCATATTAAAAAAGAAGAAGTAGAGGAAAAGGAACATGTATAAGAAGAAGGGAAGAACAAAAGGCCTTTGTAAATAATTATGTAACCAGGAAATGGACAAGCAGAAGTTTGTTTAATTTTTGACTGCGATAAACGTGTATGGTTAGTTTCCATAGCGCTGATCTTGATCTTGAGGCCATCACTAGATGCATAAGGAAATACTGAAGGAATAGAGCCAGGAAGTTAATTTCTAGGCAATTTAATTTTCCTTAAAAGGAAGGAAATTCCCTCAGAATAATGACCTAGAATAATCTTTATAGCTGTTCATACTACTTTTATCGGATTAATCTTTGCGAGATTAATTTTCACAATTTCGCGAATTTTTTCCTTTTTCACGAAAGTTTGTATGGCAAAAATATGGTGTATAACACAAGTCAATGTTTTCCCTTAAGAAAAGTGTTACATCACTAAATTAAATCTAATCTACCTTATTGGTATAAAATTTGGCGCGTACTAATTTTGCCGCACCCTACTTTCATCGCGATTTCGCGCGTACTAATTTTGGCGCACATACCATTTGCGCGTAATAACGGTATAAATTTTGGCGCATGGCGAGAAAGTTAGAATTTTTGTTAGCATTATACCAACTCTTTCTTGATATTAGCAAAGTCAAAATGAACAACTAAATTATACTACTTATTCAAAAAGGTCAAAAATGTTTCTATCATCTTCGTTTATCATCACTTTTGTAAATATTTTTTTCAACTCTGAGAAAATCGCAATTTCGTGCGTACTTATTTTGGCTCACATACCATTTGCGCGTAATAATGGTATAAAATTTGGCACATTTTTGGAATTTTGCGCGAAAAAGCACTAAAATTTATGCACGCCAAATTTTATACCAATAAGGTAATCTAAAATAATGACATTTTCTTCTTGTTTTTTCATTTGGGAAGGCACCTTCAAAAATCATTTTTCTTATGTCCATGGATTTAGGCTCCATTTTTTTTTGGTTATGACATTCTTAGGGCATTTCTTTTCTTTCGGCTCATACTCCATTTTCAAATTGTCACTAAGTATAGAGCCAAGAGGTATTCCGACCCCAGCGATTGGAGTGGGGGAAAGCGTTGGAAGATGTCAATTTACATTTGTCAACTCTCAAGCCTCTTCACAGATGATGGATTGTTAGTGATGTCGACCCAACATGGGTGACGATTCAACATTGGAGGTGAGCACAAATGTTAATGCGTTACACAACAGTTGATGAAATAAAAGGGTACCATAACTTTTACCTGAAGAGTCTATTTTTTCAATCATAAACCTTTTGACTGCGAAAATAAATCCACAGATATTTTTTGAAACAAGCATCGCAAAAATTAATCCACACAAAATTTTTCAAAGTGCCTATTCGCAAAAATAAATCTGAAAAATTTCGCGAACTTTTCAACTCGCGAAAATTATTCTCGCAAATATTAATCCGATTAAAGTATGTGATTGAAATCGCTTTTCACCTCAACAGTCATAGTATGCAGAGGGGTTTCAGGTCCCACCTTAAAAATCAAGTCCCCCCTTAAGTAAAATCCCCCACCTCAATTCCAACTGAATAGGTCCCACCTCCAATAAAGGGCCCCACCTGAAATATGGCACCTTTAAAATTCCCACCTAAAAATCATACTTTCAAATATCAGGTAAATTAATATGTGAGAAAAATATAAATATAAACTCAAATATATATATATAAACTCTCTCTAATCTTAAATGGATGAATGAATATCTACAGTTAAAAATAACTTTATATCAAAATATCAATATCAATATCAAAATTCATGAACAACGATGACAAAAGTGCTCAATATTGGTGAATAGAGCTACGTAATATGAATAAATTTCAAAACTAAAAGTTAAAAGCAAAGTACATAACTCTCAGTTTCGTGCTTGTCGCACTTGTTCAAATGTACAAAAAAAAAATCACAAGACGTGTTTAGGAAGAGTATCAGCCCTTCTAAGTCGTTAATCCATGTGTCTGTAGTGCACTTTTCTTTTCGGAGACCAAAGTATGTTATCTACCATTATTTTTGTTATTCAAACTACCTGGTACTGCACATGAAGCCATGTTTTAAATACATCTATGTTGTTTCTATTTTATATCATGATCATTTCAGATTGCGCGTGGAAACTTTTGTAACATTACCATTTTTTGACAAGCTTACAATTGTAAAAAAAATATTTTATTTTGTGATAAAGCCATTGAATTGTTTTTTACATTGAAATACAAATTTCGTATTTCTGTGTTTTTAAATACTCACTCTGGTCTTTCGATCTACACTCTGATGTCACGAGCTTCCCTTAGGATTTTGAAATTTAAAACAAAAAATGGCGATCTTTTGAGCGCATTAATGGAATTTAACAATAAAGAAAATGTTCATTATTCATTATTCAGTATTACTAACTAAAATAAATGTTAACTTCTATTTCTTGAATCATTTTTGAGCCATTTTAGGATAAATTAATTTTTACTGGAGGAAAGCTTTAAAAACATTCCAGTGATAATCTTAATAATTGATATATACTCAGCAACATTTAGATAGTTAAATATGCTATTCAAAAGTTTATATCTGGTTAATTGTATGTAATCAAGATCTATATCAATGTAAATGAAAGCACTAATCCGTGTTAATAGAACTTCTGTTGTAAAGTGTATGTTTGAAAGTGTAAAGTGAACTTTAGATAACCGATGTCCAATAATCAACCATTTCATTATTTTTAAGTCTTAAAAAGTGCCACTACAGTCATTAAAACAAAAATCTTTTAAGTGATAATGCTATCATATATACTTTGCTTTTAAAAGGTATTTGATAAGCTAATAAAGGCATACAAAACAGTTTGTGAAATAATTATTTTCGCTTCTCTGGTTCTGGTTACTGAAAAAGAAAAACATCGTTTTTGTTTTTAATATTTAATTCTAAATGTTTTCTATTATTGCAGGTGCTGAAGAATTTGTTTATACTAAACAATGTTTAAGATTATCAAACAGTTTTCATATGCTATTCCAATTATTGGTATTGCTTACAACTCTGCATCAATAAAATCAATTGTAATTGATAATTTTTGTGCTTTGAATGCTGCTGAAAATGAGCTTGATTTAGAAAGTGTCCAATTTATATTTCGACACGGAGCAAGAACACCAACTATAAACCTGTCATATTTCAATGATCTTCCGAATGTTGCAGAAGTGTCTTGGGATCAGAATAAGCTGCTTAACACTCTTCCTGAAGTTGATATTGATTACATTGTTCAATATGAAAATGGAAAAAATGCTGTTTTAGACGATAGTCCAGTTGAACAGTTTTACATTAAAAAGGGGCCACTTTCAGTAAGAAAATGTTAATACTTATACCATTATAAACTACAATTTAATTTGCGAATTCTGTTTTAACAAGTTCAAACATTTTGCTTTGTTTTCATTTATTATACTTAGGGTGGATGTTTAACGGGTCAGTTGACAACAGTTGGTCAGAAAGGAATGTATGAAGTTGGTGAATGGCTAAAAGAACAGTATATACGAAAACATGGTTTGCTTTCTGGAAATTATGATTCAAGTGAAGTATAGTAAGTTCCCCAGATATTTTTTGTTCTGATTTTTATTAATTATTCTATCTGTTTTTGTGGTATTTCAAAATGAAAGTCTTTATTAATCCTTTCTGTATGTTCTCCTTTGTACATTACAGATATCTAGATATCAAATTTAGTTTTAGTTTCAAGAGCTTTAGTATTGAAGGTATGATTCTGGTAAGCATGATTAGTCACTGTTAGTTTTTCAAACAAAGTGCTTATAGTAAAGAATATTTGTCATGAAAAGAATAAATAGAAAGGAAAAGAAGTATTTTTCAACGAATTTACCTAAACAATCTAAAATGCCCTTAACAAGTATCAACTTCCTTTAGTGGACGACACTTATGTATGAGAAAATTCAAATTCACTCACCTTGATTTTCTTTGAAGGGAGTTTAGTGGAGTTTAATCACATGATTTAACTATAGACTGCATTATTAATTGTTTCAAATTTACCTCATAAGTTTAAGTTGTTTTATGGAAGACGTTCTAGAAACATATAAAGTATAACCTCTAACCTCACATAAGGTAAAGAAAGGTTTTGATTTTTCTTCAAGTTTATTGGGTGATTTAATATTTAATTCAAATAATGTTTTTGGATATTTCTTTTTTCTTTTTTTAGCATCAGAACTTCATTCATTAGGCGAACTATTTTATCAGCGAAGTGTTTGGTTGCTGGATTATATGGGAAAGAAAATATCAAGGGTAATTAAAAAGTTGTTAGTTTGAATTGTATAGCTTTGTTTTTGCATGCCTGTCACTATGGATTTTGTTATGAAGTTACATAACTTATTTAAATCTTTGATAGCTCCAGTAATGATGGTCACAAAGCCACTGCAATTAGAAGATATATATCCTAATTGGGGGAATTGCAAAAACTTGAAAACTTGGGCAAATTTTTGTTGGCGTAATGCTAGGGAATTCCCTGGTCATGAAGATGATCATGATGAGATGAACAAATTGCTTAGTACTGATGAAGATAAACCAATCCATTTTGTAGCATTGTGGGATTTTATACATTGTAGAAAGGTTTGAAACATCAGAAATGTTTTTGTTCTTGTATTTCATCGAAAAATTAAGCACTGAAAATAAAGGAATCCAAGTGGGCAAAATATTCCAAAAGTCACTGCGATGAAGAGCATTTTTAGTGAAATAATATTTATATTTCCATAGAAATGCACTCTTTCACAGTGATCTTTAATATGCTCACTGGGAAATGTTCTTTGTCGATGATTGTCTAAAAATGTTGCGTGTAATTAATAAGTATGTAACTTTATTAGAAGCAAGCGTAAAAACTGGATCTTAACCGGTCTTTGTATTTTCATCGAGTATCTTAACCGGTCTTTGCATTTTCATTGAGTATCTTAACCGGTCTTTGTATTTTCATCGAGTATCTTAACCGGTCTTTGATTTTTTAGCTTCATGAGTTGTTTGTTCCTCGCTTCTTGTTGGAAAAAGAGGAATTGATTCAAAGACGAGCATCACAATTACAAGCTTTTGTTGTTGGTGGGAAAAAGTATGTAACTGAATCATTCAGTCATTTTGAAAACAGCGATAGGTAGTAGTACCCAGTTGGAAATTGGTGGAAAAAGCACTACAAAGGAGTGCATTTCTATAGAAATATACATACTATTTCAATAAAAATTCTCTTCATCGTAGTGACTTCTTGTCGATTTTGCCCATTGGATAACTATGGAATGTGTTTCAGTTTTATCACTAGATTCAGAACTTTTTCATTCATCGAAAGAACCTGCCTTTCATAAATAATAGAAATAATATTTGTAATTCATCACACTATAGTACTGTCAATTAAACTCCTTCGAAAAGAGGGTGCTTAACCTTGAAAGAATGTCATTCTATTATTTTCTTCAAAATAGCTTGAGGTTTAAAGAAAATACAACCCACAAAAGCCTTCTGTTCGACCTTACTGATACTTATAAAAGTCCTAAAAACTGAGGAGCCTTGATCCTTTTTTTTTCAGTAATGAAAGGTTGAATGTGGCGATTGGAGGTTTTTTGAACACATTATGTGAAGTAATTGAAGACGAGACCAAGTAATAAACACTATTTGGGTTTATCAGCAAGCTCTTTCTCCAAAGTACAGGAAAATTGAAGTAACCATCTCGTTTTTTTAGAACCAAATTGATTTTGTACTCTGCTCACGATACTACCATTATGTCGTTGTTAATGGTTTTTGGATTGTGGGATGAGATATGGCCTGATGTTTCGTCAAATATTGCACTAGAGCTCTACAAAGATCAGGTGTTGTGTCATTTTCAGTCGGCAACTGAAAAATCACTGTGATGGAGTGCATTTTTAAAGAAATATGCACACTATTTCAATAAAAATGCTCTTCATTGCAGACGATTTTGCTCGCTGTGTAGTATAAGCAAGTATTCGTTGGCCATTTGTTCAACGGATCGTTTGATTTTATTTGTCTAAAACATGTTCTTTTTCTTAAGGAAAATAAGAGGTTCATACGCATTTTATATAATGGCAAACCTATGATATTAAAACAAGGTACTAACAGATCGGAGTTTTATCCTGTAGAAAAGTAAGTGCCATGTTTCAATAGTCATTATGTTTTCTCGTTTTCCTGTTATACATTCTCAACCCTCTCCCGCTATCTTTTTAATCGATTTAAATAAAACTCGTCAAAAACTTCCCAACATCACTTTGTTTTTTGCCCTACCATGATAGAATGTAAACTCCATATGGTCTGGCTTTTTTGAAAAGAAGTATTTATCTAAAATACGGACCAGACGGGCATGGTGCTTTGCTACAACTACCGCAATGCAATGCGATAATTACTTGTTTCGGGATTACTTTAAGCACTATTCTAAATAGCTGTGAGAATACAGTGTGTATCAAAAAATTGGAAACCAAAAATGTTACCTCAGTTTTTAAAGTAAACATTCTTATAAGTTTTATATCAAATGGAATCCTCATCTTTTTTGTCTTTCTCATGATGTATTTTTTTTTCAAAAATGGAAAAGAAGAAGAAGAGAAAACCGAAAAAATAAGTTTGGAAAAACTCATTTAAAATTTATATTGGATATCTACTTTGAAAACTGCGGTAATATTTCTTGTTTCCAATTTTTTGATACACACTGTATATGTGAGGCATTTTGAAATTATTTTGTCGCATTGAATTATGGTTGTTGTTTGGGTGATAACTGAACTATGGGAACGGTCTTTCACCGTTAGAAGTTCTCTGTAAGCCTTCTGATGCGGAAAAACGCGGAAAACTTCCTTCTGCCGCGTTTGACACTGATAGTACTTTTTAGATTTCTGCAACTTGTTGATCAATATCGAGAAAAAGAATATGATCGTGTCTGTGATCAAATTCAAAATGCCAAGTATGAGTTTTAAAAGTTGTGACGTAATAGCCGAACAAAAATGAGGGATTATTGCCATGGGATGAATGAAGTCATTTTCATCGGATTTATAACTTATCAAGGGTGACTTTATGTAACTTTAGATTTTATTTTCATTATTTCATATGAAAATATTCATTATTTGCTAATCTAATATAATTTTTTTGTTTGTAAGAATATTATAGGATAATTGTTTAAATTATTAGCTTTTTACCAGTTAGTGTCTTTATAAAATTGTTGAGGGCCTGTGGAGAGACTAAATAAGCCCGATCACAATACGTATGATTATAAGAAAAATCGGATTTATTTTGCTAGTAAATGAATAAGGGGAATTTTTTATTGTTTTGACCTGTTGTTCTGTCTGTCGGTCGAAGCTTTCCACACTGTCCAAATTATGTCCGCGTTAGTTGTATGTTTTAGAATTCATCAAAAAATTGATCCGAAATTTGTGCTTTTTTGTGTTCTATCCTGTCTAATCTGTAATTAGTCAGCGGTTTTAAAGTCTGTTCAAAAAATATGTGGACTGATTTCAGCTTTTATATAAAAACCAGGCTCAAGGGAATTGATGTAATTTGCTAAATCTGGTTTCCACATAGTAACTGAAATTAGTCCACATATTTTTTGAACAGACTTTAGTTAAGCAGCCAGCTGACTATTGGAATGAGTAGTCGTGGTCGTCGTCGTCAATGATATTTAAGATTATTTCGGGTCAGTACTATACAAGTGCGAGGAAGATCGTGCATATAAGATAAACAAAAATGGCGATGATTTGCTGTCGTAACTGACTGAAATTTTCCTGCTTATTTGAAGAATACTAATGAATGATAGTACGATGTCTTATCAACAATCTATGCGAAAACATCGCCCTATTTGTTCGAATTCCTTCCTTCATGAGAACCAATTTTCCCTGTTTACGAAAGTATTGACAGTGATGCCACCTAATTTCTAATGAAGAGTATATGAGGGAAAGAAAGTTATAGTGTAATTTTGTAAATTTTCTTCAATTAAAGAAATTCTTCCTTCCAGACTGCTTCTTCTTTTAAGCTAAAGAAACAATAGATATTTTCCACCATTCACATCCAGTCTTGTTTCATGGTATCCTCTTCTATAATAAGGACGTCAAACTAACACTTTAGGAAACGTGGCAAACACAGTTAATTCAAACAGGGATATGTAAAAAGCTTTGAACCTAGTCGTAGTATGTATCTATGTAGTATGTTAATCAATCTTACATTGGCATTCGCATTTTGCGCATCCATACTCATCTTTCACAAAACCTTTTTCACAATACATCTTACAAACTGGCGCACATTCTGAAAAATGGAATCAGTTACGCCAGGGATATGTTAAAGCGCTTTAACATATCCCTGGTTACGCGAAACGTAAAGGGAGTGCAAACGATGATCATGTTTTAAATGACTTAAGATTATATTATCTACATCATAACAAATATTGAACAGTGACTTACTGTGACATTTGCAGTATGGGCACCCACGGGAATTTTTTTCAAAACCATTTGGACAGTTCATCCAACATTGAAATGGATTGCAATCTAAAATCCAATTTGAATCTCTGAGAAAATCTAGGCTTAGAACAAGCTTGGTTGCTATTGCTCGAGAATTGTTCAGATCAAACTTACTGCACTCGCACTTCGTGCACCCATTTTCGTCCTTTTTAAATCCATACTCGCAGAGCATTCGACATTGAGTTTTGGGACATTCTGAACGAGACAAAGTCAAACTCTTCTGTTAGATCTACGCTCAAACATCTTGTTTAATGGTTAACGGTTAACCAGAAGTTTAAGTGATTCTGCATTGTGATTTCTACCTTGGTTGCATTCGCAACGCGGACAACCATTCTGATCTGTCCGAAATCCATTTTCACAGAATATTTCACAAGTCACTGGACTGCACTCTACATAAAACGATAAAATTTGATACAGACGTTATGTGTATTCAGGACTACGCCAAGTTCAGTAGAGAAAAGTACATACTTTTACATGCGCAAATTTTGCCACTCTCAAATCCATTGGGACACCACATTCTACATTGTTTGGTCAAATCTATGAACGAAGTTTCGGAACCTGATGAAAAACAAAGAAAGATGAAAAAGAAAAACATCTTTAGGACAAACACATACCTGTTTGTTGGGATTCTGCTGTGAAAACAGCGAAGATCTAAAAGAAGTGATAAACTAGAGATAATAAACAAAGCAAATGTAAGGAATGGTCAAAGGACAAAGCTCACCGCAAAACTAACTGCTAATGTTAGCATGTTGACACTGGTGTGTATATGACAAGTAAATGATATTCTTTTGATACCAACAGACCTGAAATACATACGAACTATCGATATTTATAAAGCTGATTATACTAATCATGAGATACATTAAGAATTTCTGTATGTTTATACCGTATGTATCAGTAGGTATATTTGACCAGCAGCCAAACAAGAAAGTAAACATCTCTCCATCGTTGCTACAAAGAAACATGTATTATAGTAAATTGCATCATCTCGGAACGAGAGCAAGATATGATCAACTGGGATAAACAAGCTCATTCTCCTTAATCTTAGCTCTGTTGCTTAGTTACACACTGTAAAATCTCGGTTATAGTCCCCACCACCAAACCCGCCAACTGGTTATAAATCCATCAAATCCGATTTTTCATCCTGGTTATGAGAAAGACAAAGATGTTTTTCTAAGCATTATTCTAATTTGACTTTTTGATTTTTTTATCTGCGTATATGTGGCGCCATCATGGTGTTTCAGTGCCACCTCCTATCCTGCCCACGTACAATGAAGGCATCGTTGATTAAGAATTGCCAACAGCTAATGAAATAACTGAATTTGAAGTTAATAACAAAAGCAAACGTGGAGATGATGGAGATAATTTGGAAGTGACCGATCAGAAAAAAATGAATCCTGTAATTAAATTATAGAGATGATCGAGAGACGGAAATTTATTTTATTTTTAATCATTATCTATGAAAAACGCGCGAAGCTTTCATGAGAAAAACGACATTCTCTTCACAACCAACATTGCTTGAGGAGGAAGGAGGACAAAATACTGTTCAGCGAACAACTTAACTCCAAATGATGTTAGTCACTTTGATGATGATGTGATGTCAGTCTTGGTGAAGTGACATCACTTTCTACATTTTTCATTCAAGGCAAATATGTGTATTTTTTCACTTGGGCTTGGAATCAACTATAGCATAATTAAGCATAACTATAGTATAATTTTTTTTGAAATACTCATAAAATATATAAGAAAGAAATGAACTTTACCTCTAGATCAAAGTGGAAATGAAATAATCATCTGCTTTTATATATATTCGCAAGTTGCGTATCAATTAGTGTCTGAATATCTTGTGTAGGTTCTCAATTTAATTTTGAGCTTCGGAGTAATATAATAACTGCATTTACAAATGAGTTTGCTAAAACCAGCAGTTTTGCAAAAAGATGCGCTTGATATGATGTTGGATTCACACTATGTGACTGCGGTAGACTCGCCCCAGGGGACACACACGGGACAGCTCGCTGCCGTAGGAGTAGTCACGGCATGTCTTATTAATGGTAGACTGAATAGCGAAGGGGACACGATATAGTAAACAACGATTTGTATATTTTGTCTGGCTTTTATAACGTTGAATACTACATTGGCGACGAGGATAAACGAATAGACTATTGTGAACGTATTGTGAAACTTCTTACAACGCCTGCTGTGAACGTAGAATTATTGTGACACTTGAAAAAATTATTACTGTATAAACATATTGAACAATGTCCGACAATGAAGGAACAGCTTCGAGGCCAGTCAGAGGGTCCAAGCTTCGTGTAAAACCGTTCGACCCACATGGAGACAGACTTGACATGGGGAAGCGGTGGGAAACATGGATGAACCGTTTTTAGAGAGACTTAAAGTATAATGGGGTAGACCCAGACAAGCCGGAACAGGCAGGAATGGCACAGATGGCCTTATTGATCTACGCAGGAACAGAAGTTGAGGATCTACATGATACACTCCCTGAACCGGCACAACCAGCACAAACCCGAAAACCCGAGAAATGGAAAAGAACAAAATCGTATCAGTATCGAGAAGTTACGATTGCGTTCGTATGATCCGTTAGTTGACACGAACGTTTCTTTACACGTGAGCAATGTGGCAAATGTTGAAGTGAATATGTTAGAATCGGAAAGAAGACTGAGAAGTTTTATTCACCAGTGTCGGAAGATGAACAAGGACGATTACCGAATATCATCAGGAATTTATCGGTGCTCCCATTGAACATATATTAACGAAGTTTGGAAAAGTGGGATGCCTACTAAAAAAATGCCAGCTGTTATTGTTGCTTCGCCGGCCGCTATGAAACGGATGGTGGATGTGTGTTCAAAATATATAACGTGGTCGCTGGAGCAGCTTTGACAACGCCTGCAGTAGAAATGAACGCTTCGGGGAAATGATAAATAGTCTCTTGTTCAAGAATTTGTTTTATCTAAAAGATTTTAAATTCATGCACCTCGGGAAGCTTTAAATATTCAGTCAACATGCAAAGTTGATAATTTTGAGTGAAACTCCTATCTGATGTGTCTGTGTTGTTCAAGATCAATCAACCGAAATGAAAAGTTAGCGTTATTCTCGGGAACCATGGTGCACCGAAAGCGTTATTTTAACGACCAAAATATCAATTTTAGGTATGTGAAAAAATGTTGACTTCAACTTCAACTTCAACAATGTATTTGATTTTAATTCAATTTTCGCAGGCGTTAACACGTTGGATATTGTTTGGATACAGATTCTATCTTCTCTGTCTGGATATCTGTTTCGGAAAGTGTGTTCGGATTTCCGATCGTTTGTTTTTAAGTGTAATGCAAGAAAGGCAATTTATAATCTTACTTCATCAAAATGTTGAGCCGGTTTTTTCACTAAAAGGTTTAGAGCGAGCTGAGTGTGGGAGTATGTTCATCTGACAAATTGTTCTCATAAAATTAATACCGTGAAAAGATTTATAAAAGTCTGTTAAAACAAGTCAGGCCAGCTCTGAACTTTAACCTCGCTAACCCAAACACATTTCACAAGGTTCACACCGTAAAGTCTATTTTTAAAAGTTTCAACGCTGACCGCTGTACAGAAACTTTGTTTACATCCCATTTTGCATTTCGATTGGTTGGCGCTTTTAGAAATCGGATTGAACCTGAATTTTAATAACGCGCTGATTGGACCACTATTAACATAAAAACAATAGCCGCCTCGCTCAGCGCGTTCTAGGCCGTCTAGTGAAAAACTGGCTTTAGAAGGATAAAGTAATTCAGATATCTTGAAAATTAGGCTTAAGCGAGGCTGATGCAAAAATAATCCAAGCCACAAGGCTCCTATTTCAATTTCATCAAATTCTGACCAACACTAGAATAGTATGTTATATCTGAGTATTTCCAAGCTATTAATCTTACGATGTTGTTGCTCCTGATCACATCAACGCTGCATCGTGCATCTTCAGTTTTGCCGCAGCTCAAAATTTTCCATGTTGCAACACACTGGTTTCAGATTACGGATGTTATAAAACATTGGGTATTTCATTTTAATAAATACTACAAAACAGACTCCAAGCTCATTATCAACACGATATATTGGAGTACATCTTTTGACGTTTCAATACAATTCACGTGAATCAAATCTGTTCCATTAGTTGCAGAGAGTTTTAAATTAAAACCATTAAAGTTTACTTTAGTTAAATAGTGACATGATCATTCTTGTATTTCAGCAAAGAAATTCGTATTTCAGGATACGTTTCAAAAACTCAGAAAAAGTTTCGTTTAGATTCAATCGAACATACACACAACAACATAGCATTCTTCAACTCGTCCTCAGTCCCCCTAATCTCAGCCATGCATCTGAAACATATGGCGAGTTTTGAATAAACTGAGGACAGGGTTAAAACCCCGTTGTTTGTCCATGGATGGTGTTGGATTGTGGTTGCTAAGTTACATGAAGTGGAGATGTGCGTTGATTGGTGGTAATACTTTTCGCACAAGTGGAGGGAAGATCTTTTCTAATTTAGACGATGTCAAGTATCTTCTCACGAAACGTTGAGTTGGTTTTGCAACTTTTGGTGGTTCTGGTACTAGAGCTCTCAAATTCTGATTTTCTGCTCGTAGTTTTGCTAATTCTTTCAGAGCATTTTCTTTCTCTATTTCAGCTCGTTCTTGCTTGACTCTCATTTCTTTCTTTTGAGTTTCCACGGTTTTCATGCTTTCTGACAAAGAATTGCCAAACAATGTTCTTTGAAACAATTTATCTTTAGTATGTTTTAATTCTTCTTTAAGCCGATAGATTTCAGCATCGACTTTTTTACGTCTTTGAGATTCAAGCATGATATTTCGTGATAGATCCTCTTTTTCAACAGCATATTGTTGTTGATTTTCCTCCGACATCAATTTCAACTTCTCCACTTGTTCATTCACTTCAAGATGTTCTTTAGACAACTCAAATTTAATGTTATTTCTCTCAAGAATATCTTGTACTTCCACTGACAACATCCTTTGCGAACGTATTAATAAGCTAAGTTATAAATTTCAATTTTTCTTTCTCGCCAGAGAAAAAGTCTTGTACAAAACGAAGATTTTCGCAAAAGACTGACTTTTTTCAGCTGACGTCAAATTTGAAAATACTGTGACGTCAAATGTACAAATACAAATACAACTTCGAACCCAGATTGAAAAGAATTCTTTTCACTTCTGCGTTTTCTGCAGCGATGGTGTAGTGGTTAGTACCTTTGAGTGCGACTGCTGCGACCCGTGTTCGAGTCCAGTCATGTCGTATCTCAATACACCACTCCGATGCGCTTTAAAAGTAGCGTGTCAGCCCATTAGGAGCCATCGACTGACTGCACACTGGCCTTCGGGCAAGTTAGAGCAATGCTATACGTATATCTGGCGGTAAGTCAACTAATAGTTGCAAGTCGGCGGGCGGAAGAACCAACCAGTACGGATGGAAGCCCAAGGTCTAAAAACTCCCGTTACTTACTTACTTACACAATGAGTCCGAATGGATATACCGATTCAGGTATTCGTCATGTTTGTCCAAGACAAAGACATAATAATGACTGAAAATCCTGTTCCTTCAAACATTCGTCAGCCTAAGAAGATGGAGGAATTCTTTCGTGAGCTTTTAAAGGAAAATCGATGTAGAGTAGAATTAACTCTAGATGACGGATTAGAAAAAATCCAACAAAAACTTGTCTATGGTCCCTTGAGTAGGACATGGTATGCTGTAGGAAGAATCCAAAGTCCAGCTTCCCACGGATCAGTGTCAGAAAACACATGGAAACCTTTTTCAACATGGCTCCATTGAGAGTAAGAAAAAAGGTTTATCCAGAGATACTTCCAGAGAAAAATCTTCAGCATGTTCATCCATTAGTGAAAAACCTTTTCAGATATCAAAAGACCTCTGGGACTTTTTGATAGCTCAGGAGATCACAATTACTGCCGAGCATTTCCCAGGGGAACTGAATGTGAGGGCAGACTGGATGTCCAGAACTTTTCACGACTCCAGCGAAGGGAAACTGACCCCCACAGTCTTTCGGAAGGTTTGCCAGTTATGGGGATTGCCAGATGTGGACCTGTTTGCATTCCTAGGTCGTGGGTTCAAATTCCGCCTGGTTCGGAGTTTTCCTTCGAACTGGGTCTGTGTAACTAATAGAACGAGCGGTTACCTTCCTTTGATACCAACCTACATTTCATGGAAGCCCGATCCGGGTTGCTATGCAGTAGAAGCGTTGCAACAGGAGTGGAAAAACTTTTATCCGTAAGCATTCCCTCCCTTTGCCCTGATAGGAAGAGTTTTGATGAAGGTCAAAAGGGAAAAAGTGTGCATGATATTAATCATACCTGCCTGGCTGACACAACCTTGGTATGGTCCTCTCTTGGACATTGCAGTTCCAAATCCAGTGCTTCTTTCTCAACATTTGAATCTCCTGGAAGGACCCCAGGGAAACCATCACCCCTTACTTCTAAATCAATCACTAAAGCTAGTGGCATGGAAAATTTCAGGCAAGTCTTGGCAAGTGAAGGCATATCAAAAAGAAAAGAACTTATCTCAAATGCTAGAACAAGAGGCCCAGATTCTAATTACGAATCGTCCTGGGGAAAGTGGGTTAGCTGGTATCACGAACGGAAAGCTGATCCCTTTCGATGTCCTATAGATTTAGTACTGGATTATCTTGCTGGTCTTTTTGATCAGGGTTTTGAAAGTAGCTCAATAAATAGCCACAGATCTGCAATATCAGCCTATCACATTCCCATTGAAGGTGTTCCGGCGGGACAGCATCCACAAGTTTGTGCTCTTACATCAGGTGTGATGAACAAACGTCCTCCCAAACCGAAATTTGTTTTTGTCTGGGATGTATAACAAGTTTTGGATTATTTAGATACTTTTTCAGAGATCAAGTTGCTATCTGATAGGATGCTTGTTCTCAAGGTGACAATGTTGTTAGCATTATGTTCTGCTTCCAGAGGGTCAGAAATGAAACTTTTTGACACACGCTATATGGTTAGAACCAGTGCTTCATACAAATTTAAATTTGCGGAAGTGACAAAAATTAGGAAAAAGTGAAGTGGAATATCATGAATTTCCAGAGAACAAGAATCTCTGTGTTGTGACTTTATTAGATAATTGTTTGGAGAGGTCTAAACCATGGACGGGTGATTCTAAATTCCAGTTACTACTTAGTCCCCTAAAACCACATAATGAAGTAGTTCGTTCCACTATAGCAGGATGGGTTAAAGCTGTGCTGAAGGGTGCCGGTGTAGACATCAAATTATTTGCTGCCCACTCATGCAGATCAGCGTCTTCTTCCAAAGCAAGTGCTATGGGGTTTGTCGGTGGAAGGAATACTAGATAGAGGGGATTGGTCTAGAAAATCTGCAACCTGGCAGAAACACTACTGTCGACCTATTGTAAATAAAGCTCAGGTTTACCAGGACATGATATTTAAGAAATGAGTTTTGCTTTAAACTGAGAACTTGCGAAGCTCAGGGTACCATTATGAAGGAGAATGGGCTCGATTATCCATTATTAAATCATATGGAAATTTTATATGAAATAAAATTTATCAATTACGTACCGTAAAAACTCTAATTTAGTGCGCCCTCTAATTAGTGCGGATGGTCTTTTTTTCGGAAAATGAATAATTTTTCCCCTCTATTTATTAGTGCAGGTGAGCTTTAGTTTCGATTCACCTTTAATTTAATGCGGAAATGGTCAAAATTACCTCTAATTATAGCGCGGATCGGGTTTCAAAAAAGTTAAGAAATTTTCGTTATCATTTTCAACAATATTGTCTTTCAGCTTTCAAAAACTATAAAACTAAACGAAGATAAGTACGCGATTGCTATTCAAAAAGATCATCGGTTGGGCATGTACCTAAATTCCTTTCAACAAGATTGACTTTTTACTTTTTGAAAAACGAAGGCACGGTATTCATCAAAGTCATCGGTCCGAGAAGGTACTCTGCTGACTTGAAGCAAGGCGGTTTGGAATTGCCAGCTGAATTTCACTTCAAGTCCTGAAATAAAAATCTTCTTCGTCAAATGGAGGAAAAGACTTTGGCATAGATAAATAAATTTGAGGAGAATCGGGTCAAAGTCAATGGAAAGAAAAAAGAAGAAAAAAATCAAAACAAAAATGTAAAAATAATTAAAGTGTCAAATATAATTTTTTTACCTCTAATTTAATGCGGTTTTGATCTGAATTTCCTCTATTTATTAGTGCGGTTTTGGAAAGAAGAAACCTAGCTATTTTATCCACTCTTATTATTAGTGCGGCATGGCCAAAATAATTATTTTAGGCTACAGTAACAACTATTGTGGAAGTAATTATCATTCCAGAACACGTGATTACTTTTAGAGAAAAGATTATTTTATCATATATTTGTTATTAGATTTCTGCGAAAGCAAGAAAGCTATTAAAACCGGCTTTGGTTCTTCGTTTTTTTCTTACTGTCCAAACCTAGCGGTTTTTTGAAAATTCATGCGTGCGTTTACATGAAACCAAAACGTCGTGCAACGCATGTCACCCGTTTCTTTGGTCAATATTAAATGGATTTTACATATTTTAAGATGAAAACAAAATCTATAGAAGAAACTTCGATTTTTTTTTGAACTGTGATCATTCTTTTCTAAAGAAGATTTCAACATTTTGTAAACAGAAGAGTGAAAAGGTATACATTTGTTGTTTGTTTTTAGTGAAAACACAAAACATCTCTTCGTTTGTTTCATGTTATTCTTTTTAAGCTGTGGATACTGAAGCTCAGCTTAGAGTCCTCATCAGCTCCAACATAAAAAATGTGGGTCTACTGATGCTTTAATGCAATGTTTTAATGTTTGATTTGTTTTTAAGTTATATATATTGTCAATGTCCTTTATTAAAAATGGCTTTCCTAATAGCCAATTCAAACATCTTCCAATTGCCTGTAAACTCAATACACATCAAATCATGTAACAAACCAAAATTTTCCTTTCATTTATATAAATATGTGTGTGGTGACTTACTTAGGTAAGTTTAGACCATAGGTATATATATTTTTTAAATGATCAAAATCTTTGTTTGGCTTTTGTGTTTGCAATCCTGGGAATTACGTTTGTAATTAAGAAGATTGATAGTTAGTACATATCAAATGTTTAAAGTTTATGATTTGCGTACGTAGTCACTGTGTGACATCTGAAAATAATAATAATAAACATAAGCTCAGGCTTTTCACGGAATAAAAAGCAACGAGATTGAAGAAAAGGTCTCGTAAATAACACATCGCGCGCGAAAATTTAGGCAAATCGCTCTCGTAAATCAATTTTGACGCGCACGATTTTTAAATTTCGCTATAAACACTCGTCAAAAATGAGAATTACTCAGGTCTTTTCAAACATTCAGACAACTACAAAAATTATGTTCGGCACCCTTAGAAAGTTTCAAACTTCCTCTACCTACTTCCATAACGGAATCAGCCGATTTGCTTGTACTAGGAAAGTAGGCGGAGCCACTCCGAACACTAATAATGTAGAATCCTAGGGGTTCTGACTGACTTTCCTTTCGCCACTACCCCCATTCCTCGAAGACGAAAAGTTCGGTAATATACCACTAGTTTCAGTCAGACTGATTTCCGTTTTTTATTCAAGATGGTAAGCGATAAGAACATTAAGAATTTTTAAGCAAGTTGAAGAAATGGAAATCAGAGGTGAACTTAAAACCATCATATTCCGTTGAAGTGACGTGTCACAGTATGCTTTGTCACATTATTCGTTCCCTTTACATATTGTAACATTGCCTCTGCTACCTCTCCCTTGCAGGCTTTATCTGCTCGAATAACAGCTTCGTTCCGAGCACAAACTTTGCACCATACAAAGTTAACATAAGTAACACCATCTTTTACTTCTGTTTTGTACCCGATAACTTTGGATTTTTGCCAACTCAAAAATGTTTTTAACTTTACAGAGTTTCCTTTTCCGTTTCCTTTCGACATCGTGGCAAAATAAAAATTTTACATCAAACTTTAGCACAATTAGAATGAAATTGCAATAGAATGTCTTCATAAACAAAAAAAGAATCCGCTCGCAACTCGCAGATGACAAAGTTATTACGTCATTGCTTTTAGACTCCCATACATTCTTTGAATGAAAGAGGAAACAACATAGGAAAGAAAAAATAAAAAATATAGCTTTAAAAGGCTGCCTCTAATTAATCCTTTGTTTATCGTCGCCCGCGCGCATCTTAAAAATGATGCCAATAATCGCCACATTACATTTGATTATTAACATTTTAAACAAAAAATTAATTATTTATAACTTTTCTTCTTATTCTTCTTTTTCATTCTCTTCTTACCATTGTCCCAGTGCAATTTTAAATAATGTTTTTCATTGGCTACTTTCGCGACATGTTTTTGCAACGGAAGAAGAATTGAAAAGTTTTTAAGTATCTTCACAAAATGTTTATCACATAATCTGATCCTTTAACAGGTGTATTAAGCAAAAAGAAATAAAAAAGATATCTCTAACTCATTGAATTTTATTAATTGAATTAAAACAATATTTTTCGAAAATTTTTTTCTTTCTCCCCCGGTATCAAAAAAAATTGCGTTGCGTAACCAAGAAGAGAAGAGAAAAACAAACATTGGGATGCTTTTTATTTGAATCAAAAAATATAGAACCCAATGTAATTGACGAGAGCGATTAATTGATCGCCAACATCTTTTTACGAGCTCCCTACCAAGCGCGAGAGCGATCGATCGCGTCTTAAAGGCCGGCCTCCACTTGGTCGTAAGCGCGCAGCGACCAAGCGATCTATTGTTATGCAAATGAGATACGGCTCGATTTCGTTTTCGTCGGCGATCAAAATAACAACGCGCAAGAGTTGAACACTGGTCAACTCTTGCGCCAAGATAATTTGGTCGCACCAATCAGATTCGTTCTAGACAATAACAAAATCAAAATTCTCAGAAAAAAATGCAAAGTAGTATTCAAGATGGCGGAGGAATTTTCACAGACAGTTGACATGACTGGAGCTACATTTGCATTATATAGGCAGCAGCAACAACAACAAATTGAAAAACAGATACGACAACTTCAACAACAACAGCAACAGTTAGAGCTTCAACAAACACAATGTTCACTTCAAGAACCAAGTGGGGATGATCAGAATACTGAGATTGAAAGATATTATGAATTGACCGATGATCAGCTAAATGTTTTCAATAATAATGCAATTTCTGCTAATGGAGAGATTATTGATGATAAAGATGCTGTGGATGAACTCCTTATCAATGAAATAAAGCCTTACAGATGTCTTTGGGACACGAAATGTAAAGCCTACAGAGACAACTCAAAGAAAACAGAAGCCTGGAAAATTATTTCAAGCAAGTTGGGTAAAACAGGTATGAGTCGAAATTTACTATGTAACATACTTTCAGTGATAATGCTATAGTGTATACTGCTTGCAACTGAAAAAATCAATTTTTTTTCTAAAATTACCTGGAATTTTTGCCTAACTTACCACCCATATTGCAGTGTTAAAACACCAGTATATACCATCTGTTTGATTCTTGACTTGATTCATATACTTGTAAAAACAGGGATTGTTGAAGTAATGGTCTTAACAGTTTTTTTTGTTTGATTTCTTAGAAGACTTTCTGAAGAAACGTTGGAAAAACCTTCGTGATGGTATGATGAAATGTATCAAAAAGATCGATGTGGCAACACGTTCTGGAGCTGGAAGTAGCAGATTACCAACCTGCAAACATTTTGATAATCTTTTGTTTATTCGTGATACAGTGGCTAATAGAGACACAGACAGCAACATTACCATTACTACAGAAACTAACATCGAAACTTTGGATGTTCAACCTCACAATTATGAAGAGTTAGTGTCACCAATTGCTTCACCGATAGATTCAATAAAACGTACTTCAGCAACGCCCTCACCAACTCCATCAGTTGCTTCTACTACTAGCCAACCTAATTTCAAACGGCGGAAGAGGTCAGAAGAACAGTTTTTCAAAGAGTCAAAAGAACGACGGGAGAAGCTTGATTTACTTATCACTAAAGCTTATGAAAACTGTAGTGAGAAACAACCTTCAGATGAGGGAAAAGATGACCCTGAGTTGCTTTTCTGCAAAAGCCTAGTGCCAGCCTTAAAACAACTGGATAATAAGAAAAAACTGATGGCTCAAATCGAAATTCAACAAGTTCTGTTGAAACACGAGTTCCAAACAGAATAATTTTGATGTTTGCTTTTAAACCTATGGATATAAATAGGAGTTTTCTTGTAAATTGTTAGGTTTTATATTGTATGTGATCATTATCTCAGGTGCATGCATTATCCGTACAAATTTCTTAGCTATGATTTAGGTAAACAAATTGATAAGTGATAGCTGTTTCGGAGAGGGTGCAAGAGGAGTAAAATTTTGATAAAAGTTGTCAATATATCATTTTTTTTATTTGCTTTTACTTAAAATCTGTTCTGATCCTGGCAAATAGTACATTGGAAATTTTATTGTCGTTTTATTGTTGAATAGACTCCACATTTATATACTTCTAATGCTACTGTGACTCTTTATGTCTCCAAAATACAAAAGCATCAGACTGTATATATAATAAAAGACAAACAGGTTTACAATATAAGATATCATACGATATACCTTTAGTACATGAAAATCAACTTTCAATCAAATTTTAATTCAACTCACAATTAAGATTAGTTAGGCTTGGAAATATTTTGATCAGAAATGTCATAGATTGTTTGAAAAACACAAGATTTTGAATAACATTTAACAATTATATATAAGCTCTACTTAATAAAGAAACTAAAGTGTTAACTGAGCATGTTTTGATTCACTTTGAAATAGCAGAAAAATGGTAAAATTAAAAATAACAGACATTAATTGAATCCTCTTAAATGTCAGGAATTTTAGCATGTATATTTACAATGGTATAATAGCAATTCACTATTCAATCAAACACTGCACAAACAAGGTTCCACTAAAAAGTTTTAAAGAAAAAGTAGAATGCCTTGATCTATAATGTGTCAAAATAGTCACTTGTACTCAGAATGTGATGTAATTGCCAAGGCAATGAACCATTTTCTGAGTTGAAATATTGCTTAAAATTGTCCCTTACAATTTTTGCCAACACTGAATAGTTATTTGAGCCAGTGTTTGAAATTTTAAGCAATGCCTGATTGAAAACTTTGGCTCTCCAAGTTCCATTAACGATTGAACCATTTTCGGTTTCTCTATCAACAAGATCATTGGTGAAGTATTGTGAACTGGTTCTGTGCTCTAAACCTTTCATCAAGTAATTATGTAAGACTAAAATTGCTTTAGTAACAGCAATTGCAGTGTCTACATTTGCACATATGGGCCTTCGAAAAATGCGGAATCTTGATGTAGCTATGCCAAATGCGTTCTCCACAATTCGGCGTGCTCTTGATAATCTATAATTCAAGATTCTCTCTTCTCTTGTTACATGAGGACCTGGGTAGGGCTTTAACAAGCATGGTTTAAGGGGGAAGGCATCGTCACCAACGAAAACATAAGGATATAATGTTGATCCCCCACCATCTAATCTTCTTGGTGAGGGAAGAGACAATGTATCATTGTTAATTGCATATCCCATGTTACTGCTCGAAAAAACACTCCCATCACTGAGTCTACCATAGTCCCCTATGTCAACCATGATAAATTCGTAGTTTGCGTTGACTGTGGCCATCAGCACGATACTGTGGAATTTTTTATAATTGAAAAACATGGAGCCTCCCCTCGGAGGGCACTGGATTATGATATGCTTTCCGTCTATAGCCCCTAAACAATTAGGGAAGTTCCATTTCAATTCAAACTGTTGACTTATAGCTTTCCAGTCATCTTTTGTTTTGGGAGCTTGAATATAACCCTTCTCTTTTAAAACTGACCAAAGAACATTGCAAGTTTCCTTGACGATGCGACCAACAGTTGTATCGCTCATCCTGTAGCTTGCTGAGATGGTTTTAAAAGAGTCACCAGTTACGAGATATCTCAATGTGACTGAGAGTCGTTCTTCAGGTTTAATAGGTTGTCGTCTCAAAGAGTCCTTTTCGATAAAGGGAGAAATAAACTGACATAGCTCTTCAAATTTCGTTGCAGTCATTCGAAACATTTGAAAAAAAATCTCTGGATCAAAATGCTTTGCTTGATTGATCAATAAGTGATATTCTCCTTTCTGTTTTCGATCCAAATATATCTGCCTGACCCAAAAACGATGTTTCCTTGGTGTTCGAGACATTAAAAAATAATCGAACTCATCCAACTCCATTTCGTAGGCTGCAAGAAGAAGTAACTTGATCAATCTTTCCCGCTTTTCTTTAGCCGCCATTTTGTTTGTTTACTTTTTTTCAAACGTTGACGGCGGCAAATGTGAGACGAGATTGCAAGGCGATCTCACAGCGCCTTTTTGTGTCTATTGTTTTTTAAACAATAGATCGCCTGGTCGCTTTCGCTCGTACGACCAAGTGGAGGCCGGCCTTAATGAAAAGCCTGAAGCTGATTTTGTACTCCCAAAAGAAGGGATGTTTTATGTCATTCAGATGTTATATCGGTGGTGTATACGTATATGTATACGTATATGCAATGAAGCATAGTGTCAATTACAGTTTTGCAATGCCTTTGGGTGCATATGAATGTAATCAGAAATGTAATGTTATGTTGTAAAAATCATTCAACCTTTCTTAAACTTCCTACAGATTTTTTTTAAACTGACAATGAATTTCAACTTTGATGTAGAATGTAAGTGCATGCCATATTGTTAATCAAACTGAAATAGAAATTTCTGATATGAGTTAACTATATTATGTATGTTGATTTTAGTCGATATAAATGTATTTTGCATGACCAAAATTTACGTTCTTGGAAAAATGTTTTGAGTTTATGAGTTATGATCATACTCATTAAGATATCTGAAAGGATCCGTGTATCTTTTATGTTATTTTGTATCAACAAACATGTTGTTCAGTTTATTGGCAGTTACATACATTATAATAAAGTTTGGCATTGTGTCAATTATGCCTTCAAAATGTCCTGAGAAGCACGTAATTAGGAATGTAATATTGTAGAAATTATTCAACCATTCAATGATTCAAAATCATTCAACTTTCAAGAATGCTATTATAGTATTTCATTTTTTTATATTTTCAGTTTCCAACTGAATTTGCAGAAATCTTTCTGCCCGTAAGGGCATCTTGTTGTCTTTTACGTTGCCCCACTCTACTTTGATTTTGATTTTGCCGGCGGTTTGAGGCAACAAAAGATGCATTGTTGGGTTCCGCGAACTCTTCTCTCGGGGTACCATTATTGCGGGAATGGGCTCGATTATCCAGAACACTTTTTTGCAACTCTTTATTATGAATAAAAGCATCTTGTTATAAATGTTAAGCGACCACGTGTATGTGAACTACGAAAGAAATATTCGACATAATGAAAAAATAACATAGATAGGTAAATGACGTACTCATTTCCTTGACAAGCTTGAATTTATTTTTGGTACCTCCGAATGAACAAAGGCTGTGTACAAAAGAATTTTATTGAAACACTAATACACTTAACTTTCTCTATTAACCACGTGACGTCATTGCGAAATGCGAATGGCAGAAATTAGTTCTTTTTACGCATTTTTCATACATTTTGGGAAGTTTTAATGTTATTTCATGATTTCTTATGTGACTTGGCAAAGATTTATGCAAAAAAACCTCCGTTCTCCTTTAAAAACTCATTTTATTCACGTTGGTGTCCTTTCTTAAATGTCAACGTATTCGCGGCAAACAATGTGACAGAACAAATTTTCATCCGAGGAAGGTTTCGTCATTTATTTCGTTGCATTTTGGACCGATATAGTGGTATTAACGGAAATGTAATCACGGGCGCCCTCATAGCGAAAGCTACTTGCTAGTGATAGATTATGAAAGAGATACGAAAAAACATTCTGTCTCCCACTTACAGTACCATGCTTTGAAACGGGAAAAAAGCAAAGTCAATTAATAATTGTATACCAGCGTGTAACGTCAACACAAAAAGTTGGAGGATGATGATGATGATGAGGATGATGAAGAACAAAATCGAAAACTGACATTCGCCTATCTTGTGAAACTACTATGCCTCCCAGCTCGCTTAAGCTCAATGCAGGGGCAAATATTTTATAATTATAATATTGAATAATTCTTTTAGTGACGTTTTTATGCGAACTTGAATTAAGATATAACTAGCCGCCAAGGCGGCGTCGTTCCTCGCCCATGTTCAGCCTGCGTTGAGTTCACCGAAAATAAAATCATGATAAGTTTACCCATGTTGTAGAGCTCGAACAAATAATCAAAAAATGTATGGGATCGTTTTCCTACGATCAACCGTTAGAGAGATATCGTTCATCAAAACTTTTGATGACGTCACAGACCCGTCCCCCCAAAAAATAAGACCCAGATTTTTCGTCACCTCATAATGACGTGTTTACGGATCGTTTCACATTTGTTGTTTGTTTATTTTCATTTCAAAATTCAATGAATATATTCAATGAACATGAATATATTCAGTTGGGAAGGAGTTTGATTATAAATAATGCTTGAAGCCACATTTTGTAAAAGTTCTCTTTATCAATTTAAAACGTTTCGATTTTTATTCATTCAACTGATGATGTGGCACAGACCCGGCCACGAGTGAACCATCTCTTCCCATTAGGGAGATTCATAAATCGACGAGTCTGTTACACGAAAAAAATCAATTACTTGTGAGAAGTTTTTTAAAACTATTCAACTAAAAAGTTACTTCGGAGATTTAAAGCTTTTTCTTGTATCAAAAGAAACAACATTACTTTGCACGCTTATTTCAAGTGTTGATGTGAAGTTTCTATTGACATTGTGGGGAAAAATTCACGAACAGCTCTAATAATTCCCTACAAATCTATAGAAAAACAGTTTCGTGTAAACGAAACATGATTTTTCCGAATCCCGCTAATTGTTATAAATAAATGGATTCCATTATGAACATCGTGTGTGGGGGTGGGAGGATTGAGTAGTTAGGAACACAAGAAGGTTCCGTGAAACATTGACAATCAGAGAGAGAATAAGTTGAATTTTCAATCTTCTGATTTAGTAAATGTATTAATCTTACGATCTGCGGATATCGACGAGCTCTACGAAGCTGGCAGGATCTGTGTATGTGATGTGGGAAACTGCGAGACGTAGATCCATTCCATCGATTTTTTTTTTACTGCAACTCTTCATTCGCTTTGCTAGCGGAGGAGGGGATGGATCCGCATATAGAAAGTGCCTAAGTTCATCTAACTGTAAAGTATAGCTAAACCTTTTTTTACGAGATACGGCATGTCTTAGTGGTTATATAGCGGCCACCTTGGGGAAATAAGGAAGTAAACATATTAAATGCCCTTTTCAAATCCTTTTATTTGACAAGCAGCATCTACTTTCACATTCAGCGAGTTACTCTTCTCAAAATTTCAAAAGTTGTTCCTCGAGAGTATTCGTAAAAAGACAGTCAACAGGTATTTTTGGTGTACCAACAACACGAATACCAATACCCATCGATGTTTTCATGTCAAATATCCATCGCCTCATTTTCAAACTGAATATCAATGACGTTTACTTTGGTTAGGTAGTAGCTAGCTATCAGTTTAGTAACGAGAACAAAACTGGCTGCAATATTGGATAATTTATGAATTTATGGAGAGCATATTTCTTTGTGGCTTCTGTTATCAAACGTAACGACTTTGAAATAAGTCATGTTAACGCTTGTTAATATCAGCATCAGTATCCACCATCATAAGATCATAAGTGGCTTGGAGTCTTTTGATACTTTTTCATGCAAAGGTAATCGTGAAGAGATAAATCAAGCAAGAAGTGTGAAATGCACCCAAGTCAGTTTATATCAATTCATGTTGTGTGCTTCATTCACGTTACAATTAATCATTTTCTCTCTGTACATTATTGAAAACTGTCAACCAAAAGAAACATGGCTAAGAAGTATTAATTCTGAAATTATAAAATTTTGGGTGAAGTTCAATAGCTTAGAATTTAAATTGGCACAGATTATACTGATTGATTTAAGAAGTCATAAAAAGCCATGAACTGAAACATCATTTGAAGTGACGTCTTTACAAGTACATCCCGCAGCGAACATTAATTTACAAGCCTGACGGAACTTTGAAAGAAGAACCGAATCATTATTATTACGAAAGCTTAGACTGTCTTTCTTAGTATGCAACACTACATGATTAGATAGATAGATTGAAAAAATCTTTGATGTATAGTCATTCAAAACAGGATTTGTCAAACACCATGATAATTAAAAAACAAAAAAAAAAAACAACGCGGTTTTTTCGATATGTACCTTCACAAATAAATATTTGATATTATATATAAGATATTTATAGATATATGCACCATAAGTAATATACTTTTGACTAAATCAAATAGCCTCTAGACATAATAATTACAGATATCCTTTACAAGTCTTTGAAATAAACTGGCCTTTTGCCGATAAAATATATGAGATTCTTCTTTTTTTTTTACATTTAGCACAACGATTTAATAGCATATATATCGAAAGAGTTACAAAAAAAGCGTTAGTGAAATATGCTGGCATTAAAAAGTATTAACAAATAAAAGCAGATAGTCACTTGAACAGAATAAGAACTTTCATTAAAAATGGCGATGGTTTCTACATTATTTACCTCTTTATAATACTTCCCGCCTCGTCAAAACACTAACTTAACCACCAAGAAGATCAATCTACAAATTCTCACAACAAAATCGTTCTGTTTAGCTTTTCTGAGAAAGAAGTTTCCCAAAACTTGAAGAGTTGCAAAACAATCCGCTTCTTGTCATTTCCCGAAGTAATTTTCAAAAGTACAAAAAACTGATGAAACGTCATAGGTTTCGATTTTTTTCTCTCTATATTTAAATTTATAAAAACCCGATAAAAAAATACCGATTTTGAAAACTGGAAAGTGTTTACTCAAAACAACTTTCGTGACCTCATTAAAATAAAATATCTAATTCATAGCTACGCTATAGCTAAATTTCTGACGCAAATGAATTTGGTGATCTGGGAACTACAATTGGAACAAATAGCTCACCATCATTTCGATTAAAAATCGAGTTATGCATTTTTTCCATATCTATGCAGGGTCTTTTAATTCCCTCTGCTCGATCTACACAGTCTTGTAGAGATTCTGTTGATCTTCTTTTCCGTGACAATTTACGAACAGGAAAGAAACATCTTTTTAAATCTTGTTTTGAAAATGACGTGTAATTTCCACATTCACTATCACTGAACGCAGTATCGCCACTTCCGACACAATCTACGTCAGTGACGCGTGAGCTGTAAATGTTCGAATTGTCGTCTAACTCCAACTTTTTTTCATTTCCACAAACGGATTTTTGCTGGTTAAAAATAAAGCCAATTTCTTCGTCTTCGCTATCATCGTTGTTTTTCATTAAATTTTCTAAAAATGTTTGATGACGAATAGTTGAGCCGGAACAAACGGGATTTTTCGACTGGGTTTTGCACACTTCACTTGAATATACATGTTTGCTATCATCCGATTTCCCGATTTGCTTTGAACTTGCAACACTTATATTTTTGGCTAATTTGAAAATATTTTCAGGCCGACTTCGAAAACTTTCGGATATTTTTAATTTCCTAAAGTCAAATAGGGGTTCGTATAAACACGTTTTAGTGTTCTTGTGATCATCAGTGGAAAAGCTTGCTCTGTTTTTTTCTGTTTCACGAAATTCCAACGTTGAGCTGCACATAATATCTTCAAAAGTTTGAAATCTTGAGAAATAACTAACACACGTTAAACCCGATCCAAAATCCATCTCAAACAACTTCTCTATCTTCGGTTTCTTCAAGCGACTATAAAACGTTGAACGTCAGTGGTGAACTTTCGTGTAGAAGATATTTTTTCGATAACAACTTGTAAAATCTTCTTTCCATGTATTCTTGTGATTTATGTGTTGTTGTTTACATAGCTAAATATCAAGATAAACATTAGTAAAAAATTAATAATTTGAAATGATGATACCACATTAGATGTTAAAAATAATGTTTGTATTTTTTTCATAGGTGTTTTGACCGCATATCATGGACATTATTATTAAAAGCTGAAATTTAATCCTCACACGCGTAGTGTAGTAACAAGAAGTAAAAGTTGAAACCATTTAATTTTCGAAGAATTGACTAATATAGACGGTTCACGAAAAAAAAAATCTGTACGACGGGAGTTTCCCATTGACAAAACATTTCAAAAATACTGTTGAAGCCGTTACAAAATTTTGTGGTTTCAAATGAAAAGAAACTTTTTATTCCATATTATAACATTTGCTATCAGATAAAGTAAACAAATATCCAGAAATTAACGGAAATAACGATAAATAAACAAAAAGAATATTTTTAAAACCCCCTAAATAAAATTCGAATGTCATTACCGATTGAAAATTAACCGTTCATGGATCATTGATTTTTGATATTCTTCTCAATGGACAAGCATATGTGTACAAAATTCAACCATGGGGTTTTTCTTCTCTTCGCACAGGTGTCCAGGGTATGAAGGTCAAAATTCTTAAACAATAGTATATTTACACAGTGTATTTAATCGATAAAAATTTCATTGTTTTCTGTGTATGTAGCATCGTTAAATCTGTTGCGCTCAAAGATAACATGCCGAAGAAACAAGAAAAAAAACTGACGCCAAGCCAAAGAATACCGAAACCGTCACAATTCTTAATGTTAATGAAGACGTTCAGAATGAAGGTTCTGTTGTGCGCTTATGACGCGCATGCGTATTGAACGCATTTCGAAATTAATGGTTAATTGAACTTTTTCCATTCAGGCAGTGTAATTAAAACATCTAAAACTAAATGGAGAAGTAACTTGACAACCACAACAACAATTGATATAAATAAACCAAACAAACTTCGTGACATGTTTACAAAAAAATCACTTAAAAAACAGCAAGCAATCTCTTCCCAAATTCTCAACTCAGAGAAAAATTTAGATTTATAAGTACCAACCATAGCTTATAATTCAAAAAAATCTTTTTGAGTGGATAATATTTAATTATTTTTCTGATCAATAAACGAAATGAATGAATTAAAAAAATCAGCCAACCAATCAATAGATAAAAAACAGAGGAAAATATGTTACCAATTGACAATATAATCATTTGCATTTTTGATCACGAGGATGAAAGAAAATAAGTAAATTCAATGATGTGTAAAGAAACAATCTCTTCTTACTCTGAGAACGAATGAAATTATTCAGCTAACATGAATGAATTCTACGGGAAAGCGACAAAATACTTTTACGAATAAAATTTAGTTCATTCATAATAATGGTTAACTCTACTAAAAAATTACCATGAAGAAAGAATGAGTATTTTGTCTTTCAACAAACGTAACAGGGATTTCATTGAAAAAAAATAGATTCATTCAGCAGCTCGTCAAGAAATTCGGTGAGCTCACAGGAGAATGTTATGAAAGAAAAATCCATTGTTTTTTAAACTCACTGTACATAATTGTTTCCCTATAGGACTTTTGATCATGTATGCCATGTGAAATAGTTCATGCCAATTATTTGTGTCATAGCTTAGATAAATTCTTTCCAACCCACTTCGTGTATTACATGAATACACTTGACTACAACCCGTGAGAAACGTGGGTACGAAATGCTAACAATATGTATCATAAGAAATTTTAATCTGACCAAATGCGACCAGAAAAGGACATTATTATTGACCTCATTGAGACTTTCAAAAGGACGCCAAAGTATGAAAAATTTTGCTTTGTTTCTAAACAGCACGATGAAACACTGTTAGATGTATTTTCCAGATTTGGTTTTCAAATACCGCACGAGTTTACCTAAAAGGTACAAAAAAAGCTATATTCCGGCTCATAAAGCTTCCATGGTTTTATTATGAGCCGAATAATTCGACAGCTGGCTCCAAACGCACACAAGTAATCTAACAATTCATTCCAACAAAATGAGTCAATTAAAATTTTTTATCTTTTAAAAAAATAACAACACGTGGTTTGTATTCAGTTCCATAGTTCATGTTCATTCCAGCATTGACACCTGTCAATCATTCATTCATAATAAGTTGGATGTTCATCTCACTGTGGAACATTCAAGATAGATGGGACATCCCGAGCGATTCCTATCTTCCCATCATAAAATTCGAATAACTTCTTCACTACAGTTTCCATTCATTCATGGATGGGAATTGGTGATTGATTGAAGACATGGGATTTTCGGATTACTGTTGATTACAATCAAGTCCGCAGTCAAAAACAGCGAAACATCACGGAGGACCATTAATTATGTCGTCATCAATGACGGAAACACAAGACCACTCGGCTTGCCATTCAAAAGTAACTTACAAAAGACACGCATGCGTACCTTTTGTTAAAGATATGAAAACATTGGTTAATAAACAAAAATTAACTTTCTATGAATTTGTTTAAGTTACTTTTCTGGCGGAAACCTCAAAAAGAAAACTTTCTTGAATATTTGTGAATCCAAAATGCATGCAATTCTTCACTGATTGCAAATTTATTCAACCTTTGCATGCCTGTAATGTCTATTTAAAAAAAACTAAAAACGTGGGTCAGTAAATATTCATCGGTAATTGAGAAGAACTTGTCGAATTTCATTACTTATGAAGGAAAGCTGAATGGTTCGTTTGAAAACAAAAAAAACGTTTGTTCAGCTGAAAAGTTATTTAAAAGGTGGGTCAAGTTAATCTCGTAGAATGTTTGGCCTCATTCAATAAAAAGGACTTGATCTCATTGCATTCAGAACAATATGTTTTTATTATGTTTAGTAGTCAAAGTAAAATTCCATAGAAACAAGATTTTTCTTTTAAAGGGCGAGTTAATTCAGGAATAACTCATAACTATGAAGGGAGATAAAGGTTAATGAAACGGGCAAGCAACGGCTAGAAGACATAATAACAAGGGTGTATTTTGAATTAGCTTAAAATCCAACGACACAAGTCAGTTAAAAACGAAACAAATATACAACACAGCACACTACGAATGATGGTTCAGAGGAAATTCAGTATAGATCAAAGCCCTTCCTTCGTGCTACCACCATTTCTATGCTCACCTTATATGTAAATTCTCAGCACGGTTAGCTGTAAGACAGTTTTGTTTATGCATTTGTTAAACAAATAATTTGGTAAAACATTCTGAAAACCAGTTCGTGATTTATAAACACACAGTTTAAATAAATCAGCATACCGGTAAATCGCCGTAGCACGAAAAGAAGCAGAGATGAAGAGCTGATCGTTCAGTCCTCACTCGCCTCCTCCTCTCCGCCATTTTCAGCAGGGGAGTCTGATTTTCCCGCGCTTCTTCTGCTACTGCGTCGAGTAGCACGCGGAGGTGTTTTAGTGGAACTGCGAGAGGGTTTCGTGGTATCATCGTCGAGATTATCACTTTCTTCTTCGTTCTGATGTTCATCTCCTTCTTCCATTTTTTCTTCCTTTGTCTCTTCTGCAGTGTCTGTTTCTTGTTTTGTCGTATCATTCTTTTCTTCGACAGCACTTTCCTCTTGTTTCGGCTGCTCTTCTTCATCGTCTTCAACCTCGACTTCCTCTTCAATTTCTTCCTCTACTTCGACTTCTTCCACTTCCTCATCTTCTTCTTGTTTTTCACTTTCCTTATCTTTTTTAGTTTCAGATGTTGATTCGCTCTCCGAATTCTTTCGTTCTCCACCACTGCTTGCTTTAGCGTCACCTTTTTCTTCTTCGGATTCAGAGTCGGAACCACCTTGTTTCCGTCTGCGTTCTTTCTTCTGTTTCACACTCCTTTCAGCTTCTTCAAATTCTTCATCATCACTTCGATCATCTTTCTTGGAACCTTCTGCATCGGAGCGTGCTTCTTCTGAACCAGAGCGTGTAGATGATCGTCTTCTCCGCTTTCTAAAAATCACATATCACATGATACAGGTTCTCCATAATTCCAAAAATGATTTCTTCTATCGAACTACCCCGTCTCTATGGAAACGCAAGTAACCGGAAATTTAAAGAGTTCAAATTACCTTTTCGGTGACGCAGAAGCCGATCGGGATCTTGAACGGGAACGAGATCTTGACCTAGATCGAGATCGTGAGTTGGAACCAGAACGTGACCTCGAATGACGCGTCTTTCGAACTTCCTCCTAAATATCGATAAACCATTTCAAATTATAATCATTGAAAAGAATGACGTCACATAGACATAGCCAGAATGATGACGTCAACAAGAAGAATTCACAAAGGTATATTCTATATGAAATTATAGCTACTTACGATTTCTAACTTGATAGCTTTGCCATTGATTTCCAATCCATCTAATTTTTTCAATGCTCTTTCCATGTCCTTTCTTGAAGCGAATTCTACAACTCTTGAAAAAAAATAACAAATCATTATATACTTTGTAAGAAATAGACCGTCTACTGTTAAGCAGCAATCAAAGAAAACCCACCCTTCTCCGACCCGTCTTTTGTGTGCATCTGAAAATACGACTTCGCCGGCTTTTTCCATAACTGCTTTCAAATCCTATATGGAAGATAATTTTTTGAAATTAGTAAATACTGATATACAACAAATATTCAATGTGTATCGTATGCTGGAAGTGGTTTGGAACCAGTATTACTGTCGCGTATTGCAAACAAATCATTTTCACGTGGTAATGCGTAACGGCTTCAAAATTAGCTACTTACTTCTTGGAAGCAGAAATTTTGTTCTATATACAGAAAATATACATGTCATTACCCTTTCTTGTTACGCACGTATATCGATATCTTTTTGCTGTTGCACATTTTCGTCAAACATTTCGTTTTGCCGACGACAATATGATTTTTGCCGCAATATGTGTAACGATATCGATCTCGCCTTACACCTGGTTAGAAATTCATTCAAACGAACCATTCTATCTTAAATTCGCCCGTTCGAAATCGCAATTCGGGAACTTCAGCACAATACACTCGACATTTCCAAAGAAATGATGGTTTACGTTATAATAGGTAGGGCCGTGTTGTCCGAGCGGAATTTTATCGTGCATTTAACGTAATAATCGACACGTATTTTTTCAACTAAAACTACCAGCTGTAAAGGAAAGACATGTGTTAAATAACAAGAGACCGAAATAGTTCTTAAATATTGGCAATAAGAAGATATCCGATTGTACTGTGATGTGGTCATCATAAGATTTAAGAACTATTTTTTCAATAGAGAGTTATTAAGGAGTTGTAAAGCTGGTTCAGCTATTTAGTTGAGCCTTGATAAACTCTTAAGATACGTTCTCAAATGATCACTTACTATGAAAAAGCATATAGTTGACTGAAGGGGGATTTGTTTAATGAAAAAGGTTTATTCCCATGTAGAACCACTTACGTGACCATCACAGCGGGTTGACAGATTAGTAACAGCTAGGCGATAATCACTTCTTTGTGGTGATCTCCTTCGGCCACGGTAACTGCTTCTAGGAAAATCACACATAATTGGAAAGCTGAATGGTTTGATATCAAACCTTATTCGCACAAAAGCTGAAATGGCTACATGTATATTCAAGACAAATGAAAAATCCAAAAATAAATGGGTATAAGATATTACAAGGACTTAAGCACCTGTTAGAGCTGCCATTGTAAGAACTGCGACTACTGCCATATGATGAACGACTGCTGTACCCATAACTGCCTCGATACCCACCACGGTAACCACCTCTAAAACCAAACTCTTTAGGTGTTCGTGCGTGTTCCACTTGAACTCTGAAAAGAAAAGTCTATCTATAGTTTGGAAGGTACTTGGAGTTTTAAATATGGATATCAAAGACTGGGAAAATTTTTACCTTTCACCAAAGATTGTTCTTTCATTCATTTCATAGACAGCATCTTTTGCATCGTGAGAACTTTCATATTGCTTTAAGTAAAGAAAGCTCATGAAAAAGTTTTCCTGCAGTAACCTCATAATGATCATGGAAGATGTTGCACACTTACCACAAAACAGTAATTGCCCTTCATCGTTACTTCTTTAATTTTTCCAAATTTTGCAAAGACTTTTTCTATGTCTCTCTCACGAACATCCTGTGGTAGCTTTCCAATATAAATACGGCTACCCATCATGCTCTTTGTAGGAAGAGGTGGACGAGGATCGCTTCTACTTTCAGATCGAGAGCCATAATCTCTTCTGCTTTCTCGATAGTCAGACATTTTATAGCTTTGCTGAAAGTATGATGGAGTAAACTATGTTTTATCAAATCGCAACAATTTATGATCAATATCAAATATCCCAAATCAATTATCCTTCAGAAACTAGTTGAAGTGAAAGCAGTTTTACAAACAGGAGAAATGAAAATAACAATACTATCACTTCTTTTGTCGGTGTGTTACAAGTTCTTATATCTTAAGTGCAGTTTAATCAACAGAAGTTTAACATAAGAAGTGCATAAAGAGTGAAAGAGACACTATATTTTATTGATGATAAAATTCTGAATCACTGAACTACTGCATAAATTCATGAAAACAAAAGAATAAGGAATAATTAAAGAAAAACGAAAAATGTGAAATCTAGCGTATATTTATTTTTAACTTGGCAACAAAATCAACAAGATTAAGGGTTGGCAATCTTTTCTAAATTTTTTTTTAGTTTTTTTTTAATTTGGACAACTGTATCCAAAAGGATTGCTGTCAATTCCCCTGTACTTAGCCCACACCGTAAAAATTTCCATTGGTAGATACGCAGCATACTGGAAATTTTAGTTGTTAGTGCTTGAGAGAAGCCCATTTCCATTGGTGGCATCCTATGTAGTCATACTGCTTCTCCTATATTTTGTTTAGTTTGGAAGATGCCAGCGTAAATATTGGTGGTGTACTTTTCAACATTGCAAATGATTTTTTAAATAAGACAATATATTTAATTAGGAAAATCTCACAAACAAATGGATAAATCACCTCCTCTGCACCAATGTTTTAGTTGCAATCTGATGAGACAAGTTCTGTCCTGTTCATGTTTTGGCTTTTATTAGTATAAAAAACGCTGGCCAGTTAGACATGGTGGGACTAAACTGACATCCTCATTCACTCATGAGCAAGGTTGGAGTTATTATTGCACAAAATTTAAAACTTAGTTACATTAGGGTTTCTCATAAAGACACATAAGTTGCTTGAAACAATTGGGGATGAAAAATAATATTTGTGTCACAATAAATTCTGTTTAACAAATAGAAAAAGAAAGAAGAATCTTTAAGGTTGTCAGGTACACACTTTTATAAACAATTTTATAAGAATACGAGCCTCGGATTTGGCCAAAAAATAAGAACAAAATAAGAACAACAGGCTTAGCCATAACCTGTGGTTTAGGAGGTTTTTTTCACCTTACATACTCATATCAGGTCATTACAAAACAGCAACCATTGTTTTCATTTTACTGGAAGCTCCATAAACAAGAAAAAAATGAAGCTGAAATGTGTTCTTAAAGCTGAGATCAAAATAAGAACAATTCACCTCACCCAGCCATATTAACCCTGAAGCATCCGAGGATTCAAACCCGGTACCTCTGGTGTGCCAGTCGTTACAAGCGTGTACTGTAATTAAAAAAGACAATGCAAAAAAAAAAACACTGCCAAAAATGAAGTACACTGCACTGGATAAAAGTGGATGTCAAAATTGCACTTTTCTCTCTTTATTTGCTTGATATTGATAGCAATCTTTGTGTATATTTGAAGATGAGAATTTGGAAAGCAGTTGTGTTCTGAGTATACTATTACATGGGTCACACTCTTATTTTAGCATTTTTTTCATTTTTTACAGTATTTTTTACCATATTTTGCCACCAAATGGTGTATTTTTTTGCTTTTTCCACCAAAATTTCCTTAAATTTTTTGCAACATATACAGTATCAGGAAAACGTTTTACGATCTTACTATTCCTGTATACCCATGGCCTCATCATTGTAACCTTGAATCAAATGAAAAGTTAAATAATTGAAAAAATTGAGAAAATGAAAGTTATATAATTGTTCACAAAATAAGAAACTTATGTAATGTTGCACTTTGTAATCCATTTTGTTGCAATTTGTAATCCAAGACCCATCTTAGTTTGTAACCTACCCTTGTTGCACTTTGTAATCCACTATCACACTTTGTAATGTAAGGCATAAAGAAATAAATACAAATGAAAACAAATAAATTTCTTCTGTGATTGTCACAAAACTCCACTTCTAATTATTCACTGCTGCTCTCATCTTCGGCATCATCACTCAACATCATACAGTGTTCCATCACAATTTGTGAGCATAGGGGCCATTCACATAGTACGTACGCACAAAAAAGTCGAAAATCAGACCCCCCCCCCTGCCCCCCTGTACGCAAACGTACGCATTTACTCCAACCTCCCCTGATTAGTACGTACGTTTTTTTGGTACCCCCCCCCCCCCCCCCCCCCCCCCCTCGAAAAACATAAATTTTTCGTTTGTAGCGTTTTTGTTTAAAAATAATCGAAAAACAAGGGTGTACGAGTCAAAAATTGAAACAGAAAGAATATCGTATCTATTAAGTCTTCAATCTTGAACAATCTTTATTAATGAAACAAAAGTTAGAAGTGAATTCACAAAAACCTGAAATAATCAAATTTGTACGTCAATGTCTGTAAACGGTCCTTTAAAAATATCAAATATATTTTCAAATACTGGCATTCTTTCCTCGGTTCTCTGAGTTGGCTCAGGGGTATTTGCTTCAACGTTGGTGTCGATCTCAGCTTCGTTATCGGTATCACCATCGTATTACGTTCGAAACAGGTTTAAACGTCTACGATTAGTTAATCCAACATTTGAACAATGAAACTTCAATGAAGCGAGTTTAGGAAATGTAAACAAAACTTTGTTTGACAATACAGAAACAGTAAGTCGTACACATACAAACCCGTACATTTTCTTGATCAGCGTTTCGAGCTCTATCACATTATAACACTTAACTATATTGATGAAGTGTATTTTTCACTGACCGGCCGGGGCCTGAAGTTAGCGACGAGCCCGACGGGCGAAGCATTGCTTTACTTTGCTTTACTTTTACGTTTATGCATTAAAGGGTGGATGGGTACAAATATCGTTATGAACATACAATACCGGGCGGCGAGCGACGCCGCCTTGGCGGCTAGTTTTTTAATGAATCGATGAACCAAGACGAAAGATTTTTTTAACAGACTTTTATTTAAAATTACGAGGTTCATTGCAAATCAAGATATATATTGTTAAGAAATTATAATGTATCTCATAATTTTTCTAAACAGCTAAAATCGATTTACTTCAAGGAAAAAAAGCAACAAAAAAAATTTTTTTTTGCGTACGTACTTTTCCCCAGCACCCCTACCCTCCCCCTTGTACGCAAGCGTACGCTTTTGCAAAGACCCCCCTCCCCCCCCTTTGTGCGTACGTACTATGTGAATGTCCCCATAGGGATGAGGGGGAAGGGATCAGCTGGGAACAAGGGATAAATTTCGTACTTAAAGTACTAGACATCTTAAATTTGAGGTAAAAACATTTGCAATGATTAAGCAGTCTTCCACTGATGTCATGATTATTATTTTATGTTTGTGCAATTGACTTCTTGTGAGCAAAAAACTTTCAAACAAAAAACCAAAAAAAGCCACACACAAGAATTTTTATACACTACTGATCAATGAATTCAGATTGATTATTTTGTGAGTTTAACACTAATCAGTCCCACACTGATAACTTGACTGAGCATTGTACAGTGACAAATAATTTGAATCAGTTTGGAATGTTTGTGGTTCACGAGTTAAAACATCCTCTTTTGTCTGCTCAAAAACTTCTGGTAAGAGCCTTTCTAATTCGGATTCGTTTACCTCGGCAAAAAATTGTAGACGCAAAACACCATGGTCTGAATTCACCATGGACTTCCAAACACTTTCCAACTACCATTTACCGGTAGTTGAAACTCAATCTTGAATTGAGTTTAGAAACCCAATCATTCATTGTCAATTAAACATTTTTTAGCTCTTTAATGGGCATGGCATGGCATTTTGCACCTATAACTTATATTTACAGCCCTCTGAATTAGGAACAAAGACTGACAACGAAAAAGTGCTTCGTCGTGTTTGAAAATTGCGACGGCAGATCATTATTTACGACGATAAAAAATGCTGCCATGTAAGATGTTGACGACGGCAAAACTTGATTAGTTTATTCCAGTAAAAATATTGGTGTAGAATAATGGCTAACAAAACATAAACTAAATAGTTTATAAATCAATAGTGTTAACTAGAACAAGAAGTTAAAATTGTAAACCGCAGGTGATTTGGTGTGAACTTGTCCTATTATTTGTTTGATAGTCATAATTTAAAAACAACATACCTACATGTTAACGTTTCTTTACTAATTTCACGGCAAGCGAAAGATGTCAGAAAGAAAATTTTTGAGAATAAACAGAAAATGTCAGGGGAATTCCCAGGAATACCCCTGAAATATTCAATGTATTCAAAAAACATTGTTGGCAAAATTTTGCTGTTATAATTTTTATTTACGGCACCTTCACGACGACAAAAGCTGAATGCCGTCGTAAATTCAGAAGGCTGCATTTAGACATCACAAAAATATAGTCTTTCTTTTTATTACAGAATTTTCACTTTTTGTTCAAAGTTCTAACTACTGGGCACTTATTAACTTCTGAGTTAATGTTAAGTAACTCTAATATTGGAGAGGGGCGTTTATAAAAATATTTTTGACTAGAGGGAGGTGCTTATTAGAGAGGGGCACTAGTTAGAGAGAGAATACAGTACTCTTCTTCTAGTTATCGTTACTTAAGATGTTGAGAATGAAGAATTTCCCTTCTGATGCATATACTTGCATTTTGCATCAACATTTTCCATATTTCAGCGTTGTTTTTGACTTGTTTAAATAAAACTGTGCTCAATGAAAGAAATCCAATCAGTATGCCCTCCTGAAACATACTGTAAAGCGGGGTGACTTTGATCAGCAGGATATTTTGTTTGAGATACAATGAAATTTCAATGTTAATTTTGTTTCGTATTAATGAAGGTCACACATGTGTGAATGTCGTAATATCTTTTGTTTTACTAACATTCGCTGATCTATTACGGTCCAACATTTACCGTGGATGACAAACAGTGGTCGGTTAATATTTTAATAATGGCGCTTTAAAAACGTTGGCAAATATAATTATAAGAAATTGGGCGCTTCTCATAAGCTGATCGAAGTCACCCCATAATCAATATTGTTGTTTTCTTGGAAAGATCAGGTTATTTCTCTGGAATTACAAAGTTTAGTTAATGTGAAATTTTGCACTGAAATATAAGAAATATGTATTTTCCAAAATTTCAGAGGTAATGGTTTAGTATTTCAGAAATTACTTTTAGAATAGTGGCAAAATTGATCGAAGTCACCCCGCTTTACGGTAGATTGAACAAAAATAATATAATATAATATATAATATAATGCGAATAAATAAGCAAAGACCAAGAGTCGAAATAGATTTGTGAAGAACAATGAATGGAACTTTTAAGCATTTATGCTTATAAATCCAGCAGATAGCAGAAGTTTTTTCAGCGAACTACCAATTGCATAAGAAATGTAATTTATATTCCAAAATAGAAAATTAGACAAACCATTCCAGACGTTTTAAGGTTGAAATAATAACGGAATGCTACACCATGAAACTTGTGGTAATGTGAAGACACTTCAGATATAAGCGCGCATCAAGATTAAGAAAGAGATCTGGGACTAGCAACTTGTCGACGGTAGCCGAAATTCTGGACCTACGAAAGATTTCGAATAAGGTCTTTGCAGAACGCTCTTATTTATTATAGTGACAAACTGTTTTCATCCATTATTTTTCTAACAAAATGTTGTATATAATCTATATCCTAATACGTTATATAATATTCAGGAATAGTTTTTTACTTGCATGAGAATTTTCAAAAAGTTCAAAAAGACATGTGATCTACAAACAAAGATGGCTGCTAAATGATTTCCAAGTGATTTCCAACCAATTTCACAAATCAAAGGGATTACATCAACATTAAAGGGATTCCTGTGTCCACACTGATATTTACAAATATGGTGGAGCTAATATGATGTAATAAGATTATTATCTAACATATCTTATCACAATTACACGCTTTTTTTTTATAAGAACCAGTAAAATCTGACCTTGAGACTGGCTGTTCTTATTTTTTGAGCCCATTCAGCCTGAATTGTTCTTATTTTGTTCTTAGCTTTAAGAACACAAATTTCAGCCTCATTTTGTTCTTATTTATGGAACTTCCAGTAAAATTAAAATAAATCTTTTTAAAAACAACTGTTTAAAAGCATGGTTGCTGTTCAGTAATGACCCGATATGAGTATGCAAGGTGAAAAAAACAACAACTTCTAAACCATTTGACAGTGAGAGAATTCACATCATGAGTTGTTCCTATCATGAGTTGTTCTTATTTTATAAGAAAATTCAGGCTTAGGCTGTTCTTAATTTTTGAAACATTAATTTGAGCCTCGGTTTGTTCTTATTTTGTTCTTATTTTTTGGCTAAATCTGAGGCTCGTGTTCTTATAAAATTGTTCTTATAAAAAAAAAAGCGTGTAATAACTTCAGATATGGCTTTCCTCCACCACTCTCAGTGTTGATTGCTAGAAGAATAAACTTGTAGTATTTACTAAGAAATTCAATGCCTTGTGAAGTATTGCAATGCTGGTCAATATTTTTCATTATTTACCTCGTTAAATTGTCATGCATTTATTATTTCATAAAGCCTTTTAACTACACCACAATGCTAAATGACATAGTAGGTCCAAAAATGCAAAAATAAGATAAATAGTAATTCGATAATTACATAAATTAGATTTATATTTGTCAATCGTTTTTTTTTTAGGAGTATCAGGCAACAAAATGGAAGATCAAAAAAATCTATTGTATCAAACAATGATTAAGGGGTTATCAGAAACTTCATTCTTCGTTCTGACAAGATATCCATATTTTTGTGCAGTTCTATTGATGGTCACCACTGCAGACTGGATTAAACAAAACTTAATTGACAAATCAATGTTTACACTAATATATTTCATGGTTGGAACATACTTTGTTACGGGTACAGTGTTATCCTACAATTTGTTCAGATTAAAAAGATGTTTTGCTTTCGTGATGGTCTTATTGATAGTATGTGGAAGTTATTTAGAGTACCAAACCATAAAGAATGAACACTTTCTTCTCCGATTTCTCTTCAGAAATATAGCTTGCATTGGAAGTTATTTCATGATTATGAGTCATGATGATGAATTTCAAAACAAAATTACTTATTTGTCATCATTTGGAAGACAGCTGTTGGGTGTATATGCTATGTTAAGTGCAATGCTTATTTGGAATAGTGACAGTGAATTTGATCTCTTAGTTCAGCTGCTTCCTGGAACATTTGTAACAACTTATATAATGTTCTGTTTATTCATAATTTGCTGTATCTGTATGTATGGAGGTTATCACATCCAAATTAGCTCAACAATCTTTGCCTCCATAATTATTTTGAATATGTTGTTTATTGACTTAAATACGCAGAAGTGGAAGAACTTAACCGAGGCAAAGACATGGGAAGTAATTACGATGACTTGTAAAAACTTGCCTGTTTTATCAGTTTTGATTGTTCTATCTTTGAAAGAAAGTAGATGATTTAAAGACAGCGATTTTTCACTGATAATTACCACGAGTAATTATTATTGCATGTTAGTGGCATGGACAGAAACGTTTGAAATGTTTGTTAATTTATTCTGATTTGTACTTAAACGTGACTTGACAAATTGGAAGACAAGATTTCTAATATCTCTTGATGACCATCCTGCACTATTTTCTTGAACTAAATCTTTGAGAGATGTGTATTTCCTAAATTTTCATGGTTCTCCTCCATAAAATATTTCTAGTATATATCTCGAAGGTGGGTAGTTTTCATGGATTTGAAATATTAAAGTTGTTTAAACAACTATCGTACCGTACCGTACCGTATCGGTATCGTACGTTCTTTTTGCTGATCAGAATAGAACTAAAACATTTGTCCATCTACCCATATTCGAGCATGCTCGTACGTTCCGCTCCATCTAATCGGATTCTCTACTCGAAAATTGGATTTCTTTCGGTAAAGTAGTATGCATTTGAAGTGAGGCGAAAAGAATTTTTTAGCTGCTCTCCATGTCTGTTTTATGGCTTGATTGTAGCTTAGCCAATGCTAGAACCTCCCTGACTGAGGAGCTGATAGAAATTCCTGTTTGAATAGGATCCTAACTAATGAATGAACCTGTTGAAGTTCTGCGGTGGGTAGCAAAAAGCACAACCAACCTTAATACTGGAGTGTATCGAGAGCAAAGCCTGGTATTCTTCCATTTTGTTGACCTCTAAGATACTGTCCGTTGAAGAGACAAAATATATTTCTCGATGGAAGACTGTTTGGAAAGGAACGATTCGATATTTTTTCTTTGTGGCAATCTCCTTTGACTTGTTCTTTAATTTTAGAGTTTCTTATCATCTGTTCACTGACGGATACTAGGATTTTTTTAGAGATAAAGGAAATTGATGGAGTTAAAATAATTTTATTGCAGAGATTGTTACATAGAAAGACTGATAACAAAGAAATATCTTTAGTTGTGTTATGTCATTTGTCATTTGATGTGGATATGTCATTGTTATGTCATTGTTGTCATCATTTTAATTACTTTCTAAAGCTTAAAACTTCAACTCAGCCTGGTTATGTTCTTAATATGATGCTTATTAGAGGGATTCGGGAAAATCATGTTTCGTTTACACGAAATTATTTTTCTATAGATTTGTAGGGAATTATTATGCAACTTAGTAGAGTCGTTCGTGAATTTTCCCTACAAAGTCATTAGAAACTTCACATTAACACTTGTCAACCTCGAACCCAGAGAGACCCTGGGTTCGAGGTTGCAACACTTGTAATAAGCGTACTGATGTTTCTTTTGATACAACAAAAGGCTTTAAATCTGTGAGGCATCGTTTTAGTAGAACAGTTTTAAAAAAATTCTCACAAGTAATTGATTTTTTTCGTGTAACAGGCTTGTCGAGTTTACGAATCTCCCTAATTAGAGAGGGGGCGCTTAAAAGAAGGCGGCGGTTAAAATAGGAAATACGGTAGTAATTTTTAGTTCAACTAGCCCTGATGGTAAGCAACTCCAGCCTTCCGTTTGCTCCAACCATCCGTGCACGGAAAGGGCAGAAGACAGAGTACCGATGCAGTATACCATCAAAAACAGAGAAAAACACCATTACAAGGAAGTAATGAAAAACAACCATGAGCTAATCATTTTCTCCACTTTTCAGCATGGTGGTATGGTACGGTATGCTGAGGGAACGTTGTGTTCTAGCACTACATGAAAAAGGACTAACGATCTGACATACTTTGCCAAACAATTTTTATTTTGCTTTTGCTTTTGCTTGGTTTGAACAATAGAAATAAATTCAAAAAAGTTGCCCCGGAAAATTCCTGCAGTTTTCGAGAAAAATAAGTTTAAAATATGATTTATCGTGGCTATCGTGTTTTTCGATTTCGTCGTACTGAGTGGGAAATAATGACATTATTTTGTTCCTTTCGCAAATTTACAATAGAAAAAAAGTATCAGGTAATATAGTTTGTAATGTAGTTGATTTTGAGGGTGAGAAAACTATTTCTCGAAATTTATCGAGTAGATATCGATTTTTAATCGATTTCGGAACATTACTGTGACAGTTTGGTCACGAAACAAAAAGATTAATTTTTTTCCCTTAGTTCCAATTTTCATGTATTTTACTATGCACAAAAATAAAACCTAAATAAATTTGGTCAATTATTCATCATCAAAATAGTCATCATCGTCCTCGTCACTATTGCACTCGACGGTGTCAGAAAAACTATCGGGAATGTCCTGCTCATCATTTTGTTTTTTGTTTTGACAATTCACACATTGACAAAGATAGAACAATGGATTTCGTTTTTTACGCACGAGCAACGTCTTGTTGTACACGATCCCTTACATTTACAATTAATGATATTGGGAACGCTATCAGAAGCGACAGGATATTCTGTCCACTTAAATGTCCAACTTCCCATCTTATACTAACCAGCCATGATCTGTGAATGAGGGAGATTAAGAATGGCAACTTTCTTTTTCTTTTATGTGAAGCATTTATCGTTCTTTCTAATTTACTAACACTTGTGAATTTCATGTAACAATTGGCAGTGTAATTCACTGATGTGGGCCTCCACCAGGAATGTATACCTCAGATTTTAAGGCAAAGAACTTGCACATACCTCACTGACAGGTGGTTGTGGTTTTATTAATGTAATTTGAGGCACCTGTTCATTACATCACATCATGCACATATATATCTCATATATATATAGATATATGTATACCTTTTTGTTGCATACATTATTATTCTATATTTTCATATCCCATTAGTATTCTACAGTGCCAGGATTTGAACCACTACCAACTATCACCCTTGTATTACAAGCCAACCGTCTTACCAACTGAGCTATACACCCATCCTTTCGATTTTTGAACGATATAAAGAAATATCGTGTATATTTTGTCGGAAGGTATGCCCTACTAAATGACAGAATGAATCGTGCACTTGAAGTGTGTTTCGTTTCGATTGTTTTCTTCTACATGAAAATGGCTAGAAAAGAAGTAGATCACATAAATACAATTCCTTCGAAATTTTTTCCATTACTAGAGAAACTTTTATTTTTATGCAATCACCATGATTTCATCAACAGATTTTCTCTTTAAGTCAGGCACACGACAATCTTTAGCAGGGTAGCCGACAGGAAGAAGTAGAACAACTTTTTCGTTTTTTGGCCGGTTCAACAAATCTCGTAACGCTGGTCCCGCATTAAGTGGTGTCGATGTTAGTGTCGCTAGACCAGCATTTTGAATAGCTGCTAACAATAGACCACATGCGATCGATACGCTGATTTCGTGATAATAATGTGTTTGTCGTTCGCCGTTTGATTTGAATCCATACACTTGCTTCATCACAATAATCAGATAGGGAGCAATCGTTAGATACGGTTTTATCCAATCCAATTTTAACTTTTCAAGATCTTTGATCCATTGTTTTCCCATACGCTGCTTATAATTGATTTCTTCTTCCTTTTCAACAATAGATCTGATTTTTGCTGAAAAGAATAATTAAATAAATACCACCGTCGAGTATCTTTTTAGCTATCTTTGGCTTAATAGCAGGAAAGATTTTGGGAAAACTGGAACAAAAGAAGAATAGCATTGGAAAGGTGAAATGTTGAGTATTTCGATTGTGATCTACAATTGATGGAATTTAGGGAATGTGTTAAAACTACCGTGATTTTACAAAACGCCTTGTTTTTCACCGAAAATTTTCGATGTTGGATGAAATGTTGGACACGTTTGACCTAAGCTTAAGTCCATTGTTTTCGATTTTAATGATTTCTTCAAATTTTTGGGGTTGCTTAACCTGGTAATAACCTTTTAAACCGCCATAAATGAAAGAGAGCGAGAGTCTCTCACATATGAGAGAAAAAGAAGCGTTAAAAACATAGAAACACAGCATATACAATACTCTCAATAACGTCATATTTGGACTTTAGGCGCTTTGTGGATCTTCTTGAGCAAGGGAATCAGCAGGTGGATAAGCTTGGGGTTCTTCTGGAGTAGAAAGATCATCAGGAGTTGATGACTAAATTGTCGATACTTTTATAAAGGTAAGGGGCGACGATGCGACTTTTTTCATTTAGACGCATATTGTTGTAATTGTTGTTGAATGGGAGAAAAATGTCCAAAGAGATGAAACAAATGTTGCATCAATCCAAAGATTCGTGAGCAGTACTTTGAGAGTTGTACTGCAATCCCAATGGGTAAATATGTTGAAAAAACCATTACGAAGGAGTTCACTTTTATATAAATATGCACTATTATTTCAATAAAAATAACGTATTTTTTAATGCATCACTTTGATCAAATATTTTTAACCAATGAAAATGCAGAAATCTATGCACACTTGACACAAATAACTTATTTTTTCATACATGTAATTTCTTGCATGAGTATGATAAAAGGGTGTTTCCCCAAAGCTCAAGAACGCGTGCATGGTAGGTGAATACGATATATAAAAAAAAACATCGAAATCATACCTTTCAAGTCAATGCTTCTCACTACAACAAATGTCCAAGGTTGTGTATGTGCTCCGCTTGGAGATGTACCTTTAACATAAAATATTTATGTTTACTAATAGATTAAACCTAGGAAGATAGATTATCCTCCTAGATTAAACTGCCATTTCTACCGAGAGAAAAGAGGTCCAGGAATGTTTTAATATAGTATTCGCTTGCCTTGCAACTTTAATTAATTCTCAAAATATTACAACCATATTTTGATACCTGCAGTGTGAATGATATTCTGAATCACTCCGATTGGAACATCTTCGTCACTAAAGAAACGTACACTTCTCCTCCCGTTCATGTTCTCGTAAAAAGTTTTGCTTCTTTCCATCATATCTGACACGGTGTATCGTGGTGGCTGATACGCGATGAACGTTCTTTCTCCATCTTCGTGTGACAGCGGATGGGAGGACAAATCGTTTGTAGGATACGGTTGAACTTCTTCATTATTGTTGTCTTGTCTTCTGTCTGTCAAGAGTAAACAGAAAGCTGGAAACTCGTTTACACAACTTTTTTCAAACATTTTTGTCACGTTTAAGTTTGGCAACAAATCCAAATCGTTGGATTCATCGCATTCGCATCGCATCTCACCAAGTTTACGTTTACGTGCTACACTCAAAAGAATATCCTTATTTATTTATCAAAAAGAAAAATCACCCCACCTCCTCCTCCTATCCACTCGAAGATCTTTTTACCAAGAGCGACGTGAATCACAACAACAACAAATATGGCGATGGATATTAACCTATTGCTCCTCACAATGTTAAACAAATCTGCAAGTAATTTTTCAACTACCATTTTGAGGTGTTCTAACGCAAAACATCTAACGCAAAAATTTTCTTCGTGTTTCAAAAAGTTGAATGATTAAAAAGAATCTATTTTCATCTAATTTCTTAATGTAATTCTAGTGATAAACGCCCTTTACTCGCCTCCTTCAAGAATTCTTTTGACAATAAACCATGATGCGCATGACAACATTTCAAATTTTTAAAATTCTGTTTACAAAAAATGGTCGTTGGAACTCTAAAATTTAATTTTCACAAAAAGGGTGGGGATGGTGAGAGTAGGGGGCGCTTAAAAGAAAAATTGTTTTGAAATCCATACAACAAAATCATTTGATAAAGCACAGCAACGGAATTATTTCCTGATTATATGACGATCGAAATCTGCCCACGCTTGAATCCATTGAACAGCGCTTAAAAAAAGAAATCATTTATTTTGTTCCGATAAAAATATCGATTTCTAAGTCTCTATATCTACACTTCCAGTTATAATGACCAGACTTTCCCCGCCGACCCATCTTGCCCCATATTAGCCTAAGAACGATGTTTTTCTCAATATTTTATGTTTTTGCTGAATAAGCGCCCAGTTTCAGTTTTGGAACTGAGTGCTTAATCGGATTTTGGGCGCTTATTACAAATTGTTTCTCTAAACCTGGACACTTAATCGGACGGGGCGCTTAATTGAGTCCTAGGCGTTTAATCGGTCATTTTCGGTATGGTAGTTAATTTTAGTTCAACTAGCTCTGATGGTAAGCAACTTCAGGCTTCTCTTTGCTCCAGCCATAATTTCATGTTTCATGGAGTGTAAGAACACAACGTTCTTTCTACGCTGTCAATGTGAAGAATACACCGGTGAATTTTTTTGTCACTTTTGTTCATGCTCTCACTTCCCTTGAAAAATAGTTATACGATGAAAATATATTCCAAATTAAGAAATTTATTAGATTTTTTCTTAATTAATTCTAGGTACTACCCCGAACGTAATAAAAGCAAAATATTAGTGGTGAAAGGTAGGGGCAGTGGACAAAATATTACATTTAAAAAAGCCCCTCGCTAACTCGACCCTCGCCTAACTCGACATTTTTCCCGGGCCCCCGTCGATGTCGAGTTAGCAGGGGACAACTGTAGTTAAAACCCTATCACGTCTTCAATGTCAAAAATACAATCACAATCATTGAGGGAGTTTCGATGAAAGAGAATAATTACTAAGTCCCAAAATCAGTGAAACAAGCAAATGTCTCAAAACGAGGCTGGATGATCTAACATCTTGCATTTTAAACACTCGAAGTACAACGCAATTGAAATAAAGTAATAAAGATTTCCAATCTTATTGTACAAAATAAATTCCACAGAATAGTACTTGCCGATTTTCATATCTAACCACATGTTTACGCAATTCATTATTCCGCTGATTTCATTATTTTGTAACTTAATAATTAGTTTCTGTTTTTCCTAATTCCTGTTCCTATAGATAGAAGAAGTGAGAATATTAAAAGTGAGGTTATACACGATAGTTCATCATCAATGCAGCATTTAAACAAAATTCAGGTAAGGTCTTTTATATTCCGTTGATTGTAGCTTAACATTTGTTTAGTTAAGCCAGAACCATTATGAATCCATGGCTAAACTGATTAAAACTTAAAATCCAAACTAATCACAATGCGACTTACATTAATGTAACTTGAGAGGATTTTAGATCAACAAAATTTTGCAATGTTGAGACATGATATTCTTTCAAAAGAACTTTGATGTTAAGTGGAAATATGAGAAAAAAAATTGCAGTTTCATGAATTCTGTGACACAATTTAAAAATTCCATTTTTTTATACTTTTTTTTTAAAATTTTCGTGAAATATTTTTCACTCGAAAAAAATAACTTTCGTATTGCTGAGAGTATTCAAACAAAATGGTAGTTGAAAAATTACTTGCAGATTTGTTTAATCTTGTGAGAAGCAATGGGCAAATATCCATCGCCATATTTGTTGTTGTTGTGATCCACATCGTTCTTGGTAAAAGACTTTTGATGTGGATACGAGGAGGAGGTGAGATTTCATTATTGCTAATTCTAAGCAAATTTGATGTCGTTATCAACATCTTTTAGTCATATGCAATTCATTTCCAATACCAATCACATTCTGTTTGGAAAATTAAAATCTTTTCTCCTCCCATAACTATCATCTAAGCAGACATTTTGACGTAACCAAAATCACTTTACCTGAAGATGCACCATCAATTAACAAAAGCTTTGTAAAGAATTTTAGAAAAATATCACAACATACTTGGCTGTTAGCTGATCAAAATCACTTTATTCAATAGACCTTTCCCGAATTTCTGTTTAAACACCGTGTTACAGCCTAGCCTCTAAGTTTCGCCTCTTTTTCAAACTCTTAATTACTTCTAATTATTCCACTGGGGAACTGAACGAACAAGTAACTATTACTTACTAAAAACATTATGAAATTAAAAAAACAATAAAATGCATAGAAACGAGGCTAAACTTGATAACTAAGCATTAACTCGGCATTTAAACAAAAATTCCGGAAAGGTGTATTTCAGATAAAGGTTGGTTCTCACTGGGCGCTTACGAACGTTTATGTTGGTGCGTGTATAATGTGAACGCCTTTACCCGCCCAGTGAAGATGCCTCGCGAACGTAATGATCTCAATTTGCGTTTCCCGCGTTTCAAAATTATTAGGATTACTCAAGTAAAGCTTTCATGTTTATCATATTTATTTATGTAAATTTGGAAGGGGCGGTGAAAACTGTCCCTAAATTATATCAAAAAATGAGATCAAAAACGTCACCAACAAAAAACCCCCATCCAGTTAGATATGTCTGTCCACTAGTCATAGTGATGTTGATGGCGTTTAATTTGTCGTCTAACAATACAACTAAGCCCTAACCTTTTGTTTATTCTTGACAGAAACAAAACAAGACCACGGTAATGAAGATTCTTCCTCACACCCAGTGTCACACGAAGATGGAGAAAAACCTTTCATCTCGTACCAGCCACCACGATACACCGTGTCAGATATAATGGAAAGAAGCAAAACTTTTTACGAGAACATGAACGGGAGGAGAAGTGTACGTTTCTTTAGTGACGAAGATATTCCAATCGGAGTGATTCAGAATATCATTCACACTGCAGGTAAATAAGTTTGGTTTGTAATATTTTGAAAATGACTTTTTAGCAGCGAAGGGAATACCAATATAGTATAGTTAACATAGTATTAATTAAGCTTAAATTCAGAAAAATGTGTTTGGATCTATTTGGATCGAATATGTTGTGAGTTTTTGAAATTTTGCTACTGTTTTGCATCATATGGGTCTTGGTAACATTGCTTAATGTTTTGCTGTAGGTACATCTCCAAGCGGAGCACATACACAACCTTGGACATTTGTTGTAGTGAGAAGCATTGACTTGAAAGGTATGATTTCGGTTTACACGTACAGATTCTTGAAAAATTTTTCTTTTAAGCATATAGGTGTTTAAATTTAATCCTTAATCCTTAAGACTTAAGCCTTAAATTCGAATTGTACATCAAAAAGTGAAGTTTCAGGGTCTCAACTCGTTAAATTATTCATGACCGCAAGAGTAGAAAAATTGGTGGTAAAATCAAATCGATTTGATTTTTTCGCCAATTTTTCTATTGAAATTAAAGTACGTTTCAAATGAACTTGCACAGTTTTTATAAATGCTTGGCAAATTTGAAGATTATGAGATATTTCAAAAATTCTTTTTGCGCTGTGTCAAGCTTAAAAAGCACTTTTTCATGATATAAAAAATTTGGAAAAATAATGAAAATGGAAGTAGAAAAACGAAGATGAAAAAAACGAGCTTTTATAGAAAAGAGCTAAACAGCTCAATTTCTTTTGAGACAAACTTCAATCTTTGATCGTTCAAAAGTCGAAATAATTTTTCAAAAAAGTAAAATAGATCGCAAGATATAATCCTTCAAAGTTACTTAGGTCGCATGTTTCTCTTGTTTACAAACTTGTAAGGATTTGATGAAAACCGGGGTTGATAGATTTTCCAACTGCGAAGGTAATTAACATTTAATATAATTGGGAATTCGTTAGATATAATGACTACGTGAGCATTTAACTTTGTACAGTGTGTCCCAGAGAATTTCGGTCTAAGATTTTGACAGCTCATAACTTTTCACATATACATCAGATTTCAGCAATTTTTACACCATTCGATAGGATTTTATTCATAGATTCTAAAAATATACATTTTGCTCTCCAAAGCCTTTTAGTTTGGAAACAATTAAGGATTTTACCATGAAAAAATCCAATTATCTTCTTAATGGTTAATTAACACATCTTTCAATAACAGCTATCAACGATCATTATCAAAAACAATACAAGTCAAGTGACTGTAAAACACAAGAGTCATTAAAAACAAAACTTTAAGCTGTCTCAACATGTCCCCCGTTTCTCTTGACACAGCGATTTGCTCTTGCTGTCATAAAGAGTAGCGAATAAAATTTGGATTTTGTCTAAGATTATTTGCTGCATCAACAATTTTACTTCTTAACTCTGATAGACTCTGGATCTCAGTGGAGAAAAGTTTTTGTGGCTACTAAAGATTGCTCATATGATGTCAAAACAATTTTGTAGAAGCCCCCGTCTCACAATTTTTAACTTTGTGATGAGATTATAATTTTAGTGTGTTCAATAACACCACGACATGTTCTTTATAAACAAAAGAATAATCGCACGTGAAAACTTACTTTTATTAACCATTAAGGAGTTAATGACCGTGACAGTTTAAAGAAGTCCATTTTACTACAAAAGTGTTGGACTAAATTGTTTAAAATATAGGTTTTTAAAATCCTTGAAAGAAATGCTACCGAATGATGTAAAAATCTCTAAAATCTGATATGTGTGTGAAAAGTTATAGCTTGTTAAAATCTCAGACCGAAATTCTCTGGGACACACTGTATATGTTATTGCATTCATTGTCTCGATACGGTGTACTGTAAAAGTATCCATTTGGGATTAATCTAAAAATTTATGACTTATGCACGGAAAGTCTAATTTTGTAATTATTCTGTTGAATAGAGCCGTTTAGCGGAAAGATCATTGCTTACCCCCCGGAAGATTAATGAAATCATAACAGAGTGAATATGTTGAAATATGCGACCTAAGTGACTTTAAAAGATTATGTCTTGCGATCTATTTTACTTTTTTGAAAAATTATTTCGACTTTTGAACGATCAAAGATTGAAGTTTGTCTCAAAAGAAATTGAGCTGTTTTGCTCTTTTCTATAAAAGCTCGTTTTTTTCATCTTCGTTTTTCTACTTCCATTTTCATTATTCTTCCAAATTTTTTATATCATGAAAAAGTGCTTTTTAAGCTTGACACAGCGCAAAAAGAATTTTTGAAATATCTCATAATCTTCAAATTTGCCAAGCATTTATAAAAACTGTGCAAGTTCATTTGAAACGTACTTTAGAACAATTATAGCAAATGTATGTGAATCAGTAGTAAAAAGATGGCAGAAGTACAAGGCAACATGTTATCGCAGCACATTATTCTATTTATATATACATTATTCATTTTCATGTATATTATCCATATTGTTGTATCTGCCATATGTAATGACGACTGTTTTTTGAAAATAAATACGCCAAAAAACCAGTACAAATAATTTGTAATACTAAGAGAAAAATTGAAGGCGAAAAATTTTATTAGAACACCAGCATAAAAGAAATATTTTTAAAGAATCTTTACGTGTAAAAATCCACCTTAGAATTTTGTGTAAAGATTTTTTTAAATAATTACTCACCAGGATGACGTCTCACTTCTTGAAGATACTGCATCAATTACAGTCTTGTAAGCGAGGTGCTTTTAAAGTATTTCCTTTATTGTTCTTTTCAGCAAAGATCAGATCTATTGTTGAAAAGGAAGAAGAAATCAACTATAAGCAACGTATGGGAAAACAATGGATCAAAGATCTTGAAAAGTTGAAATTGAATTGGACAAAACCGTATCTAACGATTGCTCCCTATCTGATTATTGTGATGAAGCAAGTGTACGGATTCAAATCAAACGGCGAACGACAAACACATTATTATCACGAAATCAGCGTATCGATCGCATGTGGTCTGTTGATAGCAGCTATTCAAAATGCTGGTCTAGCGACACTAACATCGACACCACTTAATGCGGGACCAGCGTTACGAGATTTGTTGAATCGGCCAAAAAACGAAAAAGTTGTTCTACTTCTTCCTGTCGGCTACCCTGCTAAAGATTGTCGTGTGCCTGACTTAAAGAGAAAATCTGTTGATGAAATCATGGTAATTGCATAAAAAACGGTTTTTGCACGGATGGTGAAGTGCAAACTTCGACGTACTGAAGTGCATTTGTGTTATCTTTTTCTTGTTTTCTATTTTCGTGAATAAAAAAAGCAAAGCCAGTGAAATTTCTCAATCGAAACACACTTAAATAAATAGATGGCACTTTCTTATTTTGATTGCGATTTGGTAATTGATAACATTAAGATTTTTCCATCCTTTGCTGCATCATCTTTGAAGATGTATCATTTTTGCGGTCGTGATGAAACCACTCCTGATCATAACTTAATTATATTCAAAGGGGGAAATATTATATGAATCGTATCTATATGGTATATGGTATCTATATGGATAACTTGATCCACTTAGTCATCGTCTATTATCATGTTTTCCCCTCCTTTGCCTGAAAAAATGAAGAAGGTATATATGTAAGTGATGCAAGCTGTTGTATTGGTGTAAACAAATTTAGAGGTGATGATGATTCACGCAACACCATGTTCATGCAATTACACTTATTTTATAAGCAGCCTGGATAGTAGTAATGTTGCTTGGAAAGAATGACCGTTTTTTAGTGTTTTAGTGTTGCTTAATTTGTTTGAAAACCCTTATGTTCGTTTCAGTTGTTTAATTAAAGTATCTAAGTATAATGTCTAGGACATTCACATCATTACATATAGAATGCAAACTTAGTGCTGCAACCTAGTGTAAGCACCTAGTGTAACAATTTTAAGAAATGTGCTGCAGCTATGCTAGTGTTGCATCATTTGAAAAGTTCATACTGCTAATTTATCTAAAATTCTAGTAGCAACCTTTTGAGAAAACTTAAGTGTAAGTTTAGCTTTTTAAACGCTGCATTGTGGCCAAGTTGTCGTGTCTATTCTCGCTTTTAATATTCTAACTAGCTGAAATTATTGGAATGAGAATTGAGAATAATAGAAGCTATTATTAAGTTATAAAGTAATGAAATCAGTGGAACAATGAATTGCATTAAAACGAGGTTAGATATGAAACTCAGTCACAATTCAGAGTTTAAACAGAAATTCGGGGAAAGTGGAATACGCCCATGTTTTCAATTCAATACAGTCTCAATTAATTTGCCATTATTGAATATCACGAAATAAGGAAATAGGTTTCAAAGAAACAATATTGGTGAGGAGACAACCACATGTAGTGGATCAATCTGCAAGAAGTGGATAGTTTTCAAAAGTTCATTTTGGTTGGGACATTACAAACAGATTCATGTTCAACTTCGAATGCCTCATTATTATCGCCGCTGCTGGCTGGCATCTTTCATACACAGTAGAATCTCTATAAAGCGGACACTATATAAAGCGGATTTTTATTTATTTATCAAATATTTATACAGGAGAGCTACACCAGTACTAAATACTTCTATCACTTAGGTCCTGAAATTTAATTAAAGTTACACAGCTTCAAAACAAAAGGTAAACGCCAATAAGATGTTTCAGGTGATTTCATCATCTGGATTATCAATGTTATTGACTTTTACTTTTTGGTTTCAAGTGTGGTAGTAACATTTGACTTTTTATCTTTAGAATAAAAACGTTGTTCATTGCATTAAACAACGTGTCCTTTCTTTGCCCTATGAAACCTGTTAACTTTACAAACCTTTAGACCTTTATAAACCTTTAGAGACCCATTTTCGATTTATTTTTGCTAAATATTTATTTTCATATTGAATCTCTATAAAGCGGACGTAATAAAGATTTCCAATGTTATTGTAAAAATAAATTCCACAAAATAGTCCTTTCGCGAATTCTATTTAGACATGGAATTGTGGCCGATTTTCATATCTAACCACATTTTTACGCAATTCATTACTCCACTGATTTCATTATTTTGTAACTTAATAATTAGTTTCTGTTTTTCCTAATTCCTGTTCCTATAGATAGAAGAAGTGAGAACATTAAAAGTGAGGTTATACACGATAATTCTCCATCAATGCAGCATTTAAACAAAATTCAGGTAAGGTCTATTATATTCCGTTGATTGTAGCTTAACATTTGTTTAGTTAAGCCAGAACTATTATGCATTCATGGCTAAACTAATCTAAACCTAAAATCCAAACTTATCACAATGCGACTTACATTAATGTAACTTGAGAGGATTTTAGATCAAAAAAAATTTGCAATGTTGAGACATGATATTCCTTCAAAAGAATTTTGATGTTAAGTGGAAATAGGAGAAAAAAATTGCAGTTTCATGAATTCTGTAATACGATTTAAAAATTGCATTTTTTTATAGTTTTTCTTTTTAATTTTCATGAAATACTTTTCACTCGAGAAAAATAAATTTCGTATTGTTTAGAGTATTCAAACAAAATGGTAGTTAAAAAATTACTTGCAGATTTGTTTAATCTTGTGAAAGGCAATGGGCAAATATCCATCGCCATATTTGTTGTTGTTGTGATCCACATCGTTCTTGGTAAAAAACTTTTGATGTGGATGCGAGGAAGAGGTGAGGAAAAAGGGTTTAGAGTATATTCAATATATTTCATTATTGCCAATTCTAAGGAAATTTGATGCCGTTAACAGGATCTAAGAGCATCTAAGTTTCGCCTCTTTTTCAAACTCTTAATTACTTCTAATTATTCCACTAGGTAACTGAAAGAACGAGTAACTACAGTGTGTTTCATAATGTTGGAAATGGAAATTTTAAAGCTGTTTTTTAAATGAATATACCGAATTTCCAAAATAATTTTTGCACCGTTGGAAAGCCATTTTCAAGTTCTTTCGGATAGTATGTTTTAGTGAAAAATGAAAAAATGGTTTTTGAAGAAACAAGGAAAATGTCTTCGAAAAATGCAATTAAATTTTTAATGGTCGATTAACACGTAGTTTAATTACATCGTGCTTATTGTTTCAAAGCGCTGAATCCATACAAATTTCTATTAATTCTGTCTTTGCGCTGAGATTCCCAAATTGATATTTAAAAACATAAAAGTTAAACGTTTTTGGTGAACACACAGCTTAAATTTGTTTATTGTTTTCGAAATTGCTGTCTTTGTTTCAAATAATATTTTCTTTTCATCCACATTTTAATCGACCATTAAAAATTTGATTAGATTTTTCCAAAACATTTTCCTTATTTTTACAAAATCCACTTTTTCATTTTTCACAAAAATATACCAGCCGAAAGAACTTGAAAATGGCTTTCTATCGATGTAAAAATAAATTCATTTAAAAAAACAGCTTTAAAATTTCCGTTTCCAACACTATGAAACACACTGTATATTACTACTACAGTACTTACTACAGTGTGTATCAAAATGTCTTATCCACCAACTTTCAAGGCGTATATCTCATTACATGTCTTATAAAATATTGTGAATTTTATATCACAAGAAAGAGCTTTTCATGCTCTATCCGTTAATATAAAATGTTTGCCAAAATATTTGTTCTTCGAAAAGATATTGAAGAAAAACTCAACGATTTGGCTCATTAAATTCTTAAAGTCAATTAACTGACATGCTAATGACTTCTTGATGGTGTAATTTTCTTTTGTTGTGCTGATGATACCTCTAGAAAACTTCAAGTATAGGTTTGCGTATCAATTTCCCATAACAACTTATCTTAAAAATTTCAAATAAAATTTTTTTACTGTGTGATGATTTTTAATTTGTTTTATTGTGTTTACAAATGACCTTCATTGTAAAATGACTTAATTGATTTTTAAGAATTTAATGACCCAAATCGTTGAGTTTTTCTTCAATATCTTTTTGAAGAACAAATATTTTGTGAAGTTGATGGCATTTGATTTGTCGTCTAACAATACAACTAAGCCCTAACCTTCTGTTTATTTTTGAAAGAAACAAAACAAGATGATGAAGATTCGTCCTCACACCCAGTGTCACACGAAGATGGAGAAAAACCTTTCATCTCATACCAGCCACCACAATACTCCGTATCAGATATGATGGAAAGAAGCAAAACTTTTTACGAGAACATGAACGGGAGGAGAAGTGTACGTTTCTTTAGTGACGAAGATATTCCAATCGGAGTGATTCAGAATATCATTTACACTGCAGGTAAATAAGTTTGGTTTGTAATATTTTGAAAATGACTTTTTAGCAGCGAAGGGAATACCAATATAGTATAGTTAACATAGTATTAATTAAGCTTAAATTCAGAAAAATGTGTTTGGATCTATTTGGATCGAATATGTTGTGAGTTTTTGAAATTTTGCTACTGTTTTGCATCATATGGGTCTTGGTAACATTGCTTAATGTTTTGCTGTAGGTACATCTCCAAGCGGAGCACATACACAACCTTGGACGTTTGTTGTAGTGAGAAGCATTGACTTGAAAGGTATGATTTTGGATTTGTACATCGTATTCATCTGCTGTGCACAAGTAAAATCCAAATTACTCAGCTAATCTTTTAAGTGGAGGTTACCACGTAAAGATTCTTGAAAAGTTTTTCTTTTAAGTAGGTGTTTTCAGGCTTTAAATAAATTGTACATCAAAAAGTTAAGTTTCAAGGTCTCAACTCATTAAATTATTCATGATTGGTGGTAAAATCAAATCCATGTGATTTTTTCGCAAATTTTTCTATTGAAATTATGTGGGAATGAGGTTGGAATGTGTGTTTGTTTTTTTAAAAGGAAATGTGTGTGAATCAGTAGTAAGGCGAAAAATTTTATTAGAACACCAGCATAAAAGACATATTTTTAAAGAATCTTTATGTGTAAAAATCCACCTTAGAATTTTGTGTAAAAAGATTTTTCTAAATAATTACTCACCAGGATGACGTCTCACTTCTTGAAGATACTGCATCAATTACAGTCTTGTAAGCGAGGTGCTTTTAAAGTATTTCCTTTATTGTTCTTTTCAGCAAAGATCAGATCTATTGTTGAAAAGGAAGAAGAAATCAACTATAAGCAACGTATGGGAAAACAATGGATCAAAGATCTTGAAAAGTTCAAATTGAATTGGATAAAACCGTATCTAACGATTGCTCCCTATCTGATTATTGTGATGAAGCAAGTGTACGGATTCAAATCAAACGGCGAACGACAAACACATTATTATCACGAAATCAGCGTATCGATCGCATGTGGTCTGTTGATAGCAGCTATTCAAAATGCTGGTCTAGCGACACTAACATCGACACCACTTAATGCGGGACCAGCGTTACGAGATTTGTTGAATCGACCAAGAAACGAAAAAGTTGTTCTACTTCTTCCTGTCGGCTACCCTGCTAAAGATTGTCGTGTACCTGACTTAAAGAGAAAATCTGTTGATGAAATCATGGTAATTGCATAAAAACGGTTTTTGCACGGATGGTGAAGTGCAAACTTCGACGTACTGAAGTGCATTTGTGTTATATTTTTCTTGTTTTCTATTTTCGTGAATAAAAAAAGCAAAGCCAGTGAAATTTTTCAATCGAAACACACTTAAATGAATAGATGGCACTTTCTTATTTTGATTGCGATTTGGTAATTGATAACATTAAGATTTTTCCATCCTTTGCTGCATCATCTTTGAAGATGTATCATTTTTGCGGTTGTGATGAAACCACTCCGGATTATCCTAATTGCGCCGAAGGCGCTTTTAATTGCTCCGCCCGCATATATTTTTTTCTTGGTGATAGCAGAAAAAAAGTTAAACGCATGGTCTCGATGTCTCAAATTTGTCTCAGTTTGCCTATTTGAGAATGTAGACGGGGGTTAAAAATGTTTCATAAGTCGGGTTTTAAATATACCATTGCTTAATTTTTTCATTGAAATATTTTTTGTTATAAAAATTGTTTTGAAGCAGTTGTTACTTGTTTACTTAAGATTAAAATGTTTTAACTAACAAGTGGTTTAAAGATTTTGTATATATCAACCCCCGTCTTTTGGCTAAAATCTGAATTCTACACGTGGCTTCGATCGGTACTCAAGCGAAGGTTCAAACCAGACCAGTTCCTCAAACAAGGAAATAAAAGCAAAAAGTAAGTAGTTTAATTTAGGAAAAAATATGAATGATGCAATATCGGCAGTATGCTTCCCATCTAGCCATAGGCTTCCTCACTTTTTGAATGCCGTCAGACACTTCGAGGGTAGATATTCTTGTACTGTTGACTGCTTCCTAGAATTGTGGGTGAGTGTGTACTTGGTAGGATTCCTTGTTTAAATAATGGCAATGAGTTTTTTGATCGACTTAATCTTGCAACAAGAGGCTATGACTCCGTTACTTCCCAGCCAGTTTTTGACGGTTTAAGTTTAGTTTCAGTCAGAGAAATTGTTTGGTCACATTTACGAGAAATATGCCCATCTTTATAAGGCCAATGGATTGCAATGCACAGTTCTCTGAAATATTTAGAAGAGCAGTTTTTGGCTCTGTACAAAAGCAAAAATTTGTTAGCAAGTCTGTGCTTCGTGGAGCATGTGAACGGTGTTTACGATTAACAGAACTAGAGACAGAAGTATTTTTATTCTATGTAACTAAGATTTTAACTCTTCAAACACTTTAGTTAGAATATTATCTTTTGCAAATGATGTATCATGAATCTATTATATGTAACCATGCTTGTTGTGTAGATTCATTTGTGCCAATTTTGTCTGACATATTATTTGTTGAGAGTTCATCTCTTGTCAATATCAGTTTTGTACAATAAGAGTTAGATTTCAATGGCAGAAGTTTTAAGTTAGTGGGAATGGTACGTTGTGCAAATAGACACTTCAGTTGTTTATTAAAGCAGAACAACTTATGGAAATATATAGATGACTTGTCAGATTTTGTTTTGGTAGTTAATAATCTGCAAAATATGCCAGTTACCATATCAGACTCTTGGTTTTTCTTCATGTTTGTAGAAAATTTTCGCACAGAAAAACTTGTACACTTTTTTCATCCGAATATTTTTCCGTCCGAAATTCGACGTTTTACGTCTGGTCTTAAGACAATTTAGGGGCTTTGCAATTCAAGTTCTCTTAAAGCTAAAAAAGCTCAATACCTTCTATCATTTTCCATGCGCTAATTATTCATTCTGTGAAAGTTATATCATTTATTGTAAGATTTTAACCTTTGACTTTGTTAACAGGTTTACAGTTATCAACTTTCAAACATCTTACAAATTCTTATCAATTTTCTAATTAATTTTAGATGCTGTTGGATATGTGGCAACTGTGCCATAAGAAAGGCTTTCAGCAGCTAATAATCAATACTTTGATATTGATCTAAAAACTACCCCAACAATGAAGACAAAAATACGAGGAATGTCGGATTCCACATACAATCACGATTTTTTTTGTGAGAAGAAGAAATCACAAACTCCACTTTTGCTTAAGAATTTATCTCCTGTCAAAACTGGAAGACGATTCTTCAACTCCAAAACAGGAAGCTCTGCATCGAATTCTCCAAAGAAATTAGAAATTGTCTCCTGTTCCAAATGTGATCGCACCATGTCCTTAGTAAAGTGCAGTCCAACCTACAATTGCGATGTTACTTTGGAAAAAGATGGAAAGCAATTCAATTTGACGTTATTTCCAAATGTAATACAAACAAGAGTTTGAGATCGATGAAACAAATTTAGAAGAAGAACTTTTAAGCTTTGACGATGTTGATGTAACGTATAATGTAATGAAGCGTGTCATTACAAGCCTTAAAAGGCATGAGGAAGATGACATTTAAGTAAACACTGATTTTGGACGATATTGCACTACAGTTATGTTTTGTTTCCTACCGTTTTACCCTTTATCTTTTGTTATTTATTGATTTTTTAAAAGATCTTTTGTTAATTTTGCTTATTCTTTAGTTTTGTCCTAAACATGTTACAAAGGACGTTTAGTTGGGAAGAATCCTAAGATGTCAACTTTTACATTCGTTGAGAGGTTTATGCACCCAGATGACACTTAAGGGAAAAAGTTTTGCTAGTTTTACAATTAATCTAACTAGAATTTACCCTAAATGTATATAAACATTCATAACAGTTAAACACTTAACCAAATGTCTGATACTATTAGGAAAAATTTTATCTTGATTTTATCTTTTATCTTGATGTTTAAAATATTAAGGACGCTTTGTTCTGATATAAACTACGTCTAGTGAAGCATTTGAAAGGTCAGAAACTGTAATTTACAGTTTCTCACCCTTAAAATGCTGCTTTGCACCAAGCCTTTTTCGTCATCCGTTTATCGTAGTCTGCAGTAAAGGATTAACTTTGTAAATATCTTTCTTTCTGCCACCATATAAAAACGAAAAGTATATTATCTAAACGAAAGTAAATTTGGAAATGGAACTGTTCTTTTCACCTGATTTCAGATAAATGAAAGCGTGCATGTTTTCGCACGTCATATACATATTTCCCGAATTTTCCCGGTGACGTTTTATTCTGCCTTCAGCTTTAACATTACAGCGTTGACATAGTGTACGTCTTGAGCATTAACTATTTCATTTCGGCGCATTTTAGCGAAAGCTATTAGCTAGTACTAATTCGCGTTGTGCATCCCACTTTTATTTTAGAGAGTGATATATTTAACTAAATTTTACGTAGGTTTTCCTATATTGTCCGCGTAAAACCACGTAGAGGCGAGAACGTTTTTTTCTCTATAATGACGCCAGATTCTACTACTAAAAACCTCCAACTTCTGGTTATTGAAATCTTTAAATCCTTGAATCATTTAAATCCAGAGTTTATGTGGGATTCTTTTGTTCTCAAGCCTGAAGCTTATTGTCTAAGACAAGGACTCTCTTTGGTTATTCCACGAGCTAGAACAAATCGTGCAACAAATTCCTTTGATTTTCGTGCTGCACTAGCCTGGAATCATCTTCCATCAGATTTAAAGCAAGAGAAGTCCTTGTCTAAATTTAAATGTAAACCATTTGCAATATATTGCAAATGCAAATATTGCAACTAATGCCTGTTTGTTTGTTTGTTTTATATATATACATTATTTTTTTTTTATATATATATATTATATTTTATCATTGCTGTTGGAATTTATTAGTCTATTGTACTATTTTACACTCCAACCATAAATAAAGAATAAATAAAAAATAAATGAATCATTAATTTGACGTCAGTTTTTTTTATCAGTGCAGACAACAACTTTTATACGCTTACACGGGACACGGGTTCATTTTCGAAATAACGACCGGTAAGAAATGTTTTGCCAAAAATGTATGGTGATTGCGGGCGGCGTGCGACGACGCCTTGGCGTCTAGTCTTATTATACTAATTCGCTTTGTGCATCCCACTTTTATTTTAGAGAGTGATATATTTAACGAAATTTTACGGTCATCGTCCTCTTATGTGCGCGTAAAACCACGTAGAAGCGAGAGACACTTTTTCACAATTATTCCAAAAGCACGTGGCATTTGACGTCAGATGTTTTTATGATCACGGGGAACCATTGCATTGTATCCCCAATCGAACACGACGTTTTTGGGGAAATATTTCGAGAACCAATAGGGATAATTGACGCATTTTGGGGTCCGCTATACGGGTGACGGGGTGACGAAACATTTGGACCTAAATTTTATTTGGTACTGCGGCTATGACGTCATCAAAATCTTTGATCGACGATATCTCAGTAACGGTTGGTCGTAGCGAAACGATCCCATACACTTTTTTGATCAGTTTTTCGAGCTCTACAACATGGGTACACTTTCCAGTCGCGATTTGTGTTATCAAAATTTTCGTCACGGGGTTTGGCACACGGGATTTCGGCACATTCTTTTCAAATTAAAGCCGTAAAAAACTTTTACGCGAGTTTGCTAGTCTACTTATACTAATTCGCAATCGTGCATACCACTTTTATTATAGACAGTGTTTTGTTTTTTGTAAAATATATCGGGGCATTTGACGTCAGATGTTTTTATGATCACGGGGAACCATTGCATTGCATCCCCAATCGAACGCGACGTTTTTGGGGAAATATCTCGAGAACCAATAGGGATAACTGACGTTTTTTAGGGTCGGTGACACGGGTGATGGAGTGACGCAACATTTGGACCTAAATTTTATTTGGTACTGCGGCTATGACGTCATCACACTCTTTGATCAACGATATCTTTGCCACGGTTGGTCGTAACGAAACGATCCCATATATTTCTTTGCTCAGTTTTTCAAGTTCTACAACATGGGCACATTTTCCAGTCCCGAGTCCTTAATTGAAATTTTCGTCACGAGGTTCGCACACGGGAACGCGTTGTATTTCTGCAGATTCTTTTCGAAATCAAAGTCGTAAAAAACTTTTATGCGAGATACTGGATTATTATACTAATCCGCGTGTGTGCATCCCACTTTTATTTTACAGAGTGTTGTGTTTTTGCTGTTTTACAAGGGTACCTCTAAGTGGTAATCATCCCATGGGATAAAAATATATCGTTTTTTTACAAGGGTACTGCGGAAACATAATGTACTGCCTCTAGATATATCTCATTTTCCAGTCCCGATTCCGTAATTGAAATTTTCGTCACGAGGTTCGCACACGGGAACGCGGGATTCTTGCACATGCGTTTCGAAATTAAAGCCGTAAAAAACTTTTACGCCAGTTACTAGTCTACTTATACTTATACTTAGTCTTGTTATACTAATCCGCGTGTGTGCATACCACTTTTATTTTAGAGAGTGTTGTGTTTTTTTAAAATTTACGGTCAAAATCTTCTTAATCGTGGTTATTTTTTCGTTAGACCATTGATAATAGCACGCGGTGTGACGTCAGTTATTTTTATCTTATCACGGGGGAACCCATTGCATTGCATCCCCAATCGAACACCACATTTTTGGGGAAATATCTCGAGAACCAATAGGGATAACTTTTTTTAGGGTCCGCGTTACGGGTGATGGGGTGACGCAAAATTTGGGCCTAAATTTTATTTGGTACTGCGGCTATGACGCCATCAATATCTTTGATCGACGATATCTCTGCAGCGGTTGGTCGCAGCGAAACGATCCCATACATTTTTTTGCTCAGTTTTTCGAGCTCTACAATATGGGTACACTTTTAAGTCACGAATCCGTAATTAAAATTTTCGTCACGGGGGGAACGCGGTATTTGACACATCGTTTTCGAAGTTAAACTTGGTAAAAATTTTTACCCGGGTTAAAAGTCTATGTCAACCGATTTGGCAGTTCGAACATTTTTTATGATTTCTAAGTCAAAATAAATGATTTTGAAATAATTTTTTTTGTATCATCAAGAGAATGAAAAGCACAATATTATAAACGACTTTTTGGGTAAAAATATTAAAATTTTAGCGTTAAAATTTGCGTTAGAAAAAAATCAACTTTTTTTCTAGTAAACCAAAAACGTTGAAACTTACACAGGAGCAAGATCAACCTTTGACAAAGAAGTGTACAAAATTTGATAACAAAATCTTTATTCTATCGGAAGTTCTCAGAGCCCAAATATGGGACCCGGTGTAGAGCTCTAAAAATGTCTGATGTTTTGCCATAAACCGGTTAACACAGGTTCTTTGTTAATATGTATAAATGAATGGACTGCGCTAGTGAAATTGATATAATTGATATTGTCCATCATATAGCCATAAAGAAATTTGTATAATATTGCACCGCACACAACACACGTGTTATACATCCGGTTTACAGACATGACTTTCATTCCACTCAGCAGTAGATACAGCATTGTTCAGATAATGAAAGTGAATAAATGGACTTACTACTGTGTGGGAACATGGACGTCCATCATAGTGGGAATTATTGCCAAGTGGTCTTTCCGGCTGTGATGAGTAAAGTTATACTTTGAAAGATCAGATGATGAAACATTGGCAGATAAACATACTCTAGTGTGTTTAAAGTAAATTTATGTTTCGAAGAATTGCTTCTTGGTGTTTTAGTGCTTCGTTAAAGAAAAAAAATATAAACCTGTTATATACATTCAGAAGAAAAATGACGGGAATAAGTACAGAAGATAAGTTAAATTTGATCACCAAAAATCTGCAGGTACATAAAAGTTTTTCAGAAATCTGTCAGTTAGTAATAGAAAGATTATTATATAGAATTATCTATTCAGTAAACCAATGAATAAAAATTCACCACTTTTTTTATACTGTCTGCATTCCAAATTTTATGTAATGTTATCATTATCTCAAACTGTTGGAAAGCATTATTGCTGTTATTAAAGGATTTAATTTTTTCAAGTACTTCTTCAAGAGTCAATTATTTTCTATTAATTATTAGCTTATATCAACTCTAGTTGGCTACAAATTCTAAAGTGAATTATTTAAAAATTGATTACCTCACTAATCGGTCCTTATAGTATTGAAAACAACATTCTTAAACTTCTCAAATTTGAAATCTCACATCCACTACATAAAATCTTTAATCTTTCCTTCCTTACTGGTGTCTTTCCTATTCTTTTAAAAACCTCTGCTGTTACTCCTGTTTTCAAAACGGGATCTCCCCTGGAAGTCTCCAACTACCGACCAATATCTCTTCTATCTAACATTGACAAAATTCTCGAAAAATTAATGTACTCACGTCTCATAATGTTTCTTGAAAAACACAACACATTGTATGAGAGACAATTTGGCTTCCGCAAAAACTATTCTACTTCACATGCTTTAATAAGCATCACTGAACGTATCCGCTCAGCTCTAGACCAGGGTCAGTTTGCTGTTGGGGTATTTGTTGATCTACAGAAAGCATTCGACACTGTGGACCATGAAATTCTATGTCAAAAACTATCGTATTATGGTGTTAGAGGAACTGCCAATAGATGATTCAGGACCTATCTCTCTCATAGAACACAGTTTGTGAAAATTTCAAACTTGAATTCAACACTTAAATTAATTAAATATGGGGTTCCACAAGGTTCCGTCTTGGGACCACTTTTGTTTCTTCTCTATATCAATGATCTTCACCAAGCCCTTGCATTCTCAGAAGTTTACCATTTTGCTGACGATACTAATCTTCTTCACTTTAGTCACTCACTTAAATCTATCAACAAGAAGGTCAACATAGACCTAAAGCTTCTCGTTCATTGGCTCAACGCCAATAAAATATCTTTAAACACAAGCAAAACTGAGTTTGTTCTTTTCAAATCCAAATATAAACCATCTAATTTTAACCTAAGAATTAAGATTAATGGGAAAAGACTTCAGCCAAGTGAACATATTAAATATCTTGGAGTACACTTGGATCAAAACTTAAACTGGAAAAGGCATACTGATGCTCTTTCCATGAAACTTCGTAGAGCTAATGGTGCCCTCTGTAAAATCCGCCACTTTGTTCCTCATTTCGTTCTTCTTTCTATTTATCATGCTATCTTCTCATCTCACTTACGCTATGGTTGCCAGGTCTGGGCTCAACAAGAATCTTTTATCACTAAACGTATCCTCCTACTTCAAAAATCTGCTGCTCGTATTATCACATTCTTTCCTCATCTCACCCCTTCCAAACCTCTCTTTGCTAAACTTGGTTTTCTTACTATCTTTGATCTTGTCAAAACCTGCAATGTATTATTCATACATTCAGCCCTCAATCATCAGTTACCTCGTCACATTCAGAGTACTATCAAATTTTCTAAGCATGAATTTAATACTAGAGGAAAGTCAATGGGCACTCTATCTAAACCCTTAGTCAATACTAAATCCTTCGAAATACACTCTATTACCTAGCAATCCATAACCTGTTGGAATTTTTTCCAATCTACTTTTAGTCACCTGGAACTAAGTTCCATACCTCTAAGCCAAAAAAAACCTTGTCAGTGGTTTCTTCTTATCACAATACGCAGACAGTATCTAATAATTGAGAAATTTTTGAAATTTTTTGTTTATTTGTTTGTTTTTTTCTTGCATTTTAGTGTATGGTTTTTTTGCTTAACTTATGTTAATGTATTTGTATTATTTATTTTGGTGGCCACCCCCTCTGTTTAGATAAGTCTATTGGGATGGTCTCCAGTCAAATTGTATTTTTTTTAGCATCTTAGTATTCCTTTTGTTGACAAATAAATATTATTCATTCATTCATTCATTCATTCATATGTGCATAATAAACATATAAAATTCTCACTCTCTCACTCAACTCACAATGTCTATCAATTGTTTATTCGCCATTTAAAATATTTTCTTACAAGTGACAATTGCATGTCGAAAATGTTTTCTACTTAATTTAAAACTCAAACATTATCTTATTATAATAGCCGTCATTTGTGCATACCACTTTTATTTTAGAGAGTGATATACCGTAAAATGGGGTGACTTGAAACAAAATTCGCTGTTTTTTGAAAAGATTTGCTCAAAACTTTTAATCTAAGAAAGTAATTACTATGAAATTTTGAAAAAAGCTCCATTCATCTTTTGTCTTTCAGATAACGAAGTGTTTAAACTAATTGATGCGTACCATCTCAAGCTATTGCTTCACAAAGTACACCTACTGAAATTTATCGTGCGAGGGTGACTTGAAACGGTGCTGTTTGCACAAAAATGTTGTTGTATAGAGCGCCAAAACAGAAAACGTGATCTACGATTACTTGCGTACAAAACATAAATCAAAATAATTTGTTAATGCCAGTTTCATTTTTATTAAGTGATGGAGAAAACTCAAAATTTCAGAATGGTAAAACATTGTAAAAAATAAGTTATCTGAAGCCATTAAAATCATTAAGTATGTGATAACGTATAATTGTTTCAGAAACAATATCGAAAGCATGCAAGATGAATTTGAATTTATAGCTAGTTTACACGACTGTACTTACTTAAAACTTTTAAATTACTATATAATAAAATTCCGCGGGATACTGGTCTTACAATAATCCACTTTGTGTGTCTGACTTATTTTAGAGAATGACTGTTTTAACTAAATTTCACAGTCAAGGTCTTGTGAGCGTGTAAAACCACACGGAGGCAAGAGGTGTTTTTTCACAATAATAGTGGCAATTGGCCTGATATCAGCTCTTCTGATCATGGGGGAACCATAGCATTCCGGTGGGGAAATAACTCAAGAACACATAGAGATAACTTACATTTTTTTGATTACACAATATTGATGATGGAGTGACAAAAAAACTTGGGTCAAAAACATGGGGGTGGGATGGCCCTGTGATGTCATTAAAATCTTTGATTGACAATATCTCTGTAACAGTTTTGTAGTGGAATGATCCCATACATTTTTTTATCATTTTTCCAAGCTTTTCAACATGGACGTACACTTTTCATTCAAGATTCAGTGATTTATTTTTTAGACATCTCTTTTTGACATGGGATACATCGTAAAATCTTTTACCCGGGTTACTAGTATTATATTTAAAAGTTAAAGAAAAGCATAACAGCACAGATGGGAAAATTTTTTAAAAATTTGTAGTGTCCAAGCAAAGGGAGTAGTGGAGTGGATGATCTTACATATTTGATGGCATTGAAGTTCCTATTACTGAAATAAAGTATTTGTTGCAGATCTATTTTAAAAAGGACAGGAAAAAAGTTTGAGATAAATTTGAGATAAACTTGTATAATTATTTTACAATTCTTTCTGTTTTTGTAGGAGGTTATTGGAATGGAGAAGTTGCAGGAAATAGTTTCTCAAAGGTCATTGAAATTGTATTGGGGTACAGCCACAACAGGAAAACCTCATATTGCCTATTTTGTTCCAATGACCAAAATTGCAGATTTCTTAAAAGCAGATTGTGAGGTATAGTTGATATTTACCCCATGTTTCACTGATTCCATTGCTGTGTGATTTAAAGGTCTTTGAATGTTCAGTATGTGCATTGTTTATTTTTACTGCTTAAACATACCGTAAGTGAATAAAACTTATATATTTCATAAAATCGAATTTTTTTATTTTTCTGGTGCAGTATTAAATTTCTACTAATTCTTCCCAGTACAATTTTTATAGGTAACAATTCTATTTGCCGACCTGCATGCATATTTGGATAACTTGAAAGCTCCATGGACATTATTAGAACACAGAACTAAATATTATCAACATATCATTCAAGTAAGTATTGCAACCCTTTGAAGTACTGGAATGCTATCCCATGAAAATAAATGCCACTTCTTGCTACCAGCTATATTCTACTAATTATAGGGACTTTTTAGCCAAACTATCTTTAGCGTCATTTTATATGTAGACCCACATCTACTGAATGATTTAATTTGCAATGTAAACCTATCTAACATATATTCTGTTTCCATTTCTAGGCAATGTTAGAATCAATAAATGTTCCACTAGATAAACTAAAATTTGTTAAAGGTACAGATTATCAATTAACGAAGTGAGTTTTTGTTGTTATTTACACACTCAGATGATCTTGAAATTTCACAGTATATCACTATACAAATGAAATGTTTGCCTATAATGTTTTGTCTATTTTTAGGGAATTCAGTTTAGACGTATTTAGGCTATCAACAGTTGCTACTGAGGTGTGATATAAAATTCCAGCAATTTCTGTGGATAATTGTTCACTATTGATATTATATTCATAATACATTAACATTATTTAATATTACAGCATGATTGCAAGAAGGCTGGATCTGAAGTTGTAAAACAAGTTCAACATCCTGCTTTGAGTGGTTTGTTATACCCTGGGTTACAAGTAAGAATCCTGTATTATTGCTTTTTGTGAATCAAGACCATAAGGTGAGGGAAAAATCAACACCTGTTGTCTTTCGTATCATACCATTCCATTGATTTAGGCACTCGATGAGGAATATTTAAAGGTGGATGCACAATTTGGTGGTGTTGATCAAAGAAAGATATTTACATTTGCTGAAAAGGTACTGGTGTAATTTTCAATTAAACACAAGCAAACCAGCAAACAAAAGGTAACAGAAGAAAGATGTTATTGAGGTTATTTTTTGTCTTACAAGGAATGAAGTCCTGGTTATTATGAGGTGGAATGTTAAGTTAATAGTTGTGTTAATGTAATGTTGTCAGGAATTTTCGACTTTTCTTAAGATTCCATGATCATGACAAACTTGTAAAAACTCGCACTAAAAATGCTTCATAAATTTTTTTGTTTTAGTATTTACCACATCTAGGTTATTCAAAGAGGGTGCATCTTATGAATCCAATGGGTATATTTTTTACACTTAATAATTCGTATTGATAATTATGATAAGTATTTTTAGCAAAGTAGAAAAAGAAATCGTCTTGTTTCATTTTAGTTCCTGGACTGACAGGTGCAAAGATGAGCTCTTCTGAAGAAGTATGATTTTTCTTCTTAAACGAGAATGTGTTATTTTAAAGAAGTTTACATTTTGTTTTTACTATCTGGTGGTTTTCTTTCAGGATTCAAAAATTGACTTGCTTGATGATGCTAAGGCTCTTAAAAAGAAGATTGGAAAGGTAAAAATTGAACTAGTTTTCTTTAAATTCGAAGAACTTTCAAATTTTAAAAGTATTTATAATTGTTATTATTTAGGCATATTGTGAAGAAGGGAACATAGCCGAGAATGGAGTGTTATCATTCTGCAAGCATGTCGTATTTCCAGTGATGGAGTTGAAATCACAAGATCAAGGTGGTTTATATAAAATGGCAATAGCCAATGTGCTTTCCTTGTTGACTAAATTGAACAGTTTGTTTTAAAGGATTGCATGCAGATTGCTTGCATGCCAGTTCGTAAACATATTTTGTTTTGATCAAATACTTTTATTTTAAGGGTTTACTATTACTCGGACTGAAGAAAATGGAGGAAACATCAGTTTTTTAAAATATGAAGACCTGGAGACTAAGTTCGCAAACAAGGCAAGTATCTTTACACTGGTCTTGCCTTGACTGATTTTAGGAATTAGAAATTCCATGTTTTTTTTTCTCTCTGCAGGAAGTTCATCCTGGTGATTTGAAAAATGCAGTCACAGCGTTTTTAAATGATGTAAGTGTTAATTCCTTTCCATCATGCAAAACTATGTTCAGGCGTTATAATCTATTTGTGTTGCTAGCTGTTAGAACCAATCAGAATGAAATTCAACAGTCCAGAACTCAAGAAATTAACTCAACAAGCATATCCACCACCACCTAAAGAAAGTGAGAAATTTTATATTTCTTTCATCTCATTTTGAATGCACTTCTTTTTATTGGTACTTTTTTACTTTTTCTGTTTATGTTTAGAAAAATCAAAAGGTGGTGACGTACGTGAAGTCACTCCGGCCAGGTTAGATCTACGAGTCGGAAAAATAATCGAGGTGGAAAAAGTAAGCACTGAAAGTATTTGTTCCAAAAACATTGTTTTGTTTGATTGTTCGTTTGAACCAATGAAATTTCATCTTATTTGATAAACCAATGAAATTTCATCGTAGCATCCTGATGCCGAGTCGTTGTACATAGAGAAGATTGATGTCGGTGATGAGCATGCGCGCACAGTTGTTAGTGGGTTGAAGCAATACATGGAAATGGAAGAATTACTGAACAGATTTGTAGTAGTATTATGTAACTTGAAGCCACAAAATATGCGAGGTAAGTCGCTTCTTTACTTCATTCACATTTCAGATGGAGCTGATTGAAATCCAGTTCTTCTTTTTGGCAGGTGTCAAGTCAGAAGGCATGCTTTTAGCAGCATCTAAGACAAAGTAAGTCTTTTCTTCCTTATCGTGTTTATACCTCCTAAAACTTTCTAGAAACTTCTTAAAGCAGTATATCTATACGCAGAAGGATTTTTTTTTACATTATAAAACTGTAAATACTCTCTATTACCCGGTTTTGTAATTTAATTTCCAGTCCATTTCCTCTTGAGTTTTGTCGCCTTTGGACGATTATGATATTGAAGTGGTGTATGCTAAGTTTGAAATGAAAATGAAAAAGTAGCGTCATACTACTCTCGTATTTATACATTATCCTTTTTGGCCAAATTGGAGAATTTTTGGTACTTATTTTTTTTTAAACCAGGGCTTAAATCCGGATCACTTGAAAAAAAACTCAACGACTCAACGTTAAAAATCTGCTTTTAAGCCGATGGGCTTGAAAACGGGGTAATCTTTCTGTTGAATTCGTTTCTTCTTGATATTAAGCCAATGAATAACGTGATATAAACATTTCAGGGGCGGCGGAGCAAATTTATGGTGTGGGTCTGATGATTTAGTGTATAAGGAGGCCCCACCATGGTTGGGTCCAACGGGCAAGAAAACTTTTGAAATTTCGGTTTTCTAGATTGGCTAAAACGCACTCATAAGTTTTAATTAGTAAAGTATTCAAAAACATATTTTAATGGGTAAAAAGTGTACACACGTGTTTTCGTGTTGATCTTCAAACGTAGAAGACGAAAGATAACGTATTTATTTGTGACCAAGGCTTGAAATTCTACTTGAAAAACAGAAAAGGTTTCGGCATCTATAGGCAAATTTGTTGAAAAATCACTGCGAATGAGTTCATTTCTATAGAAACATACACATTGTTTTCATTAAAATGCTCTTCATCGTGGTGACTTTTTGATGATTATATAAAACCAACTTTCACACTCCAATATGGTCGATTCTTTGTGAATATCAAAACTTGGACAGTTGTTTTGATCGCCTCTAAATAACCTTGAATTGATATGTCATGTTGATTTCTTTTTTAGTCTAGATGGCAATCGTGTTGTGATTCCGTTGGATCCACCTGATGCAAGCGAAGCAGGAGACAGGATATACTTTGAATCCTTTTCCCATACCGAACTCGGAGGTTAGAGAAAAGTTACATCGACTTTTGAAACACAATGGATGGCTGTTATTATTTTTTGCTTTTATTACGGTAGCAGCGAAGCGAATACCGTATTAAAACACCCTTGGACTACTCCTCCTCCTCCTCCTCCCGACCGAAATGGCAGTTTAGCCTGTGCAGCTTACCAATGTCGCTTCCGAAACTGCGTAAATTGCAACTAAAGAACGGAGGCTAATAATTTTTATAACTATCAAAACATTCTTTATACCTATACGTTCTTTTAGTATTTTACCATAGATTCGCCATTAAATAAACATTTTCCTATTAAAAACACGGTGGGGAACTTTAGTTGCACCTAATTTGAAACACGGTTAAAATAAACTTAAGCTTTGGTTTTGGAACGTCGAAGTTCGAAGCTCTCTTCTTCTTGCAGTTACAAAGATTCATCAAAATTCATCGAACTTAAACCTTTTAAAAGCATTTTACATTTTTTTATATTTTGTACGTGTGTATTTGGTTTGCTTGTCTACAAAAATGTCTTGGATTAAAGTTGGAAACGGTTTTACTTCGTTTCTTATATTTTTAGATGACGTTTGTTTTTTTTTCTTTCCGGTCTTACAGCTTTCTTTTTATAAAAGAAACTCTGATATAAAAAAAAACATAGTTTCGTGTATTGTGCATATTTCTTTTGTTTGTATCAAATAGTTTTCTGGTGGTTTTAGTTAAGCCATGTTTACACTTTTTTAAATGAAAATTGCCTTAATTTAAGCCTAAGAGATAAACAAAGTTCGACAAAGCTTCATGGGGCTTTCAGACTAATTAATTTAGAATCTTTTTATTTTTGTACATTGCGAGTTGAAATGCTGCAACCGTTTTGTGCCATTATGGCTCTTGTTTAATCTAATAATGCTTTATTTCAGGGCATATCTATATTATACAATGGTTCTTTTATTTTTTTCCTAGAACCTGATGAACAGTTGAACCCAAAAAAGAAAATCTTCGAGACCTTAAAGGTAAGGTGTTGTTTGCTCTTTTTTACCCAGGGAGCACAAGCATGGTACATTTATTCTCTAATCTGAATCTCTTTATTAGCCCAATCTGAAGATATCGGATGAATTCATCGCAGAGTATAATGGCCACCCAATGATAAGCGCTCGCGGGCACGTGACTTCTCGACTCAACAACGCTGAAATCAGCTGAAACAAAGATCAACGGTAACATGCAGCGACGAGAAGTATTTATGAATAAAGCGAATTTTTATTTAGATTGTATTTATTATCGCGATATTTTCTGTCACATGCTAGTGAGTGGTTATAGACGAGTTTGAAACTCCGACATGTTTTTCTTCTTAACTTCAAAACAATCACTATGATCAACGGTTGATGTTTTTTTTTGTTTTTATTATGACCAGCGTATACTTTGATTTTTTAAGAAGAAGAGCGCCAAGTGTGTTTGTTGTTTTACAACCAGGAGATAGAAAGCAAAAATTTGTCTTTTCATGTCCATGCCAAAAAACTTGAAGTTGTTTTTTAATAAATTTTTTTAAGTATACTATAATAATTTATCTTAAGTAGATGAACTTTCTGAATTTTTTTGCTCGTGTATTATCTGATCATGAATACATGTCCCCCATCATCGCATCTCCTTCTTCTCATTGCCTGTGTTGGGCTAGCGCACTATTAGTCTTCTACTTGTCGACTGAGAAAATATAGTGTTACCTACGTGCATTCTATTTTACTAACAGCAAAAATTCTTTGTAAGAATCGAAATTTCAAATCAGCGACCAGGAGGGGTGCTTATAAAACATTTTTCGTATTATCATAACCGTTGTTGGAGATAAATAAAGAGAAACGTGGACTGGTCATCCTTCCCAGATACAACAAAATAAAGAAATGGTTGCTGTTAGCTAAGAAGCTAAGAAGTAAATGAGTTTTTTCAAACTTATCTTTCGATTTTCTTTTCTTCTACTTTTCCATTTCCTACAAAAATTACATCATGAGAAAGACCAAAAATAAGGATTTCATCGATATAAAATTTATAAAAATTAATTGGATATTCTCTTCTTCGATGAAAATTTTTGACGCCAAAGTTTTGAAACACACTGTATACTAGCGATCCCTCTAAGGCTATAATTTCATGCTTCTCCTAACCATCATTATATTCTATATAATGCTTATTCAAGCATTTACGGCAAGTCAAACGTACCACGTTTCCATGCAGTTTTAATACTTTCTCATTGTTCTTTTACTCAGTAAATCTTTGATTCAATTTCCCGTTGATTTCCCCAAAAAAAGACAGATTAAAAACAACTTATATTGAAAATATTTTTGCGTTCTTGACGTTGAGTTGAATTTAATTCAATTTGAAGGAAAGGTTAATAAATTCAAATTATTTTGATCAATGTGATGTTGATTAATATTCGGAAGGATCTGTCGGTATATGAAATATAACAAAAATCCATCTTGCGCCTTGTTTGAAAATTGTCATCACGAGCTAAAAATCGTACTGATTAGGAAGCAACTATAAACAATCTGACTCAGCATTTGAACGTTCGAGAAAGCGAAACTTCGAGATTTCAACATGGCCGGCATGCTTGCGAGGGGAGGCGGAATGGTAAGCTCATATTCTCTTATATTAACCAATGTTTATCCTCACAATCAATCCGATTTATGCCTTTACTTTCCAGTATTGCATTACAGAACTATAGAATTGTTCGAAATCTTCAGTATTTAATCCATTCGCGTAATAAATATCCTTAGAAATGGGAACTTATAAAGTAATTACTTATCTTCATTAGGTCTCTTGAAGTATTATCATAACCTAATTTATCTTATTTTATGGAAGTTTTGAGGGGAAAGGAGGTTATTATAATTAGTCTGAAATGTAGGTTCCTCTCAAGAAATTATTCATGAGAACAGCGTCCCACCCGAAATTGCTATTCCTGTTCTAGTGTCTGTGCATGTACCAACAACTATTAAATTAAATTATCTAAACTTTAAGATGAGGTAAAGTGATGGTTTGGTGAAGCATTCCGACCCCAACTTTTTACAACATTGATTGCTTCAATGCAATGCCATGTTGAATGACTATGGTGGGAACGAGGCAAAATCAGTACAGCAGGAAACTATTAATGTACACATAACCATAAGCATACATTTGAAAGACCTAATGGTTTTTGTGAACCTGTACATTTCACCACACCATTGCCAAATTTATTTTGGAGGTCATGAAACGGTCATAATTGTTTAAATTGGAGAGAATCGTAGTATGGGATTCATTGCGTATTTAATTAATTGAAACTAGAATTAGGAAAGCTGTTCGGAATTATGAACATTGACAGTAAATGATATAGCTTTTTGCAATTGTTCCGGACTTATTGGTCGTTTAGGATTTTGATTTGCAGTGATCATTTTTTTTTCTAACCAAGTCATTACTTACCAGCAGCAGTTTATATCTTAAGTTTTCAGAATTTTCTGTCAGATCTTTTTAAGTTTGTCCTCCAAACCGTTTCAGAGATATCGCAGACATTCCAACCCTTGGAGTTAAAATCCAGGACACTCTTAACTTAGTTTGGTGTCTCCCCAAGGCGCAAGTTAACTATGGTTTGCGGGGAACGAAAATGTTTTGAGATTTCAGTGCCTCAGTCTAAAACGACCTTTGTAAAACACTGTATATTTGTGTAAAATGAAAACATGCTTCTCTTCATAACTAAATAAAAACTAATCGTTTTGATAAAATAATGGTGGCAAATCAGGCCTGGTCGTAAGAAAATTAGCAGGCGTGTGGTCATTGCACGCCTTAATTGACCATATCAGTTATGGCGTGCGCTCGTGTAAATTTTTGACAGATGTGCAATCAATTTTTTCCAGTTAAGATCAACAATCTTCATTCTGTATGATAATCAAGTCAAATTTGAAATGTGTTGTATATGTAAAAATAATGAGATTTCCACGGAGAATGAATTTAATAAAATAAAACACTAAAGATTCGGTACGTAAAAACTTAGCCATAAAGATTAGTATAAAATTTATTCAAACATTAATAAAGAGGAAAAATAAAACCTGAAAATAAAAAAACATGTGTAACTCTCCATTGTTTTGGTTTGAAGTTCAAATGGTTTTTGAATTAAATTAAAGACGTTTTCGTTCCATTAACTCGTTACCACCTGGCTGGCTATTTTTTTAAATAAAAGATTATTTTTTCGAAACTGCAACCTTGTGCATACTTTTGTAACTTAAAAGAAAGTTAAAAAGAAAGAGAAAACTACATAATACAATTAAATAACACATAAATAAAATTGCGCGCACGAAGCTCTTTCTTCATTCCACAGCAGATTTCACTGAGTAGACTTATTTTCTACTACCAAACGAATAAAATCTGTGAGCATTGATTTTTAATTCAAAACTACTACCGTATTCCAAAGCGATTGGAGACCTCACTTCTGAAATGGTAGCAAAGTTTCGTTCCGTTACTGTAAAATTTAATCGTAGAACATGAACAATTTTCGAAGCAAAACTTTCAACATTCTTGTTGACTTTTAAATAAACATTTTTTGTTATCACACTTGTCATTACAAGCCAGGCGTGCGATTGCCACACACGTAAATAAATCTTGGCGTGTGCGGAGGCGTGCGCGTGCGATCGCATGCCTCTTACGACCAGGCCTGCAAATGAAACACTAGCCTACGTTATTATACATTGACAATTACTATTTACTGTATACTGTTCAGACAACTTTGCTTTCAGACTTTTTTTATCTTAACCCTTTGTTGGTGAGTAGTATACTCAATTAGTATTTAGCAAACTGGGCATAAACTAAATACATAGTTTAAAAAGTTTGACCTTCGCTGAGTCGGAAATATAAGAAATGGTAAAATTGTGGAACTTATCCAATTGCGTAAAGCGGAGAATTGAATTCTCTGCATTGAAGTGGACTGAAAAGTGATAAAGCAAATTTTGCTATTTTTCTTCGATATGCGCCATAAGTAAAAATTTCAAGGAAAGTTATTTGGAAACCGGGACACTTTCATAAGAATCCAGCAGAGCGGGATGCTATGACCAAATCCTGGACAATCCCGGTCAAACCGGGATGGTTAGAATTAATGATATCGTTGATCATCAAAAGTTTTACTGATGTCATAGAGCCCCGTCCCCAAAAGTTTTGCCCAAATTTTTTCATCACCCTTTGGCCAATATCCCAATTGATACGTTGGTTTCGCACTGATGTTACATGAAGAGAAATAATATATTTGTGATCTTACATTCGTGACTTCGCTTCTACCATTTTGCATGACAAACGAACAAACAGAGAACCAGCTATTAACGTGATATGATTAGATTTTGATTCTTTTATTGTAGCAACCACAAATCATTTTATTGAAAGAAGGTACTGACACCTCTCAAGGAATACCTCAACTTATAAGCAATATCAATGCATGTGAAGTTGTTGCAGATGCCATCCGAACAACTCTTGGTCCTCGTGGGATGGACAAACTTATTACAAATGCTGGAAGTAAAGCTACTATTTCTAACGATGGGGCGACGATTGTAAAACTACTCGACATAGTCCATCCAGCTGCTCGAACACTTGTGGATATTGCCAAATCACAGGATGCTGAGGTGCGTTTGCTTCTCCTACTTATATTTATTTGTGAAGAAGTGAAATGAGATATGTATATGCACACTGATAATTTTCCATATTTAGGTTGGCGATGGTACGACCAGCGTCACATTATTGGCTGTTGAATTCTTAAAACAAATAAAGTCATTGATTGAAGAAGGCGTCCATCCACAAATCCTTGTCAAGGGTTTTCGGAAAGCTACAAAACTTGTATGTCCATAAACAATTCAAGTTTTTTCTTAAGATGTATAAGGTTTTAAGCAAGTTTTTATAGATGCATATATTCTTACTTCCAGCAAAACTTTTCATGAAAGAAGTTACGAGGTTAGGTGAAAACAGTGCTTTTTATGGAATTTGTTTTGGTAACCCTCATTTCTGTCAATTTTGCTAAGCTTATTTTTCCGATGAACTGAAAGGAAGCTAATAATGAGTTAATTTTAAGACAAAGTTAATCCTCAAATGATTCGATAGCACTTATAAATCTTGTGAAAAAGAGACATAGTGGGTGAAGGTTGTCTTCAAATTTTGTGATTTTGGCCCCAAATTGTGACATTAAATTTCACAAAACTGATTGACACATTTTTAGTCAAGAAAATATTTTTGGAGCACAAAATTTGCATTGCCAAAAAAATTTGCTTGCAAACATTCATATACTTCACGTTATTCTTAGGCATTAGACAAAATAAAAGAGATATCAGTTCATATCAAGAAAGCTGATAAAGAGTAAGTAAGCGAAGCGTTTGTTGACGTTATTTCAATGGAATACTCTGCTCTTACTTTCTTATATATATATTTTTTTAGGGAAATGACAAATTTATTACAGCATTGTGCGGAAACTGCTTTAAGTTCCAAATTAGTTGCTCGTCATAAAGAATTTTTTGGAAAAATGGTAGTGGAAGCAGTGACATATTTAGATGAATTATTGCCATTGAATATGATAGGTGTGAAAAAAGTTCAGGGTGGTGCATTACAGGTGATTGTATTAGTATTTAAATTGAGGAAAACAAAGTTTTTTTTGGTCTATAGGATGATTATACAGCTTTTCTAGAACTTTCATAGTTTTCTGTTAAAACACTGTAGCCTGGACAACATGTATCTATGACGTCATTCTTCAGATCTTATGTATGTAGTTTGTTCTTAATTATTCTATTGTTGTTCTACTAGGATTTTTTTATATTTCTTAGGAATCACAATTAATACAAGGTGTAGCTTTTAAGAAAACTTTTTCATATGCTGGCTTTGAAATGCAACCTAAAAGTTATACAAGTCCTAAAATTGCTCTTCTCAATGTCGAGCTTGAATTGAAAGCAGAGAAAGAAAATGCTGAGATTCGTGTTGATAATGTCGAGGTAGTCCTGTAGTTTCTGTTACGGTGTTGTAGTGAAAATTGCATATCGGTAGCTATTATACTTTACTCTGGATTTTTTTAGGAATACCAAAAAATTGTCAATGCTGAATGGAATATTTTATATGAAAAATTGGAAAAAATTGTAGCGAGCGGCGCAAAAGTTGTTTTGTCGAAGTTGCCAATTGGAGATGTTGCTACTCAGTATTTCGCTGACCGTGATGTTTTTTGTGCTGGTCGTGTAGCGGATGATGATTTGAAGAGAACGATGAAAGCATGTGGCGGTTCCATCCAGACCAGTATTCACTCACTGACCGATGATGTTTTAGGGAAATGTGACAGTTTCGAAGAAGTGCAAATAGGCGGCGAACGGTAGGTTTTGCATGAAAGAAATACTATCTCTAAAAGATTCAATCCCCACTGGTCTTTGTTAATCCCAACTATTGTTACATTTGCAGGTACAACTTGTTCCGTGGATGCCCCAACGCCAAGACCGTGACGCTGATTCTAAGAGGTGGTGCAGAGCAATTTATCGAAGAAACAGAACGATCGTTACACGATGCTATAATGATTGTGCGGAGGGCGATGAAGGTAGATGAGTAACCAACACTTTCTTGAATTCCTTGAGATACTCTATTAATCTTTAAAGAAATTTCTAAAATTTCCTGCTTGATAACATGATTTGTAGAACGATGCGGTGATAGCTGGTGGAGGAGCCATTGAGATGGAATTGAGTCGATATTTGCGCGAGTATTCCAGAAGCATTGCCGGTAAAGAACAATTGATTATTGCCGCTTATGCAAAAGCTTTGGAAGTCATTCCAAGACAGCTTTGTGACAATGCTGGTTTTGATTCCACAGCCATCTTGAATAAACTTCGACAAAAACACGCTTCAGGTAAGCATGGCTTCGATTATATTCGATCGTGTCTGGAAGTTTTCATGCCATTTCCAAACGTTTGATTATATATTTAGGTGGTATTTGGTATGGCGTCGACATAATGAGTGAAGATATCGCGGACAACTTCGAATCTTTTGTTTGGGAACCTGCTATTGTACGTATCAATGCATTGACAGCCGCTTCAGAAGCCGCTTGTCTGATACTCAGTATAGACGAAACCATTCAAAATCCCAAGTCCGATATGAGTGGTGATGATAACCCGATCACTGGAAAGCGTGGGCGAATGGCGGGAATGGGTCACTGAAAGCAAAAACATCAGATGGACTTTCGGATTGTTAGTGAAAAATTTGGTTGCTTCTAACGTTGCCAGCAGCCATGTATGACTTTCTCGAACTCGATTTAAATTATGAATAGATGTCTTATGTCAGTGTTTGTGTAGTCAAGTCTCCCTCCATCACATCAAATCACCCTCCATCACATCAAATCAAATCTCCTACATTTGTGAAACGTACTTTCTGCGCTATTATCCCGCATTAAAGATCCTGGACCTAAACCAGGATTTTTTTGCGGGTTTTTAATTTTTTCATTATGTAAAACGCTCCTCTACATAATTGGACAATTAAACAATCTTAATAAAGAAGTTATTGTACAGGAAACTCGGAGGAAAATTACAGCTTTTTCTGTGGTCGAAGAAGAGATAAAAGGAGAGGGTGGTTCAGAGATCCGTTCTCTCATCACTGATCATATAAGGGTTTATGCTCTACACGAAACAAAATAGTGTAATAATTATGGTCATAAAATATCATAATTATCAACACTAAAAAATCAGAATGATGAAAACATGACAACTGCTTCACACTATGGTTGCACTGATCATAACTAACTTGAGCTGTAAATCCAGCAGAACACTTTAATCATAAATTATTGAGTGAAAAACTTTCCGAGACCATTTCAGTTTTTTTTAACACGTACATAAAATTCTACGTAAGCTTTTACGACCAGAACAATGTTTAAAGCTTATTTCACATGCACGTAATTTTTCAACGTAAGCCTTACGTCAATTACGTGGTTCATTCATTCTCTTACGCTTACGTAAAATCTGGCGTACATGTGACGCTTCTTTTCCTTACGTCAAGTTTTTACATAAGCCTTTACGACGTCCCGTAAGAGCCTTACGACGATTTCCTTGCGATGAAAAAATTTTGATCGCAAGGGACTGCCCGTAAGCCGTCCGTAAGACCAGGAAGAAAAAAAGAAGAAAAAATATTGCGCAATAGCATTCGAATGACGTTTTTCGAATATAAAACGTTCGAAAATTACATTCCGAAGCTATTTTTGTTTTTTAAAAAAAAAACAAGCTCATTCAAATTCAAGATGGTGGCTGACGAAGAGCTTTCGATAGCTGTTGAACAATTTGACGTTCTCTATGACAAAAGTCATCCAGACTTCCATAGAAAGGATATCAAGAACAACGCCTTCTACCCTTTTCTTTTGCTTTTTGTCGACGTCGACGACGCCTTCTCAAAATTATGATTGCTACTGCAAGCATGTGATGTTTGTTTAGTGCTGCCATCTTTGAAAATGATTTCAAAAAAAATTCTCTTGCTGCTTATTGTTTACGTATGAATGAATGAAACTTTCGTACATGTGACCGTCGCATCTCTCAACCTGCTTTTCGTAGTTTTTACATAAGCCTATTACGTAGTTTTCAACGTAAACGTAACGTAAGACGTTACGTAAAAAAATTACGTGCATGTGAAATAAGCTTAAGGAAAAGTTTTCGTAAGGTGCCACATACGTTCGTAAGAAAATCGTTGTAAGTCTCCGTAACCCTCGAGAATAACTTTAAGAGGTTTTTACTCAAAGCTAAAGAAATGACCTTCATAATAATCAGTAAAGTGCCTCATCCATCTACAGGGTGCCTCAGAAAGACTTATCTACAAAATTTCAGTGTTTATTTCTCAACAATTATCTGTCAAAGTATTGCGAAATTTACATCACCAGGAAGCCCTTCTTCAGTACTTTCTGTTGATATAAAATTCTCAAGAAAATGATTATTCTTCGGAAAGTTACTGAAGAAAAACAAACAGATTTGCATCATAAATTTCTTAAAAATCAATGTATGCTGTTTAAAGCTTTAAGCGATTCCTTCCGAGCATCTAAACTATTTCTTGAAGTAGAAGGGCGGAAAAAAAGAAATGGCTCCCAAATAAAACGCCAGGAAAAGGACTGGGTTTGACGTTGTTAAAAAAAGAAAAGAGATTGGACTGCGGAGAGTCTCATACATTTATATCTCTTCAATTTATTTTAACTTAATTCAATAAATTCATGAATGCGTTATAAATCACCTTTTGTAAAACCAGTGAGAATAGAGGGCGTCCGGACAACGATGTTTCATGATGAACACACTTACTAAAGAAAAAACTTCTTTTCAATCGGAGATTCAGGCGTTACGACCAGCTAGTTAACGTGCTTAGTTACAAGCCAAAATAAATGAACTCTCTCGCAAAAATATATTTTCCTCACGATGTTTTAACAAGGTAATAATTTCATATTTCTATAAATACTTTCGATATCAAGTCTTTGATTTTTCCAACAAAAAATAGGGAAAAAAGACATCAAAAGTTTCTCATGGAAACGGAAAAAAACGCAAAAAAACGTCACGATAAGACACGTGTGGCGCGTAAATGACGTCATTTTTTATTGTTGTATGTTGGAGGATGGTAAAACATCAAAATACAAATCAAATTGCTGGTCCAGTCCTAAATAGCTATCACTCATCAGGTACAGTGTGTAGATCTTTCGACCAATGGATTCTGGCGTGAAGAATGCAATGGTGACATTGGTTTCCTTGTTATTAATCGATCCAACTCTTTTCAGAGCGATGACGTCATTACAATCTACTTCTCCAATCACAAAAAACCAACCTTCATCTTTCGGTTTTGAAAATAATGGAGTATATGCTTTCTGTTCAACTTTCTGTTTGAAAAAAAAAAAAAACACGAAAAATAATGGAGTATAATATGCCGTCTGTTCACCTCAATCAATAAATCAACTAGCAAATATCAAAATTATCGAGTCTGTAGAATATCAACCAAAGATAAAAAGTTGGAAGAAAATTTACCAACGGAATGATTCTAAATATGCAAATAAACTTTTTAAAAGTTCACCTTTTTGTTGACCTGTGTCCTCTTCACTTTGATTTTCATGAAGAATTCCTGATCTGCACCAACAGCAATCCACACTCGATTTTCTCGATCAGCATCGTTGAGATCAACTGCGACAGTTTTGGTTTCCAGTCCACCAGATGGATGCGGAAAATCACCTTGTATCGACACTTCAACGTCTACAATCGGCAGACGATGTAAAACATTCGCTATCTAAACGTACCAAAATTCACTGTGATGGAGTGATGGAGTGTATTTCTATAGAAATATACACACTATTTCAATAAAAATGTTCTTCGTCGCAGTAGCATTTTCACAATTTCACCCACTGGGTACAGAGCAAACAAACATACAAGAATTCTGATCGAGAGAATGGATTGTGCATACCTGCTCGATTTCGTTCTTGTTAAATTTCCCACTGAGCATGCGTGACAGAATATTTGGCTCTCTTTCACATAGATCAAGTAATTGAGGCAAACTTTTACAGGAGTAAGAGCTCGACCTAAAACATGTTCAACAGTTAAAAAACACCACAACACTCGAACGAGGTTTGTGCAAAGTAGACATGTAATACCTTGATTTGTATTGAAATTCCGATAGTGTTTCCAAGGTGACCTTAGGAAGCACCAAGAGCGAACTTTCATAATACCAACGACCTTGCAAAACCATTTGCATGAGCGTGATAACTTGCAGAACAGTTGATAGCCATCCTTCGTCAGCACAAATATCGATCATAGCTTGCATTATACGTATAGCTTGATCCAGGACAGATTTCGTATCTGTGCCATAGTCAGCAATTGGTAAAGGAGTTCTACTGAAATGTGCTTGTAATAAGAGATGGGTCTTTGTATGAGGACTATCATATGTGTACTGGTCAACTGGGATGGGCAGCTTTGCGGCAAGTTCCCTATCAGAAGAACAACAAACATCAACACAGACATCAACACACAGACATCGTCTGGTCTTCATTATTACATAACGTGACTTACGAATTCATCTGGTCTTCATTATGTCGCACTGGTAACTGGTCGTACTCCTGAGCATCGCAAAGGACTTGGAGAACATCCTCAATGGATAGCTCCTCTTTTAGCCTCGCTTTGAACATACGCAACGTCAAATGAGATAGATAATAGTAAGAAGCTATACGGCCGAGAACTGTTGGTTCAATGCTTCGTTCGTCCTGAAGAAAGTATTACTTGTAAACAAACGATACATGGGATGAACGAACGATAACATTATCTACAGAAAATACGTCAGAAGTATCGGTGGGAGGAGAAATAAAAACGATATGGTTGTCAGAATTAACCGTCTCTTAGACTTACTTCCAAGACCTCCACACAGTATGAACGCTGCAATTCATAAACGGCGTTTTCGATCAAATTGGATAAAAACGAGTTCATTGAATCGTGGTCTGTGTCAGTCAAATCATAGTACGTAGGGTTCATTAGTAAGCGTCTGAAAAAGTAAGTCCAAGTCATATAATCCATAGCATCTTGTTTTGAATTGATTGTGCTCGCTACGATTTCAGCGTTCAGATGATCTGGCAGAACTTCTAAAAGGCTGAAAAAAACAACAACAAGTGCTACAGTATAATAAATTAATCAATAAAAGTGGGACATCAAAAACAAAACAAATTGATCATTTACTTGGACTCAACAGGAAAAGGTTCATATAAAAATTTCTTATAAAAATGTTTTTTTATGTCTTGAACTAAAATTAAAGCCACGCCATTATCATCAAATTGAGGGCGTCCAGCCCGCCCCATCATTTGTAGTACGTCAGTGATTGGAAAATCTACATATCTTTTTGTTTTGCCATCGTAATACTCTGTTCCTTTCACAATCACCAGATGAGCAGGAAAATTGACGCCCCAAGCTAATGTCGATGTTGCAATCAAAACCTACCAAAACAATAAAGAATGAATAGAATCCATATTTGATTGGTTAAAAATAGGCAATTAAAAATACCATTATCGCATTTGATTGGTTAAAAAACACAATGAAAATCATCTTACTTGAATTTTAGAATTAACGAATAGTTCTTCGGTAATTTTTCGATCACGTTCGTGCAACCCAGCATGATGAATGCCGATGCCAAACGAAAGAGTCAATTTCAAATTCTGATCACGGACAGCGCTGATAAGGTTCTCCATCTGCAAGTTTGTTGAAGAGGAGATACAAATATAAAACATGTTTTCCATTTCTATAAATTGGTGTTGACATGGAAACTGACCTCGTGTTCGGGCATGTGTAGCCATTGCTTGGGATTCATATCTGCTGCCAGGTATGCGACCAGATCTAACGCAGTCAATCGTGTCTGTCGGCGAGAAGACACGAAGATAAGCACAGGTTTTTCAGGCGAGTGTGTTTGAATACCTTGAAGAGAAAAAAAATAGGATTTTATTTTCTTTCACGAACCTGATATTTCTCAAGACCAACAAGTTATACCTTTGAAACACGGTTTATTCATGGTGGCCATTCGAGGACAGTAATGTTTCCCGGGAAAACCGGCAATATGTACTTCTAACGGCACTGGTCTAACGGACGGCCGAAAATTGAACAAACCCTCCTATTAACAAAACGGAATCCGGTAAACAATCAATTCATACGAAATAAAGTTTATGAAGGGAAAATACTCCATTTTCACCTGCTTGATGCCCAACCAATCAGCTAAATCGGAAGCATTTGCGAGGGCGGTCGATAAACCGATAATGCGACATGTTTTGGTGGTATGGCTTGATATAAAGTTAGTTCTTGAGACTATGACTTCTAGCACTGGTCCCCTTTCGTCACCTAAACGAACAATACACGAAATGCTACCAACTTCGATTTTTTTTCATAGGACATACAAAAGAAATGTACCTACCCAACAAATGAATTTCATCAATTACTATAAGAGATACATCTTTGACATATTTTCTTGTCTGCCAACTCCTGCTCACACCATCCCATTTTTCAGGGGTGGTAACAATGATGTCAGCACTGGCAATGGCACGCATATCAGGTGTAACATCACCTGTTAGTTCCACAACCCTGAGATACAAGCACCGAACAAGGTAAATACCGACAAGCAAGGTAAATACCGGCAAACAAGGTAAATACCGACAAGCAACGTAAATACCAGCTATCCAAGTTGCCGGTTTTATTACCACTTACTTTTTTCCAAGTCTTTTTTCCAGTCTTGCTTTCCAGTCAGTCATTCGTTCTCGCACTAAAGCTTTCAGCGGTGCAATGTATATAGCCTATATAAAAGTTATCACCATCACTATATCAATCGATTTCTTTGAAATCTCAAGTTGTCACAAAATTATTCTCTCATATATAAACTACACTGTTAACTTAACCTCCTTTTCATGAAGGACGCATTGATCAAGTTCTGTATCATGTGAGGTATATAATAACACAGCAAGGAATATCACGTATACAACCCTTTCCCAATTGCCTGTTTCATTTAACCTGATTAAACATCTACTCACCTTTGTCCCTGGATATTCTCTGAACATCCTGTACATAGCTATCTCTGCAGCTATGGTTTTTCCACTGCCAGTCGGCGCACCGAGCAACACGTTACTGTCAGAATAATATAACGTGTGGAACACCTGCGTTTGGATGGGATTGAAATGTGTGAACTTGTATAATGCTTCGATGTCTGAGTTTCTGAGAGCAGTGACAGGTATAGGTTGCAAATTAAGCAGTTCTGTATGTGGTCGATGATGATCTGGCAGGATGAGATGTTTGAAGCTGATTGCACACGTAGCTTCTGCATGCAACCAACGGTCCGATACCATATGTACAATATACTGTGGAGGTAAAGGTTCAAATATTGGGATGGTGAAAACCAACGCCTGCATTTCTTTTTGTCTCACCTACAAAAAAAAATTTCAAAAACCAAATTAGCATGACTGATGACGTAATGAGTGTCAAAGTTAAAACAATGAACTAGTTACAGCTTTCTTTGTCAGCAAAAAGTATTCCGAATGGTAAATGTTATCCGATTCGGAATCTTCAATCCAAATCCACCATGGTTCTGCAACGCTGCCATGCATTCTATCGTTCCAAGTAAAGTCTGGAGTCACATGCAAATGGACACGCAACACATTTCTGGTGATGGGTTGAATAGAGGCTGCCAGTTTAACATGTGGGAATTGAAAAGCATATGATCGAACCTTCCCTCCAATACTCACGTGACTCAACATCAAGCCTAGACGAAAGAATGATAATCTAACAACAAAACACATGGTTGAACCACTTTGTTCTACAAAAAGATAATTACCGATCTCCTTGGCATCCATATCTCTTAACTTATCGATAGAAAGTTGCTTTGCTTCTAACTTTCGGAGAGTTTCAAACTTTAAGCCGTCAACCTGTCGTAAGGGATGTTCAAAACTCCACAGTTGCTTATCTGTTGTTTTGCATAAAGTCAACATTCGTCTTGACATAATGGCCATGTTCTTTTGCAATGCTATTTCAAATAAAGCACGTAAAATACGAGCAGAATTCTAAATTGGAAAGCAACGATCTACAATAGTCAATTGGTAATGAATATTAGAAGTATGCAAGATCGTCAAAAAGTCACTGCGACAAAGAGCATTTTTATTGGAATAGTGGGGATACTTCTATAGAAATGCACTCCTTCACAGAGATTTTTTTAACAAATGTGCTGGCTGGGTATTAGAAGTATGCAAAAACAATATAGTGACCCACTTGTGCAACATATGACATATCAGATATGAGGGAGAAACTTTCCAACTTCCCTCGACCAATATATGCTTGCAGGAGAATATTCACTTTGCCATATTCGTTTTCTGCACCACCTTTTACAGGTGTGATGCATGTTTCTTCCATATGATGCTCCAACTCAGGAATTTCGTCTGCGCGAACCTGTGGAAGTGAACCAGTGTTCTACATAATACACAATCCCATGCTGAATGATTTAAGGAAAGCAACCAGATGAATTATACCTTGACTTGTTGAAATTCGTGAGATTTAGAAACAATGGCAAAGATTTCTCCTTCGTTAAGTAATGGCTTGAAATACTCATTGATGGTCTAAATAACAACACCATGAGTAGTAAAGAAAGAATGATCAACACTATTCAATACAAGGACATAGTCAAGTTTACCTCTACTGTGTTGAAGTCAATATAAAAATTACTGGCAGTTCTTCCCAAATTTGTAGAATATAAGTAATTAGTTCTTTCATCAAATCGAATCATTTTCGCTTTATCCAGTTTCCGTGCATTTACACGTATCAAGTCAAACCGGTGTTTCTCTAACAGCGGATCGTCCTACAATAGAGTTGCATTTATAATCATTATATTGGGGACACGTTGAATGGACGAATGAATGTACAAGAATACCATTTTGTCTTTGTAATTGATACCATATACAATTGGATTGATACGCATCCGAACATATAAGTATGTATAGCTTAACCATTTAACTCCTTCATCAATGGTTGTGACAGTGCCCAAAGATATCTAAAAATAATAATATTTTTATAACATTCACACATTCTTCCAAATGCCCTTATACTACTGAGTGCACATCAGTATCCATCAAATTTTGAAATTCAATCTAAAACTTTTTATGTTTTCCATATGCAAGGTATAACATTTTCTTGAAGTTATGATGAACTAAATATACATGCATCTACCTCTGCATTTAAATTGTCTGTGAGTTTGTTGACGAATTGACTTTCAATTGGTGTTTGTTGAGTCAAAAGATGTAGGTAATGAGACAGTCTGTCATGTTTTGTCAATATCATTCCATGCCCATATGTATCAAACTGTGGACGACCCGCTCGACCAAAGATTTGCATAACATCTAGTATGCCAATGTCAACAAAAGAACCTTTTTTAGCATCATATATTTCGGTACCCTAAAAAAAAACACAACAGAGAGATAGAAATAATAGATACTAAATATCTTGCCCACCAAATTGTTTTAAATAATTGTGTTCTCACTTTAATTATGACCGCATGTGCTGGCAAGTTTACACCCCAGGCTAGTGTAGCTGTGCAGACTAACACTTTAATGAAACCTTCAGAAAACAACTGCTCGACTAAAGTACGATCCTGCCGTAACATACCAGCATGATGAATTCCAAAACCATCTGGAAACATTTCCTTTAGTTGCTTATTCCTTGACTTTAAAACCTGAAAGAAGTTCACAAAAGATGACAGCATGATGCGAGATATAATGATGATACTGTTTAAATATTTCTGTTACCTTCTTTTCCATAGCACCATATGAAGCATTTTTATCACATTCAAAGATCTCAGTATCACCACAGTTTGAAGCTAACTCTCTCAACGTAAATGCAGTTTTAACAGTGGCGTTCCGTGCATGAACAAATACCATCACCTGTATAAAACACAAGTTCAGTAGAAGTAAATGAACAAAACATCATATATGTTTGCTTGTTCAAAAAATGTTTACATTACTTGGTGACCATGCTTGATATTTTCAAGAACTCTTTCATAACAAACTTCATCCATATCCTTTTGTTGTTGAAGATAGCTTGTTGCACGGATACCAATAAAAGTTTGTTGTAAAGGAACCGGTCGAAATCTTCCATCAAAATAGAATAAACCTTTGTGAGGATTAACGTTTAGAAATATTGCTACATCTAAATAATTAGGTAGTGTAGCAGATAAACCAACAATTCGGATCATATTCTGAGAAGCCTCCACCTAAATAAGTTGAGCTTTAGATTAATGGAATGACCAGACAACTTCACTACTGGTGACACACTCATAAAATTCAGCGTAAAGGAATCAAAAACCTGTCTCAAGGTACGTGCAACCAATGCTTCCAAGACTGCTCCTCTGTCATCATGCAGTAGATGAACCTCGTCAATGATCAACAACTTGACAAGTTGTGATAATGCGACATCACTTGAACCCTTACGAGTTACTACATCCCATTTCTCAGGCGTTGTAACAAGCATCTAAACAACAAACAATTAACATAACAAAATTTTATTATTTGATCTGCCATATCATTTCTCATAAGAGCTACGAACTGGCGAAAAACTGGCGAAATCTTCCCACCTGTGTTTCTTGTATTTCCTTTTTCGTCAGTTGCATATCACCTGTCAATTCACGAACTATTATACCAAGAGCTTGCAATTTCTTACCAAAATTTGCGGTCATTTCGGCAGCTAAAGCTTTCATTGGTGCCACATACACAAGCTGAATATCAGAAAAAAATGAGTGGATTGACAAAAACATTGTACTTTCTTCAAAACTGATTGTAACAAAATAGATTACCTTGAAAGCATCCTTTTTTAAAACACCACTCTTAACATGCTTTTTGATTTCATGAACAATTGTCAATAATGCAATGTTAGTCTTGCCAGCACCAGTTGGGGCGGAGACAAGAAGATTTTCATTGGTGTTATACGCTGCATCAAAAACAATACTTTGAATGCGATTAAGCTTTTTTATGCCACGAAAACAAAGCTTACCGACCTAAAAAAAAAATTTTCTTACAATTAAGCACTCACCTTTATAAAATATGAATTCAATGTTCGAAATTATACATACATCATCAAGTGTGTTGATATCAACTGCAAAGTTCAAATTACTCGGTGGTTGAGACGCTGTAGCAGGAATATTTACTTCTTCATATTGGCGAGTAAGTGTTTTAGTAGCTGACTCTGGAAGCAAAACTTTTGTTCCACCAATAAATGAAGAAGAATTTTTTCTGGCAGCAAATTCATCAAAAACATACGGATACATTTGCGTAGCAGTTTTTGTAGACTTCGTAAACAATGATTCGGTTCTCACTATGTCCAGTTGTTCTCTGTTCTGATTAAAAAGTTCGTTATACAATTCTGGGTCCTTTCTCATCAGTTTCCGTTCATCTTTCTGCATCTTTCTTAACAACTGTTTTTCTGCTTCGGACTAAATTGGGAAACTGATCATCAAAAACAGATAACCTGAATTTAAACAACCATCAATGCATAGGTAAATAAATTAAAGGTGAAACCTGTATAGTGACTTGTTGTCCAGGAACTGGCTTGTTCAGTTTTCTTGTTGGATCAATGTATTGATATTCACCATTACAGAATGCTTTTGGTGTTTGTTGCTGTTCAGAAACAGCTTGCATAATCTCTTGACGATGACCAAGAAACAACTGGATCAAATCAAAAGCTTCAAATCCCATCAATTCAAACAGTTCATTCTGAATTTCGTCACTCTGTTTTGCAGAACATAAGATTTCAAGTACAGCTGAATGAAGATCAGTGGCAGGAAGGGAGCTTGGATTATTTGTCAAATATTGTTCACATTGGTTTAACAGCCAAGTTGAAGAAAATTTTGTATCATTACTATGATTGTTTTTTGGAGTTTCTACTGCTTCAATTTTATTCTGATGTGTTTCTATTTTTTCCTTGAATTTCTGTATAAAAGTGTCTCCTTGAAAATCAACTTCCTCATCGTTGAATCCAGAAAACAAGTCCTCAAAATTTTGGTTCTCATAAGTTATATCCATTTTGACTTTTCGGCCAAAGTAACTTTTTCTAGGCTTTTCGTGCTCTTTAGATGCAAGTTCAGGTACCAAGTTGAGTAAGTCTTGCACAGTATCAAAGGTTTTCGTTACTAAACTAGCTGGATAGGAACCAAACATCCTTTTCAATTTAGTGGATTCAACTGATGTGACTTTATCAGTGTCAACAAAAACATCAAAAAGATAGGCAGCTGCTTCTTGAACACCATCAGAATTTGCATTTTGAGCAACTAAAAGAACCAACAAAACAAGTACTACTTTAGGTGCTGAAACTTTCACGAGCAGAAACTTTCACAAATTTCATGAATTTTAAACTGATTCGTGAAGTACAAGATGTAGAATTTGATGCCACTGCAGACCTAGAGATGTCGTAATATCATTTTGTTTTGCTGTCTTTTCAGTGCCCTTTTTATTTTTACTTATTATTGAATCTTTTGTTGTCATGGAAATAAAATCAGTACTTTTTTTTTTTTGAATTTATTTTAACGAGACCGGGGGGAACTGGCAGTGTCATCCACTGATGTGGGCCTCCACCAGGATTGTATACCTCAGATTTTAAGGCAGAGAACTTGCACATACTAGACTGATAGGTGATTGTGGTTTTATTTATGTAATTTGAGGCACTTGTTCATTACATCACATCATGCACATACATATCTCATTTATATACCTTTTCGTTGCATACATTATTATTCTATATTTTCATATCGCATTAGCATTCTACAGTGCCAGGATTTGAACCACTACCAACTATCACCCTTGTATTACAAGCCAACCATCTTACCAAGTGAGCTATACACCCTTTAACAAGCTTGAAATACTTTTCCGCAATCTCAGTGTTTTTTAAAGTGGAAGACGTTTTAACATTTTACTGAACAAAAGGTGAACGCCTGTAACGTTTTGAGGTTTCTATGATGAAGAAAATATCAATGCCACATATTTCCTCAGGTAGCCTACAAATCTATGTCTGTAATACTCAAACTTGAACGTAAAAAAAACGTAGTAAAGATTGTCTCATTTTATTAATTTTAACGTAAAAAAGTTTCTGCATCTAAAGTAGTTTAAGGAATAGTGTACCATAAACAAGCAACAAACAAACACACCAGTCAACCGTAAACAATATTATTTTGAATATTAAACTTCAATTATACAGAGTAACATGCACAACTTACGAAACCTATTTGCTAAATTTTCCAGCTCTCTTGTTAAACCAGTAGCCTGCAATCAAAGCATACAACAATTATGAATGTCATATTTTAGATGATTTGGGAATGGTAAACAAACCCCACCTTAGTTGCATGGTTACTTTTGTTGGAAATCTTTTGAATTTCATTCCATGATAGGTTAGCTGGTGTACACCTTTGTTTCTTTTTCTTTTCCAGTTCTTCATGTAACCGCTGCTGTGTGACTGGATCATTAAAAATACCAACAGATGCTCTCAATGATCCAGTAAAACGAGGCAAATCTGTCATCCTTTAATAACCCTGACCACAGTATGCAAACCAAATTATCTACTTATGTTAATTTCGGATTAGGGTACCTATAACAAAGAAACTGAAATATAGAAAAATGAAATTCTAGTTCAACTAAGGTAAACATACATACAAGAAAATTTCAGGTGATATCATGAAGAATAATTCCTAAAAATTTATGTTGTTTTAACAGAGGGCTGTATGCAGTTGTTCAGGCTGAATTCCATTTGAATCCCAGATGATGTCAAGACCTAAAATTACACCCTGCATACACCAGGAGATTAACGATCAACACAGAGAGCACAAATTTAAATTTAAAAGCCTATATTTACTAAACTTATTATGATTTTGAAATATTAACACACTATTGAGCATCTTGTTGTTTTGTCCAGTGATTGCTCAGTAATTTCCAAGAATCTTCAGCTTCATTTGTTATTTTCTGGGTACATATGGCGGCTGATAACTAACATTACATTCGTAAATCTTTGGCAATTTCTTTTCCTTTTCATCAAAATCTGAAAAAGCTTTCATCAATGATGGTCTAATTATATCATAATCAAACTTGAATTCTTTTCTTAACGGCAACAGATTCGATGTTTCGAGGTGTACATCAAAAAGAAAATAACGTCCATGCGTATGCCATTCAGCATGTGCTTTCATTCGATAGGGTAATTCCTGTTCACCCATGCTTTGAATTTTCCGAATCAAACCTCCTTGTTCAAAAATATTATTTGCAGTTCTTCGTAGGACCTCAGCCACATTCTGCTTTGATAGTGCTCTTGTAATTAAAAGCAGCTCATACCTAGGCATTTTACTTCATTTATGTTATTCTAAACAAAGAGGATTTCATTGCGGTGATTTTATAGCAACTGAAAAAAAAGTCAACAGAGTTCAATACAAGAGCTATACATGTGAAGACACTTTCACACTCACACTCATAATGAAATTATGCAACTTTATCAATTAGGAATACAACATCATGCCAAAACAATATAGTGAAATCCATCGATTTGTAAGTAATGAAGGAAAATAATTAACAGCCACATTTGTCAGATCAGAATCACTCTTATAAGGTTACATACATGCTTTTCAGCCATAATTCACAATTCATCTGTTTTGATTTGAATAATTTTATTTTATTTATTTATTTATTTATTTTATTTTATTTTTTTTTTTTTTTGGGGGGGGGGGGATAGGATTACTTTAATGAAACTGAATTTAAATTTACCAGTTTATATTTAAAAAAAACAAAAACTATTTACTACACGTCATAACAGGTATAATTTATTCTACAATTCACACAAAATACATTAAAATTTTTAAACTTAAAAGTTTGTTACGTATAGTATCGCAATCCAGTATACCCGGTACTTAATCCACAAATAGATTTCAATCTAGCATTTAATCTGGAAATAGATGAACATTGGGCAGTTTATATATTTTCTATTATGTTCTTGATTTATGACAAACTCAATGTTTTGAGCAACTAAGGCATACCATGGGAACAAGCGTTGTTATCACAACTGACTTATGCCTGTTTCGCTCCTGTGACACATGAATAATCTGTATAATTACATACATACATAGTTTAGTGCAAATTCATTCAACGCAAAGGGATGTAAGATCTAACACACACTGCATATGCACATATAAATATCAAACTTGTTTTGATATCTTAAGAATACGCAAATGTATCATTTATCAGCTCTTTTGTGATACATTATGTTCGTTTGGCAAATGTTTACCATCAGACTTTTGCAGTGTAAACCTTGTGAAATGTGTTTGGATTAGTAACGGTAGGCTCGGGGTTGGTCTCATTTGTTCAAAAACTTCACTGCATTAATTAATGATAACGAGTTGTCAGTTGAACAAACTTGATATCGTAATTTAAACAATAGAACTATACACAATGTGAGAGAACAAAATAGAAATAAATCGTTATACAATTCCATTTCTTTTACCACAACTGTGTTACATGTGTTACATGTATTTGTGTCACAAATGAGAAGCAGGCGTTGGTAACATTATAAAAAAACCAGACTCAATGTACAAACAAATTATACATATAAAAAGAACTAAAAAGTTTTATAAACATCAAGACTTAGGAAAGCTATCATAATTTAGAATCTTGAAGTTTGTGTTTGTTAACATTTGGAGGGTGCTTGTAAGGAGGAGGCTGTCCAACCTTTTCATCATCAAGTTGACCGTACAAAAACCCAGTTGCATGGCCATTTTGTGATCCATTTTGGTTGGCATTACTCCTTGTGTACCTTGCCCGATTGCTTTGAAAACATACAGCACAAGTCAACACAACAACTAAAGACAAACCAAGTGCAAGTGGCAGAAAGATAAAAGCAACATCAGCAGTAAGATGCTCAGGTGTGTCATCATATTTTCGTGTGGATAATGCAGCTGCCTCATAATTATCGGTAGAATCAAAATTTTTGTCATACTCAATCGGCACAACTTCTCTTAATGAACACCAATCAATGTTCCAATTAGATTTCACAAATACAGCAGCAGCGTCATTCTCTGGAGGGATACGATTGCAAATAGGCTTCAGGACCAATAAACTAGAGGGAACAGGATTGTTTCCACCAACAATAACAAACACATCTCCTTTTTCTCCAGGCACTGGGTAATATCCACCCTTTCTTTGAGATGCTTTCTCAACTAAGGTCACAAAGTCACCATTAGACCAGACTTTGCTAACAGTTTGCACGAAATTTACACTATTCTTTACGAAATCGTTAACAGTCATCCTTTTTATTCGAAACTCCAACTGGTACTTGACTTCAACTAAAAAAATATTCAAGATCATTTTCTGTAGATTTCTGTAGGGACATAGTTTTTAACATAATAATAATTTTGATTTGATTTGATTAGCTTAATAATAAACAACTGAAAAAAAACATTTGAAAATTTTTGCATGCAAATATGTAAAATGTAAAATTAATCATTTCTGATTCATCGGAACCATTCAGCAATGCAGCATGCGTGAAGGTGATGGTGGAGTGACCACCTGTCGGATTATCAGTAACGACTAAAAATTACTAACTTAATGGACTTGACTTAAAAGACAATTATGTGACAGTAAAGAAAACAAAGTAAAAATTACCTGTAGGAAGAACAGTAAGCAATTGAACCTTCCTGATAGTCTCATATGTTTCTTTGTTCCACGCAATTACTTCTAGTTTCACAGTGTCGACATCTTCCAAACCAGGTGTTCCATGAAGGACAGCTTCTGCTTTAGAATTCTAGGTGAAAATATAAAGTACATTCTGATCTTTGCAGCAAAAATTTCAACTGGTGCTGTGTGTTCATAAACATAATAATAATAAACATTTTATTTCGGCACATCCACATTACATGGTTCTTCGTCCTAGTATAAATTTTTGTTACATATAAAAATAACTACTTCAAAACTTTATAAAACTACAAGAGTTGTATGATCGATTTATCCATCAGATATGCTTTCACGCTTCTCTTGAACTCGGTCAAAGTTTTACTTTCTCTGACGGATTTTGGGAGGTCGTTAAAGATTCAGACCGCATCCTGTTGAAATGAGCAGTGTTTATGTGTTGTTTAACAATAATAATAATTATAATAATGCTTTATTTCAGGGCATAATCCATGTAGTTTCCAAAAGAATATCAGTATTCTCTTGATTGTTCTTTAGCTTCTGTTTGTCAGCTTTAATATACACTTTAAGATGCATGGGGAAGTGATCGTTACATATAGCTTGATAAGTAAGACAAGCGATCGAGTAGGCAAAGTGTGCTTGGATTGGTAACCAAGCTAGTGTAGCTACGTCTACTGTTTTAGCATATTTCTTTAATACAACACTAGCTGAAGTATTAATAACTTTTTGCATCCTTTGTTTTAGATAGTGAGGGATGCCATTCATGACAGCACTACCGTAATCTAGTTTACTTAAAACCAGTGCTTCTACCAATCTTTTGCGTACTTGTTCAGGCACCTGCTCTCCGTGATCCATTTTGTTATTGGAAAGGTAAATAATTTTAAATTCACAACTAATTTGATATCTTAAGATAAACAAATGGAAACAAATTCTGTATATTCAAAAATTGCAATGAGTTCACCCCAACCCTAACAGTTTACGGTTTTTAACCCCAACCATCACAATTTAGCTTACCTTGAACATATTAATTTTAATGCATATCAAATTTTGTGGTATGCAAACTTTTTCAAAACAGATTTTGGTTAGTATTAAATTTCCTGAGACAGCATATATAACCCATTTCACGTGTACTATATTTCAAAATTTCTTTATTTTTGATATTTCTAAGAATGAGGCTAGAACACAAACAATTGAAACCAGAAGTGTCATTGCATGGAAATATTTTTAATATCTCCTTGAATTATATGATAAAATCACTAAAAGACATCTTATCATTTAAAAATATTGTTTAAAATATATTAGCATTTTTAATGGCTGTATATTTTAACAAACATCTCACATTTTATATATCATCTCATATTTAGGCAGTAAAACACTTGAAGGGCAACATGTCAAATTGCACGATTTTTACATTTCGAAATATTTGATGTGTGTTTAACTTCATGATTTTCTATGTTGACATAACTGAGCAGTACTTAATTTCATGAATTTTTCAAAAACAATTGTTCAAAAACAATTGTTCAAAAGAAAGTTGTCAATTTTAAAGTAAAGTAACAAAAACATTTTGTAATTCTCATATGAACTGTGATGCTCTGGTGTGATAACTCAATTTTATCATTACAAAAACATGGTTGGATTGCTATCACCAATTAACTATCCGCCAAATACAAAACCCTAATTTAAGGTTTAGTATCAGGGGGTGATCCAGAAAATTATTTTGGGCATCGGTAGTAATGTAAATGTAAGGCGAAAGCTTATAGAACACGCCAAAGGCGTGTAAATCCCACCTGGGGGTTTGGGGGGTGGTGTTAGCCCCCAAAGCGTATTTAAGCTTTAAGAGTCATGTTTTTTGCTTAAAATCAATTCTTTTCATTCATCACTTAACGTCAGCTGGTGAGCTCGTATGCAGTCGCAGTCACGGATCATAGCCTGATAAGATGCAACTAACAATTGCACAAGAAATAATAATAAAACTTTTATATTTAGGGAGACATAATACTCACATACACGAACAACTCCAACAAACGTGTATGCAATATTTCTTCATTTTCAGTCAATCGTCAATTATTCTTTTAATCAAAAAACAGTTATTCAGCAGAATTCGTTTCAATCATTTTAGATTTTACATCAACAGCAGGTTGATACATTTTAAAAAGATTCAACATTTTTTTCTTCCTTTTGTTCCTTTCAAAACACATGGGGATAGAGAAGAGAATTTCTGTACAAATTATGTCATTTATCTAAGAAAGAAAAATTTACTCAGGAAGCAAAATTTACTTTCTCGAAAAACATTTTTAACGATTGATTTGTATTAGAAATTTACTTTACTTACTGACTTGCGCGTTATTACAATATTACGCTGATACGTTATTTCTTTGCATACATTATGATTTAAATGATCAGTTTAAATAAAAGAAAACGTGATACATAGCGAATTAAATAGAAATAAAGTCTCCGTGGGCAATCAATCAATCAATCAATCAACAACATTTATTTGCCAGGAAAATAAGTTAATGAAAATGGGATTACAATAAAGTCATGGCAGGAGACCACCCCAATAGTGAATACTAAACAAAGGGGGTGGCCACCAAATAAATAAAGAAATAGACTAAGTTAAGAAATTGAGGTATAGGACAAAAAACGAAACAACGAAAAAAAAAAAAAAAAAAAACATAAAAAACAAAAATTGATGTAAGTATGAGAAACAAAACTACTGGAGAGAGAGACTAGATGGTATATTTTTCAAGGAAGAATTTTGTGGTTAAGGTTTTTAGTTGAGAATGGTTTAGCAAAGCTAGATCAAGATTTGGATATTGACTTTGCAAATGATTCCAGCAAATAATTGATTGGAATTTCATTGAAGAAATTCCAAATGCTTGAGTTTTAACTGAAGGTTGATGTAGGTGCCCATGAGACTTACCTCTGGTGTTGAAAGTATGGCAGAGTTTAGTGTAATTGAAAGTACTATGAACGCTGGGAGGGAGTTTAAAATTTAAGGCTTGATGAATAAATAGAATATTCAATGACTTGACAAGGTCAAAGATATTCAGTAATTTAAGGTAGTTGAAAAGAGGCCGAGAGGGTGCAATAGGATTTGAGAAGGTTAGGATTCGGACAGCAGCCTTTTGTAGTACGAGGATGCGTTTAGTATTAGTTGACTCACGCTGACCCCAAATTTGACAAGCATAGCGTAGATGTGATGAAAAGATAGCATGATAGATAGAGATTAAGGTACGTTTGGGTACATAATGTCTTAATTTACATAGTGCTCCATTAGCTCTGCGTAGCCTAATCGCAAGGGTACTGACATGTTGGTGCCAGTTAAGATTTTCATCAAGGATCACACCAAGATATTTAATATGTGAGGAGGGGTAAAGTTTCCTACCACCAATTTTGTTTGGTGTCTGAATAGAATGAATTCAGTTTTGGTTGTGTTGAGTGAGATTTTGTTGGCATTGAGCCAATGGCAAAGAAGTTTCAAGTCTATATTAATTTTTTTGCTGAGTGATTTCAAGGTATTACCAAAATTTAGTAGATTAGTGTCGTCGGCAAAGTGGTAGACCTCAGAGTTAGGGATGGCTAGGTGTAAGTCGTTAATATACAGCAGAAACAGCAGTGGGCCAAGGACCGAGCCTTGAGGAACACCATGGCAAATAAATTTGAGGGTTGACTTAAAACCAGACAAACAGACAAACTGTTGTCTTGAAGAAAGGTATGACCTAAACCATAGGTTAGCAATGCCACGGATACCATAATACGAAAGTTTATGACAGAGTATTTCATGATCGACAGTATCAAATGCTTTCTGTAAGTCAACAAACACCCCACAAGCAAACTGACCAGAGTCAAGAGAGTTTTGTATGCGCTGGGTAATGTTTATGAGGGCATGAGCAGTGGAATGAGAGATAGAACCATTGATAGAGAGAGAAATTGGAGGAGAGTTATTAGGAGAGTTGCTTGAGATAATTGTATTGACGCCCTGCCAAATTTTACGAATGTTCTTCATATTTGCTTCAAAGTAATTGGTATAATAATTTAATTTGCTGCGGCGACAGAGAGTAACAATCAAATTCCTTGTCCTCCTGAATTCCTCATGGTACGAGGATTTCAGAGTAGGGTCTTTAGTTTTCATGAAAAGTTTAAACAAAGTGTCGCGTCGATTGATTGAGATACGAATGCCAGAAGTAATCCAAGGTTTGGATAAAGTTTTGAGTTGTTTTTTGGTCAGCTTGGTTAGAGGTGCATGATGATCTACAAGATTATTTATTGTTTTATAAAAAATGTCAAAGGAGGTATCCACATTGCCAGACTCAAGTTGAAGAATGCTTTTCCAGTCAATATCTAGATAATCAAGAATAAATTGTTCTCGATTAAATCTAGACCAGTCACGTTTATAGACTGGTATATTAGGATTATTAAAAGAGCTGGGATCCCTTAGAAGTATAACCTGAGGAAGGTGATCAGAAATGTTGTACACAAGGTTGCCTGATTGGATGTTATAGTTAGAGGATGATATAAAAATGTTATCAATGAGTGTTCTAGAGCTCGCTGTTATTCTAGTTGGGAGGATGATAGTTGGCAAGACTGAGTGGGAGCCTAAAATGTCTAGAAAATTGGAGATATGAGAATTGGATGTGGATTTGAGTAAATCTATGTTGAAATCACCCAGCAAAAGGAGGGTTTTATTTTCGGAGCTACATTTCCCAAGCAAATTTGAGATGTCATTGTTGAATTCATCCACAGGCATCATGGGATGTCTGTAGATGGATCCAGCAATGATATTAGCCTTTTTAGGCAAGGCAATTTCAACAAAAATGGATTCAAGAAATTTTGGTTTATAAAGTATTTTAGCGAGATCATGACGTGGTTTATAGGTGAGTTTATGGGAAATGTACAAGAGAGCACCCCCAGCTGAGGATTCAGTAGGAGTGTGCTCTACTGAATAACCCTGAAGAGAGTAATTGGAGGTAGGGTTAGGTTGTTTAAATCTAGTTTCGGAAATCGCTATAATACCAAAACTATGCTGCATTTGAGCTAACAGTGCTGTAAGTTCATCAAAGTGGGAGCTGAGTGAGGCAATATTCAAATGTAAAGCTGAGAGAGATTTGGATTTTGATTTAATGCACTTAAACTCATCCACGTCATAGTACTTGCAATTAATATTGTTGATGGCAAGGTCATCAAAGGGATCATTGTTATTATTACTAAGATTGTTAAAGTCAGAAAAAAGTGATTTGAATTTAGAAATATCAATACCAGAGGAGCCAGCAGAGGGAGAATCGAGACCGGGTTTACCAGGCTTATCTTGGTTAAAAGGGAATATCTTTGAATTACAGCAGATACAAAACCAGGGGTTGGAATCATTAGACATCGTTAGGGAGTCAAAATCAGAGTTATTTAGTAGATTGCATTTCTGGTGTACCCAGGAATGGCAAGAATCACAAAAAATGGAGTTGCATTGTTCAGAAACGTGTCTCTCACAGACTGGGCATTTAAGAATTTCGTTTACCATAAAACCAACAGAGAAATAACAAAAATAAAATGAAATAGACTGTACTTAGCAAGTGCAATATCAAAAGTCAAACACCAGGAGAAAAACAAAATGTTCTACATACGGAACCAGCACAGTTACGTTACCATCATGTTACTCCGGGAACTCAAAATTAGGGAAAAGCTCGTCGATCATACTATCGTGAGTCAATTTGATAAGTTTGTCTTTATCTCTAATGCGGATCGAGACTGTCCCATTGTTTGTGTATATTTTACTAATACGTTTACCTCTTTTAAGGCAGCGAGCTTTCCAGGCTATACGTCTGTAAGCGGGGCATAAATTCGCGTTAAATGATAGTTTAGTGTTTTCAGGAAAACCAAAATCAGTTTTATCGCAAGTATCAAGTAGCTTCCATGAATTGAAGCACTTATCCACATACTTTCTATTTACAAAGCGGATTATAACGGGTTTGTTCGATTCCTTGGAATTAAGGCGATGGCAGGCTTCAATTTCGGTTGGAGTAACATTAATTTGGACTGCACTGAGGATGTTGACAATAGTTGGTTCAAGCTTATCGTCAGTTATATCTTTAGGAATGCCTTTAAGTTCGACATTGTTGCGCCGATTGTACTGGTTATTGGCATTTGATTCAGCCTCCAAGGCATAAACTTTATCCGAAAGGGTTATAACTTCTTCGACTATTATGACGATTTTGCCCACGTTTTCTTTTATTTTAAAAAAATTGATAATGTATTTCAGCCTTTATGCCGAAATATTTTATTGCCATAATGAGGCGACAATTGTCGTTACAATCCCGAAAAGAAATTATACTAGAGAAAATGTTGTTAATCTTGTTGTCAAAGAAGAAAGAATATTCTTTCCTTGTTTGAATATTGAAAATATATACTTTTTTTCAAAACCTGTTGAATAATTTGGGCGTCCCCAAATTAGATGTCCCCAAAATCGGTATACCGCCGTCAAAACTGACCTGTAATACCCCCTGAGTATATAATTGTCTTCCAATGCAAAAACAAACTAACATCTGGTGTTCAAGATATTTTTAACATATGCATTTTTAGGTATAAAAATCTCAACAACTATACCTAATGAGCAATCAGTTTCTATTGGTTTATATTGGAATCATTTGTAGCCACATTTTAGCCAAGACTGACTTAGAACTTTTTTTTAGTTCAAATGATTTGCAATATTTCCTCATAATAAAGACCATGATTCAAACTTTTGGTAAGGCCACTTATAATTAATCATTCATTCATAGTCTTCCATGCGCATTCAGAATTAAAATGCAATAATTGCGCATCGAGTTTGATTATTTTTCTTAAGTTATAAAATCATGAAAAAATAAGATTTTTCTTCTTTTATTGTTGCGAATAACCAATATAATCTTGGAGAGGTAAAATTGAAAAACGATATAAACCTCCATAAGCTGCATAACCAAAAATTGTTGATAAGCTTTTCACCAACGACTTTAAAAAAATACCAATGAACTTCTGTTCCAGATTTTAGTATGCGTTTATAAAACTTTTGTTAACTTACCGAATGTGAAATTTGCTTAAAAATGCATGTAGTGCCATTGAAAAACCCATTAGTTTATATTCCATAGGTCAAGAAAAGACGATTTGTTTTAGTCACTCAGTACTCGGAGTTTAGTTTATGTTCTGTAACTTATAAATAACAAGTTTTTAAAAGGAGCAATGGAATACCCTGTTTCTATAAATGAAAAATAATCAAATAATCACCACTTCCCACATTGAGATTTTTGCATAAAAAATGACTATGAACAAATGATTAATTATAGGTAGCCTAAGATGTTTTGGCTAAGTTGCAGTTCACTCCCAAAACTATAACCATGTCCTGCAAAGAACAAATCAGGAACAGAGAGAATTGTTCTTTTAAACTACAGGGTTATAGAACAGGTCAACAGTTATGGGAGTGAACTGCAATAAACTTATGTTTTTCAGTACTTTTCAAAAAGGAGTTAAAATGAACTGAAGTTTATGAAAAAAATTAAATCAAATCTAAAAATACCCATTTACATGTGCAAGTTAAGTTATTTTATTATAATCGCGTACCCAAATTATGATTCAGGCATGTGGATGTGCAATTGCACGCATAGAAAAGACTGTAATATGGTTTTATTTTTCACACACACAATAGATTTTTCCAATAGCGATGGAGAGCAACAAAATAAATCAATTATATTGCTTTCCTCCTCTTGGTCATTTTCAGGAATCTGGCAGACTAGGCAAAGAAAAATTATTTTTGTCACCTCTTGTTCTAGATGCAACCAAGTTGGCAAATCAGGCAATCCATCCAATGAAACAGTAAATTTCACACTTCCCAATGATGAAGATGTCGGAAAGAAGTCTTCTTTAAATAATTGCTGCTTGAAATGAATGCCACTTTGTGCAGTTTGAGTCAGTGGGAATGCAGAAATTCCAAACATGCAGCAGAGGTGTGAAAGTACAATGATGGTCAAGTACCAAACCATTATAGCATATATAGATATCTAATACAAACAAATGTTTAGTTTTGATAATAGCTGGTCATCCCGTCTCTTGCAACCCTCTTGCACCACATAAACAGTTAAGTCTCCATCGCATTGGTTTTTCCCGAAAGATTTTCGTGTCATAATGGATCCACGTCAAAATTGACACGAAATAAAATCAATGTTTACAAGAAAATGGAACCATTCTACTGTTCGTCTAATCTTTTCGTCATTTTTCGTGGGTTGAAGATCACTGAGTGATCTTTTACATTGACTTTACATGGAAACATAAATAATCAGAAAGGCCATTTTACCCATTTTTCCTGTAAATTGTGGAATGATAGATTGATATACATAAAGAAGCTAACACACACAGAGTCACCACACAGAGAGGACAGACTACTGCCTTTTACTGAAATTGTTGCTAAGGAAATATTTTCAGAAACGTTTGATTTTAATGTAAACTTAAAAATAGCTTTATCTTCTTGAATGAGCTTTATGGTTTCTTTTTTTTTCAAAATGTAAAATTAATAATATTAGCTATTTTTTTAGGTTTTTTTTTTAAATTTATAATATTACAAATCAATTACACAGTTAAGCAGATTTAAGAAAATAATATTCACAGTGTCTTCTTGTCAGTATATCATTTAAATGAGTATATTGATTGAAAGTTCTAAAAAATAAAAATTAACTAAAGATATTTATGTTTAATTTTCAAATGCTTATGTTTTGAATTATATCTTTTTAAATTATATACTCTAAATTATAATTTTGAGATCAGGATTGGTAGTCTGTTTGTCTACCTCATTTGAATAATACTGATCATCATTAAAAATTCAAGTCAAATACAAGCAAAAAACATCCTTTGCAATTAATCTATACACGTCCCAAGTTCATGAGATGACAGCTTGAAATTATATTGTCATGAATATTTATTTTGTTTTTATTTTAGAATTCTTGATTCCTTGTGATTGACTGGGATGGATGGAGTAACAAGTGATGGTTCTGGGACTTCAGAAAGCAATGATACAGATAGTAATAATATTGAAAAAATATTAGATCATGCAAAAGTTATAATTTCTAACAGTAATACAAATGTTGATGGGGACTTATTAGAGCTGAATCATGATTGTAACTCAGATCCAAACAATGGAGACAAACAAAATTATTTAATATCTGAATATAAAAACAATATAAATTTATTACCGAATGAAGAATTTGGTGTGAAAGAATTACTAGTAATAGTAGAAGAATTTGAAAAACTTCGTGACAAATACGTATCACTGGAAAAAGATGTAAAAATTTCTTATACTAATAAACAAAAAGAAGGTCCAGTTTATTCTTCATCTGAAGTTGATGATCTGAAGAAGGAGGTAGATGACTTAAAGAAAGAAAATCAGAGGTGAAATTCATCTATGTTTTTAGTATTTACAAGACAACCTAGCCACACTTGCAAGTTTGGTATATTTAAATTATATCTTTTAGGTTAACATTTCTTATTGATGAACAAAAGTCAAATCAAGATAAAACAGAAACGGATCGTGATGATTTAAGTAAAGCACTGCAAAAAACAATAGAGCGGCTAGAAGAGGATTTAAAGGGGCAAAAGATTTTGACAAATGAGGCCATAGAAAAACTTAATGCACATGACACAGCTGCAAAGCGAGCCATCAGTGTTCTTAAGAAAGAAATGGGTGGTAGAATAGACCAGGTAAATGTTTTTGTGTTTAAAATTTAAAATGGCTGTATGATAACATTACGTAGCATGTGTTTTTCATATTAATTGGCTTTAAATGACACTTAAAAGTTTCAAGTTGCATAATCATCTAATTACGTTATTATTATCCTATTTGTACATTGTTTGTAATTGCATGTATAGATTAAATCTCATTATTTTTGTTTCATCCTTTTGTAAGATTTTATCAACTTAATTAACTATTATGAAAATATCAAAGTTGATATTAAGGTTTCAGTGCATATACATTATTAAGCTGTTATCCAAAATATTCCAATATTATTACCTGGGATATATATATTGTACCCTTTTAAATGTTGTATTTCAAAAAGATTCCGAAAATTTCTCTAATGTAACCTATCTTTCCTATCCTCAAATATATAACTGAAATTAGTTTTTCCTGACATTTTTTACATGGTTTCTAAATTTTGAAAATTTTTTTTCCACACCTTACTACCTTCCCACTGAATTAAAAATGGGTGCACAACATATCACATAATAATTCTAAAACCAAAAACTGTGATGTTGTTTTCATTTCATAATCCTATTCTTATCAATATAGTCACAGTAATAACTATGCAATTCCTTTCAAAGTTAAACAAAGTTTTTGAAGAGGACTTCTGATCAGTGAAAGTGTTAACATGTGATTTTTATGCCTAGCTTGAAATGTCATGGTTTGTCTTTTTAACTTAAAATCAACCCAATCTTTCTTAAATAAGAAGCAAATATTTGAAATGCTGCCAGACATGAAACCTGGAAATAGCTTCTCAGAAGACTTATTTGATTTATCTGATACCTTCTTATTCTTAAAAATGCATGATATTTTCAAGGTAACAAAAATGCATGGGGAATTGTTAAGTGAGAAAGATGCATACATCATTAAGATTTCAAAACTAGAACAACACACGGAAGAACTACAACAAAAGACCAATGTCCAAAATCGAAAATTAGCTGAAAATGTTGCGGTATATTCAATTTTTCAATTTGATATTCCACTTTAATGTTGTCCTTTGTCCATGTTATCCACTAGAGTCTTCAAACAAACGTTTTCCATTTCATTCATCAATCCATTTTCAGGAATTGGACAATTTACGCAGTATATTAAAAAGCAAGGATTCCGAATATATCAAGCTGGTATCAGATAATGAAGTTTTGGAAAAGGAAATTGCAAAATTAAATAAAAAAATTGAAACACACACCAATGATATTGATGCACAAGATATGAAGGTCAAGTGGGCACAAAATAAATTAAAACTAGAAATGGATGCACACAAGGTAAAATTTGTATTTCGGTATCAAAAATTTGTTGAAAAGAGAAGTTAAGTAAAAAGTCAGACTTGATTTTCAGGAAACCAAAAAGCAAATAACACAACTTACGACTAAACTCCAACAAGCCAAAGAAGAAGGAAATCAGATTCGACAAAATTGTCAGGAAATGATTGAAAGATATCAGGTACGTGAAGTCTTTTAACATAGAATAAGAGAATGAAATTTATTGGAATGAAGCTTAATGTATCTTGAAAAACTTGCAAGAATGGCAAGAAAAACTTTGTTAGATATTTTCTTTCAACAATGAATAAGGTTAGTATTGTAAATTTATTAGGTTAATTCTTTTGTAGTTTTTTTGTGTGTATATTTTTATTTCATTAAATATTTGTCTCAGGGAGATGAAGAAATTACATCAGTTCGTCTCAATAAAGAATTGGAGGAAGAGACCAACAAACTGAAAAAAAGTGAAGAAGAAATTGTTAAGCTCGAGCAAGTATGTTTTTTGTTTTTACACGCTGTCAACAACTTGTTGTGAGTGTTCTTATTTTATACTTAATGATCTTGATTATTTTTTAGAAAATTAAAAATAAAGATAAAGAGATGGATATTGTTAAAAATGAAAACATCAGTCTGACGAAGGAATTATTTGACCAAAAATCACTTGTATGTTGATCTTGTATATGCTGTAGTTATTTTTTTTTTTAATTTATTTGATCAAAACCAGCAGTTATTGTTAGAACCCATACCCCAGATTTGAACTTTCACTTACCAGGATGATAAGTGATTGTGTTTTCATGATGCTTATTGATTTTTTCAAATTATATATACTCATTGCTTTCTTGAATGCTTGCTATTACCTATCAAAAACGATATCCTAAGATGATATTTAAGGGCTTTGAATTTGTTGCTTCGTTGCTCTATTATATTCGTTATTTCTAGATCACTGTCCTTGAAGGGAAAAATTCAAACTTAAGTTTGGACATACGAGAACGTGAAAAAGATTGTGCTGAATATAAAACATTGCTGGATGATTTAAAAGAGAAAGTTAAAGACATGAACGAGATGGAAGCTACCAATAAGAAGTATGTATCATTGAGTAGTTGCATTTGAATCTGGTTAGTATCACACAGAGACTTGCAAGAAATTTTCTTTATGTAGTGACAAAGAAGAGTTGACATTATGTAAGGATGAGATCGAGCAACTGAAGAAGCGCATTAATGAAAATGAAATTGAACTTAATGAACATAAAGAAAAACAAGAAGAAATTTTAACGTTTTCACAAAACCTGACAGAAAGTAACGTTACTTCCAAAGCAATGGCTACAGATTTGCAATTACAGGTAGCGTTTGTATACTGTTAACCAATATTATATGGCAGTTACGTTACTGCATCTTGGTGCTCTACAGGTCAAGACATCTCCATGACTCATTTTTCTAAAGAGTTCATGTACCTCATTACATTTGTTGTTATAATTTGCACAACCATTCATGTTTATAAATTTGAAAGATGAAGAGTGTCGACTCTTGAAATATTTATATAATATGGTTTATAAGAAGCGTTTAGTTGACTGTACTGATCTAATCTGTACGCCACAAGCTTTCATTAGGTTTCATTCCATCAATAGTGTTATGAATGTGCTGTTTGAACTTTTATTGATGACATCTTTTTGTTTTGTCATAGTTGGATACCTTGTTGAAGGAGAAAAACTCACAAACCGAGAAGTTTCTAAACTCTGAGAAAGAATACAATGTCAAGGTTGTTGATTTTAAAAGTTCAATGTTGAAATGTGATTTTCGAAGTAGGATTTACATTCCATTTTTTGTTTGCTGTAGATTGATATTCTACAAACGGAAAAACAACAGTTGGAATCCAAAATTCAAGAAATTTCGAAGTTATTAGAAGAAAAGTCAAACACCAGTATAATTGATTGATTGATTGTTCTTTAAACATTTGACGATCTTCATCAGATCGGTATTTTCACCTACATTTTTTTCTCGTTTGCAGTCAATGGTTTAACCGATTCGTTGGAAGAGTCCAAAGATGATTTGAAAGTTTTAAAGAAAAAACACGCTTCTCAAATGAAGGTATTTCCACTCGTTCTTATCTTATTTTTCTTATTGCGAACCGTGTACTACTATCACACCATTTATTTTTTAGGACATGCAAAGGCAGTTGCATCAAACGACTCGGTATGATTGCTAACAATATTCATGTCACTATAAGTGTCATTTCCGCTTTTCATTTTCATTTTCATTTTCCGCATGATAATAAATGTATTTTTGCAGAAAAATTGAAAAACTGGAATCAACTTCCAAGAATGGTTCTTTGGAAAATTTGAGCATTCGATCACGAACATCTTCAAATACTTCTCTTGAAAAAATGCACGATTCGCCACCTAACCATTCTTCGTCACCGCAACTAACGCACGAACCTGTGCTGGTAAGAAAATTATACCAACGATGACAGTATCTGTCGTTAAAATGATTCTTGATCATGTCGCAATTTCATTCACAGAATTTGGCCTAAGGCCATTGGGCAAATTAACTGAAAAACCACTGCGGAAGAGTACAATTCTATGGAAGTACACAAACTGTTTCAATGAAAATGTTCTTCGATGCAGTGACTTTTTTATGATTTTGCCCATTGGTAGGAATTATATTGTAGGAAGTATATGTGATAACATTGCAAACATGAATTCCCATTCAAAACAACCTAACTCGTTGAGACATGGAAAAGAAAGCAGATTGTGCTTGCTGCAGAAGAGCTTTAAAAAAGGTTCACACGTAACAAGCAAAGCTCTCCTCCGTTCTAGATCACGCAAGACCACAATGTTATACAGCCTAACACAAAGCAACAATACCAGGAAATAGAAGTCGATAAAAAGGTGCTTTTCGATCGTATATGCAAATTACAAAGAATAAATGCAAAAAAGAGCGAAAAACTCGATTTTATGGACGAACATATAAATCATTTGACTGAAGAGTTACAGAAAAAATCTAAGTTAGTCACTATCGTCAGTTTTTGTCAATGGTATGGACGTCGTCGTCCTTATTGTTTCTCACAAGCGAAATGATCTGAACTGTTTGGTTCTAGGATAATTCAATTTTATGTTTCGCGAGAAGAGGCTGGTTCTCTTGCTCCAGATCGTTTTGATCGAAATAAGGTAAACAAACGTTCTCGCTACTAAACAAACAATAACTTGTTGTGATGACGATCGCAATCGCTACTTTGTGTCGTCACAACGCACGCAAGGTGACGCACACGCACAAATACACAATTCACACACACCTAACATATCTCCATGGAACTAACCTCATTTGACGCACCGCATTCTACTTTACTGACAGCTCTATCAACTATCAACTCAGTTCCTTTTTAAACCATTATTATTAACCCTCACAAAACAACGTGTTTCTATGAAGTTTTCATGCAATTGTCAGACTTAGTACAATTTTAACGAATCACTTGATTATATCCACAACTAATTACTTCGATTAACTTTACACATAAAAATATCATTGACCGTTTCTTTTGTTTTGTTTTTAAACTAGTTGCTTACATTCAGCACCTCAATTGTCTTCATTATTTAGGCTGATGTAACACAGCATGGCGGAATAATGGCGTCTGTGTATTCAGCTCGTCCTACTGATAAAGGAATGACTTTGGAGTTGTCGTTAACGATTAACAGAAAGCTGCAAGCAGTTCTAGAGGATACTATATTGAAAAATATTATGCTCAAAGTGAGAAACCATTGTTGCCACTGCTTAGAAGTGCATTTCTATAGAAATATATACACCATTTCAATAAAAATGCTCTTCGTCGCGGTGACTTTTTGACGATTTTGCCCACTGGGCTGTGTTTCTTCACGGTTGTTTACATGTTTTGAAAACGTTTTAGGAAAACATCAACACGTTAGGAATGGAAATTGCAAAATTGCAAGAAGAACTGAAGGGAACAAGGCTATCTTAACACTTCATGTGTTTTTGTTACGTTCTGGTGGCGTGGACAATGAATCTTTCTTATTTATTTTTCTGGCTTGGTGTTTGTGATGTAAATAAACAAATTCTAGTTAAGTTTTGTCCTTTACCAATACCAAACGCATCTTCTCGATTTGTAGCAATTATGTTTTTGTTTCGTTTCTCTTCCGATATGATGGTCCCAAGAAGTTCAATGTAAAGATGTAAAATGTTATGTATATATTTATGAAAATTTACTTTTTTATTTTATTGTCTTTTTTTTCTACTTGTTAGTAATTGACTTGGGAATTTTCAATAATACTCAGATATGATGTAGCAGTACACATTTGTTTGTGTAAACAAATATGATAAACAAATAAAAATATAAAGATCTTGTAACATGTTATTAGCAGGACTTGCATCGTAGGGTAAAAATTTTTTTGAAGTGAGAAATTTATAAATGAAAAGGTTAAACCCATGTGGGCAAATTTGTTGAAAAACGCTCTGTGAAGGAGTGCATTTCTATTTAAATATACACACTATTCCAACAAAAATGCTCTTCATCGCAGTGATTTTTTTTACGATTTTGCCCACTGGTCGTGAAATATCGTGACAATTAAAGCTAATTCTCTCCCGCGGAAGCGTTTTTAAAACTTCTCTTAGTCTCCATCGTTTGGTTTTTGTTCATCAATTTCTTTCATTAATTGTTGTTTGGTACAGTTTTCCCGAACTCTCGAACACGTCTGCAGTTTGGTCCTTATCAACCTTGTTGTCATGCATGACATCATCATCACGTGATATCATTGTTCGGTAAAAATTCGACAACTAAACAATAAGGTTTGTAAGAACGAAATGATTGCGACAAGTTTATCAACTCTGGATGTACAATCTGCTTTCTAGTTAACATAAAGAGATTATACTGAAGAATTTTCGCAAATTTTTCCCCTCTCATAGCAACCAGACAGCTAGAAAATGTGGGCAGTGCATTAGTACTAAAGTGCGTAAATGTATGTGACGTCTCAGAATTAATTATGCTGGAAAAAAAATAAAATTCCCGCGGAAATTAAACGCAAATGTCCACTATGTTACTTTTTTCAAGAAGGAATGCATTGGAATTTTTGCTCGAATTCTATCTTCAAATATTTGCAAACTTTTTTTGGTCAGTTTTGGCTGTGCTTCGTCATAACCTATCTTGTATGATAGGATATGATACTTTCAATTTCTGTTATAAGAAGCATACATGGTTCATCTCTAGTTTATATAACAACGCTATATAAGGTGCGGTTAATACGAAATCATATACACAAATCATATATGCAACGTGAATAAAAGTATAATCGACTAGAACAACTATAAACTATGACCAGTTGTTTCCAAATAACACGGGAAACTCGTAGAAGGTCATAATGATCTTATCGTCGAGAACCGATGTAGTAGCTACAGTCAATGTTTCATGTCTTAGAGACGTTTCGACACGGATTTGTAATGTTCGGATTTTATAAGATATAGTGAGACAAACAAAATGAGATGCAAAGGTAGGAAAATGAAACTAGGGTTGAGTTAGAATTAGAAGTACTATGATGGAGATAGCAGTTTTTATGATGGAGATAGCAGTCCGTATGATTGAGCGATTTCTCTGCACTTCAAACAACATGTTGCGATTCCTGTAAAACGTATGATGCGTTTTACTCGCATTGATGACAAAAAAAACTCTAGTGAACACACACTTGTTCCAGTTGTATAAGTTTTCATATCCGAATACCGATTTGATGACAGCATGTCTATAATGATGACCGTATGTACAGTTTTTTCAAATAGAAATCTACAGGAAAAAGTAAGTCGTTCCGAAGCCCCTTAATGTGAACCGTAATTATCTGAACATCCCGGCTTAAATGAGCGCCTCCCTCGAATAAGTGCCCCTCTTGACAGATGAAAAATACAATGAGCGCTCCGGCGGCGCTCATTTACATAATTATGGTATCTCACAGTAGTATTCCCATACAAGCTTTCTCATTTGTGAAGATATAGATAAAAAAAATTACTTTTTCCTCAGTTACACCATAGATCTTCCCTATACTCTTTTTCCGTTATTCTAATGTAACATTAGAAGGTGAAAGGGTGACTGATCGACTATTGCCAAAGCTTATCACAAGTTCAAGAAATGTGCAGTCATGCAGAGGATATGCTGTATTAGACAAATATGTGAAAACACTTGATTTCGATTTCAATACTGTTTCAACTATGAAATCTGTTACAACCTCCATAAAGTTGTTATATTATTGTGATTAAAACATTGTGTTTATCGAAGTCCAATTGCAGTAGCAACAGCTGGAATTTCAGAATTACGCCATCTGTCACTTGATGTATACGTACCACAACCGCCATAGTGAATTTCAGTGAAAAGATAAAAATGACCGCCCAGTCTCTGCAAATGTTTCGATTTCATCGCACTTCTTCTCCACGATACTGCAACTCCTCGTCTCTCATAAACTAAATTATTTAGATGGCTGGATATGGGATAATCACTTTTGATGTCATAAAAAGCGAAATAGTTATTTTGATTTCCATCGCAATTTTTATTAGCGGGATTCGGAAAAATCATGTTTCGTTTACACGAAACTATTTTTCTATAGATTTGTAGGGAATTATTATACAACTTAGTAGAGTTGTTCGTGAATTTTTCCCTACAAAGTCATTAGAAACTTCACATCAACATTGAAATAAGCGTGCAAAGTAATGATGTTTCTTTTGATACAACAAAAGGTTTTAAATCTCTGAGGCATCGTTTTAGTAGAACAGTTCTTCACAATTCTCACAAGTAATTGATTTTTTTCGTGTAACAGGCTCGTCGAGTTTACGAATCTCCCTAATAGATGATGTTTTGGCCGTTCGAAATTATCCCGTCCTGTTTGCCTTTACGCGATGATTTCGCCGGTAAGGTGCCAAGAAAAATGTAAGGTCCCACTCGGGTATTTAATGGTTTGGTGTACCCTGAGTGTGAATTGATTTGGACGGAAAGGCCTCCTGTATCTTATAATTGTGTAAGGTTGTGAGCCGTCGCGCTTTAAAATTCTCAACATGACGTCAGTTTTGTTGGTGAACAAGTGTTTGATATCCAGTGGAGTGAGTTTACCAATCAAATCTCGAGGAATAAATGTGTAACCTCCACCATTGGTTTCCATGTCACAATACACTGGATTTTCTCCACTTTCAAGGTAAATATTGTAATACCCACTCTTTGCACTTGGATAGAGCATCTTTATGATCAGACATGTTCCATCCTAAAATATAAGAAACACTGACAAAAGCGTACATGTAGCTGTTAGCATGGTTGAAAACGAACAAATCGATACTTAGGGCTATATAAAAAACAACACGTTTATGATACAATATCAAGCAAACGTTTTTCGAAAGTATACTAGAATAGGCTTTACAAAATTCCAAAACATGATTTCCACAAGGATGATAGTCAAAAAATATTGGAACAAACAGTTATCGTGTCGGATGGACAAAATGCTAATACTTTTGGAACAGACCCTGCCCATCTTTCAATATGTGTCCATAATCTCTTAAGTCTATTCATGGATGGTCTATGTGTGTCTGTTGACCTAACAATGTAATAACCGTGCTATTTTTGTTTGAGTTTGAAATAACAAGACATTATACAATAACTTGCTCGCTTAAACCAGACTTAAATTACAAAAGTTTGAATACAAATAAGTGAGGTTTGTTACCATTGGACTCGATGTAACAAACTCTTAGTTATAATAACAACTTTTGTCCTCTCAAGGTTCACAGTGTATCGAAAGCTATTTTGTGGAATAAGTAGCTTTGAAAGTGTTTTGACATTTTATAAATTCTCTTTAAACTATCCTACCCCGCCTCGTTCTGACGTAATAATTATGATGAAAATTCCGCAAAAACTATTTCTACGTAAACAGCGTGTAACAAAACGAAGCATGAAAAATAAATTGTTGGATATTTTCAGTTTCATTCTTATTTTATAGAAACGTTTTGAGAATGAGTCGAGTTGAAAGTGAAGCTACGCAAGTTTGGAAGTTATGAATCCCTAAGTCGTTTTTACGGAAACTAACACTAAAGTGCTCTTCTTTCAAACTTAAACTCATTCATATCATGTTAATATCAATCTTTAGTCATGTAACATATCGCCAGACAACCGATAGCATTACTGATGAACAACTGTTTCCAGGGGGAAGGAATACACGTCTCCCAATAATTCATGTTTATCTGTCGCATTTCATAGTACAGGCTTTGTTTCTCTTTGTTTGTCAGTTAATCTGTGAAAAACTCGTCTTAAATTTATCAAGATAGGTTAGGATGTGGTTTAAGGGCGTGGTTTAAGGAAAAAATAAAATTGATAGCACTTGAAATACAACAGAAAAAGCCCTTTGCATTTTAACAATCGCGTTGGAGAAAAAACCTAAACAAGACTTAGTAGTTTTCTGTAAAATTGAAATATCTTGAAAGTTTGGTAGGACCAAATTAGGACCTTGAAATATCAAATGCATAAAAAACGAAACGTCTGTTGTAGCCTTTTTGTCAAATAAAGGTATATATCATTAATTTGTTTGTGAGTGGCGATGGAGATGAAGAAGATGAAGTTTTAGACTTACAAAATAAGTATAAAAAGATTTACTCCATAAAGACCTACTGCCTACGTAAATTTTATACTGGTGAAAATTTCAATAGCTTATTTACACTAGCAAATATGTTTTTTTCACTATGGTCTTCTCTTACTTCAATGTGGAATCCCATTGGATTCCCATTCTAACAAATGTCCATCTTCAGTCAGGTAACTGAAAGCAATGTGTGAATATCTGTGAATATTTGTGTTTTATATGTTAATTTATGATATCCGCACACAATGTTATACGTTAAGGTAAAGCAGAACCAAGACATCTCAATCAAATCAATCAAACAGCTAACTACTTGGGTTGTTGGGTCATTAATACCCAGCATTCTCCAGGTTGAGAATCAGGAGACCACCAGAAACCTCAGCAACCTTCATGTTTAACAAAGTGAATCATCATCAGCAGAGTTTGTCAGTAAACGTAACACCATTCCCACCAACTGAACATTTTCTGAACGAACTGAACATTTTCAATCTAGACTAACTGTAAATGGTTTTTAAGGAAACAGCATTTCATAAAGTTATTCTATTTCTAGTAGTAATGTCAGTTCTCGCTGTCCACGTCCACCTCCAACCATACTGCATACCTTAAATCCCACGTCCATTGGGAATGTATTTCTATGGAATGCCATAGCTGCCATAAGTGATCTTCTGATGTTCTGCGCAGTAGAAATTTCGTTCTGCGCAGTAGTGATTTGATTTGGCGCTGTAATAAAAACGTATTGCGAAGTAGTTTTTCAGTATTGCAAGGTGGATCCACTTGAAAGCGCAGTAATTTCCTTGACTTGCGCAGTAAATAACTCATATTGCGCACTACTTAAATCGTTACGTGGTGGTAGATAAATCGTTAGGTGTGGTAGTTAAATCGTTACGTAGTAGATAAATCGTTACGTGGTAGATAAATCGTTACGTGGTAGATAAATTGTTACGTGGTAGATAAATCGTTACGTGGTAGATAAATTGCTACGTGGTAGTTAAATCGTTACGTAGTAGATAAATCGTTACATGGTAGATAAATCGTTACGTGGTAGATAAATCGTTACGTGGTAGATAAATTGTTACGTGGTAGATAAGTTGTTACGTGGTAGTTAAATCGTTACGTAGTAGATAAATCGTTATGTGGTAGATAAATCGTTATGTGGTAGATAAATCGTTACGTCCCTCCTCCACTTATGTTTTCTCAACACTCTCCAGTGTGACATTTGTGCAGCAAATAATTTTTCTCTTAGAAGTATACTACGTGCTTTTTTAGACTGATAATAGATTTTAGAAGCAATGTTTGTAATGACGTAATTTACACAAAGGTTTATTCAATATCAAAATGGAATAAACACAAATTCTGACGTATGAAATAATTGAATCTACCTTTAAATAGAGAACAAAAGAAACATGTGGAAAACTATTAAATCAACCTGCTGCTATGGATGGGTGTTGCTAATCTACGACCAGTCACAAGAAAACAAATAAAGTAACAATAAAAATAAGGAATCAAAATTTAAAGAATTCGTTTGGAATTTTTGTTGAAACTAACTTTTGTGGAATTTCTACGATGGCTCTGAAGGGTCATATATTATCTGTCTATTTTCGGCAAAAAAAACAAACAAATTTTCTGAAAAAAAATTTATTTTGTAAAAAATAATTAACAAATTCTGAGTGATCTGTAAGTAGAATATAATGACCCCTTAGAATATTCGTGTAAACCACGGGGGGTGAAAATATTCTAAGGGGTCATTATTTTCTACCACAGATCATCGAGAGTGATACAAAAGAACCATTTAGAGAGTGATGTATTTAATCAAGTTTTACGGTCAAGTCCTTCTTACTGTTGCGCGTAAAAAACCGCGTAGATGCGAGAGACTTTTTTAACGATTAGTATAAAAGCACGTGGTGTGACGTCAATTCATTTGATCATATCATGGGGGAACCATTGCATTGCAGACCCAATCGAACGTGACGTTTTTATCTCGAGAACCAATAGGGATGGATAACTATCGTTTTTTGGGGTCGGCGATACATGGGATGGGGCGACGAAAGTTTTGGGCCTAAATGATATGACATCAAAATCTTTGATCGACAATATCTCTGTAACGGTTGATCGTAGCGTTTGCCCCACACGAAACGTAAGACTCTGTATCCAGTATGCATTGCAGTAAACGTTAACTTCCGTTCTCAAGCAAAACGAATGCGGACAAAGACACGTCCTCTGGACGTCGGGAACCAAACAGGACGGAAAGAGAACGCCCATAGGAGGTCCTGTTATATATAGTATATATAAAAGCCAGATTTATTTATTTATAAAAAAGGAAATAAGCTTTTCCTTCTTCAATGCATTATACAAGTTTACATTTTATTGCCACGACTATTTCCAAATTCTCAATGATTTCCTCGACATGTTTGAAGAATACTGATTCCAAGTGTAAACGGTAGCAGCAAAATTACTTGTTAAAAAAATGCTTTCGACATTTTACTGAAAGTTTTAAAAAGTTCTTTAAAGCTTTTTTTTTGGCGATATCTTACTGGTGGAAAACAGGCATAAACGATAAATTGTTGTTTGTTTAAAATTACTAGTTGTTGTAAATAGGGTCTAAAAGTAAAACAACAGCAAATTGATTTATTACAAGACAAAAGAATTTACGTAGAAAAAACACGCGTTTCTTTATATTTTTAATTATAATTTCTTGAAACCGAACAAATAACTGCCTTTTTGAAATGGATTTTTGAAAGCCCCTTAATGTACAGTGATAGATAGCTAATAAACGTATAAGTTAATAAGAAAGTCTGAACTGAGCTTTACTAACATGAAAAACATCTATTTTCAAGTACCAAAGTACATTCAGTACCATAAGTAACTAAAAGTCCCAGTTTTATGTAGACCTATTTGACTAATATCCACTCCTTCATAAATTGTGATAAGATATCGAAGAAAAAGCTTTAGAAGTTTGAGATGTAAAACTTTTGAAAATTCAAAAGGCTGCGTTCTTTCATTAGAATTTATATTGAGTTTTTTGTGAAGTCTCACAGTCTCCAAATCGTAGACTAATTGCCATGATTGTAGGAGTCCACGGGTGTTTTGATACTGTATCTGCTTCCGCTGCTAGTCTTTCATTTATGTAAAAACAAAGACGGTGAAGGTTTTTTTACTCCTATTTTATTCTACGATAGAGGGACGTCCACGTACGTAAAGACTTATCTACCACATAACGATTTATCTACCACATAACGATTTATCTACTACGTAACAATTTATCTACTACGTAACGATTTATCTACTACGTAACGATTTATCTACCACCTAACGATTTATCTACTACGTAATGATTTATCTACCACGTAACGATTTATCTACCACGTAACGATTTATCTACCACGTAACCATTTATCTACTACGTAACGATTTATCTACCACGTAACGATTTAACTACCACGTAACGATTTAACTACCACGTAACGATTTAAGTAGTGCACAATGTGAGTTGTTTACTGCGCAAGTCGAGGAAATTACTGCGCATTCAAATAGATCCACCTTGCAATACAGAAAAACTACATCGCAATACGCTTTTATTACAGCGCGAAATGAAGTCACTACTGCACAAAACGAAATCACTACTGCACAAAACGAAATATCTACTGCGCAAAACGAAATTTCTACTGCGCAGAATATCAGAAGATCACTTATGGCAGCTATGGCATTCCATATATTTCAGCCTTTACAGTCGTGTACAGTCTTTACAGTCAAGCTGTGGTGTGCTATAAATTGGCAGACACACATCATTGACGTCATAAAGGGGCGTTTACAGTTGTTGCTACAACAAAGTGGGCGTGTAATAACTTTAGCGAACACACCAAGTGGGTTATACATGCTAGAAATTAATCAATAATCAATGTCTGTCAGTCTTTTGTTGCATTTTATTTTTATTAGTATATAAAATATATGCCATAAAAAAATTAATTTTTTTTCTTTTGTGTTTGCATATCTATATATGTTGTTGTTTTTTTAATGTAAATATTCTTTGAAAAGATTTTATTCCAATGACGTTGGAGTATGATGGCTAACTTTCAACGATAACAAAAGATAATCTTTGGCAAATGTGGGTTAAATCTTGTTAAACTTTCGCTTACGAGGTGTTAAGATTTCTTTCTGGTTGTTATATTCATCATGACTGTTACATTGTATTTTTCAACTGTATCCAGTAATTTGGAGGTAAAAATTTTTATTACTAGTTGTGAATTATTGCGTGCAGTTTGCTTTAGTCATTGTGATTGTAACGAACCCCACCCCAATTATTGAGACTTATACGTTTACCTTACATTTACTATCATTACTTGATTAGATAAAAAAACATCAGCAAAAGATTACCATGGTTTTGGATGGGAAGAAGATCGATTACGAAATTGTCGATATTTCATCTAGTGAAGAAGCGAAAGCAAAAATGCGAGAATTGGCTGGTCCGGGATCTGTTGTGCCTCAAATAGCAAATGGTGATGTATATTGTGGGGTAAGAAGTACATTTCAGTTTTGCTTTTTTTGATGCATGATAGTTGATGTAACATTGAATCACATAAGATACTTTGCTGTTTTCTGTTGTTGTTATTGTAAATTTTTGTTTTGTATTCTGAAAATTGTTCGGGAAATATTAATCCTAGTAAAAATGGTGGATTTTTTTTTTAAGGAACTGGTTGTCTAAAGTACTAAATCCCTTAAAAATGGAATGATAACATTGACTCACATTGAAACATTTGGTACATACCTGTAGCCTACTGAGAAATGAAAACTTAACTTTAGTACTGCTGGGACAACAGAAAACAGAAACATTAAGGCTTGTAGCATATTTTTGTTTTTCAATCCTTTTGAATATGTACATGCTTTTTTTATAAGAACATGAGCCTCAGATTTGGCCAAAAACTAAGAACAAAACAAGAACAACTTCGGATATTAAGAACAGCCTAAGCCTGAATTTCACTCATGAATTCTCTCACTGGTTTAGAATTTTTTTTTTTCACATTGCATATACTCGTATTGGGTCATTACCGAACAGCAACCATGCTTTTAAACAGTTGTTTTTAAAAGATTTATTTTTCCTTAAATAAGAACAAAATGAGGCAGAAATCTGAAACTGTGTTCTTAAAGCCAAGGATGAAATAAGAACAATTCAGGATGAAAAAGGCTAAAAAAAAGCAAAAAAACCAGTCTCAGGTCAGATTCTACTGGTTCTTATCTTCGAATAGACACACATTATAGGGGTTTTAGTCTTTTAAACGTTCACCATAAATAATACCGATTATGTGGAAATATTTATATAAATCTTAAGCATGTTTATTCTGGTCACTTTCAGTCACTACTCTTGAATTAACATTAAGTTCTTGACCTTAGTCTTTTATGCTGTGCCTTAAGGATAGTCATCACCCCTGTAATCGAAAAAAAATCAAATTTTTTTTTATTTCATTAAAAGATAAAGCTTTCAGAGAGCTTTCTGAAAATGTATATATGATGCTATAAAAATTTATCATTTGGTACAATATTTTAAATTTAGTGGTATTTCATTTCATGTTTACTGCAATTCGTTTACAGAACCTATTCAGCATGTTTACACGAACTATGTTCTCTTTTAATAGTAAAGTTATTAATTATTCATGTAAAGCAAATAACAGCTATTGTTTCTTTTGTAAAGTTGTTTATTCAACCGATCGCAAAATGGAATTTCTTTGGAGGAGGTTTTCTCCATAAGTATTTTTGCGTTAACTATCTGTCTTTAAATACCTCCAAAAACCCCTACGATGGAGGTATCGTTACGTAGTTTTTTGAAATTGAAAGAATAGGTTTATAAGAACAAAACATTACTACAATTTTTTCTTTAAGCGAATATTCGCTCTGCAATGAAGGGAGAAAGTCAAGGAAAGGCTATTTTAAGAAGTGCTTTTTGTAAATCTTTTATTTCGTCAGAACTAGGACTTGTTTTGAAAAACTGTAGTAACGTTTTTTAAATTAATAAACGTAGAACACAATAACATAAAAATGTCGCAGAAAATATTTTTCAAAGGGTCCGTGGAGCTCCTAGAAACTAAGCCTTTTCAAAATGCCCTTATCCACAATAACTTTTTAAAACTAAGTATATTGAAAATAAAATTATATTCATTAGATAGGGAATTTTATAAGGTTTTCAAAAATATATACTTTGTTGATGAAAAAATAACCACATCAAAAGTTATGGACACAAAACTGAAAACATGCAGCAAGGGGTGATGACTATCCTTAAGTCAAAACCTTAAAATAGGTAGATGGGCTTGAAAGGACAGATTTTCCTCCCATTGTTGTAAGCTCTTAGGTATGATGAAGCTGTTTCAGAAAAATGTATATAATTGTCTTAAAATTACATCCTTAATTTTTGAATCCAAACTTATGTTTCTAAATCAACATTAGTATGGGTTTTATTAACCTTCTGACTATAAAAAAAATGATGTTCAATTGTATGGTTTCCTTTAAGGATTCCTTCCTAATTTTCTCTTTGTCTATTTTTAGGATTTCGCAGGATTTGATGAAGCAGTGGAACAAGAGACATTGTCAGAATTCTTGAAAATTTAAAAAATTTTAACTTATTTTCTAAGATAGAAAACGTTGATTAACTGGTTTGCTGGTAGTTTTCTGAAGTGATGTTTTTGGTCCATCTTGTGTTTACCTAAAACTTTATCTGATGATTTTCTGCTAGCCTCGTTAGTTTTTCTCAAGTAGCGTTTTTTTTAACATCCTCACAATTTTATCTTCTAGTTTTATATACAAATATTTATTTTAAACGATTTTCTTGTTGCTTTTTAATAAGAGAAACCATTTTAATCGGATTGTTTCTTTATAATCTAGGACAGCCCAGCGGGAAACATCGTCAAATAGTCACTGCGACGTAGAACATTTTTATTGAAATTGTGTATATATTTCTATGGAAATGCACTCCATCACAGTGAGTTTTCGATACGTTTGCCATATATTGCGTTGTTTTCCACTACATCAGGTTTCGATTTTGGTGTGGCTCATAGACCTCTCCTGAAATTCTATAAAGACCAAATAATAGTTAAGCTTCCAAATATGATGGCCTTGTTTTAAAGATTTTCGTTATTCGACTGCACAATGGTATAATAGGTGAAAGTTATTATAAGTAATAAAGATATGCAATTAGTAAAATGATAGCAAAATAAGAAAGGCAGAACTCGATAACTAGACATTAACACGATGTTTAAATGAATAGGAGGAATCATGGAGGAATGTACTTTGCGGAACAACCTCGAACCCAGGGCTTATGTTAACAAGAAATGGTGATATTTTCGTATTTGACTGTTGTTTTGGGATGTAGTGATTAAGGAAATCGTTATCTTTACTAGTGTCGGGAATGCAAATAATAACCATCCTGTTTGACAAAATAGAGTTATTAAGAACCAGTTCGAACTCGAAAAGAGCGCTATTAATATCAGATCGAACAACCTTGGGGACAACAAAGCACCTCAGTAAAAACTTTGGTTTGTTATTGCCCAAACGTTTTGCGGGCGCAAAAACAGTCCATCATATCATCCAATGTATCATTTGTATGGTTTTTGAGGGTTATATCACTATCAACATCTCATCTGACATAAGTTATTTAATTTCACGAGAGTGCACAAAGCATCAGTGATGGAGTGTTTTCTGAACATTAAGCCGGTGATACACGAGTCGATTAATTGCTTTCGACAAATCGCTTAGTGTATCACTGAAAAATTGCCGGAAAAAGTTGCTTTTTTCAAGTTGCTTTCGACAAAAAAAATTTCCAAAATATTGGAAATTGAGGCCCGGAAAACCCGAGTTATGAAATCGAGGTTATTAAGTCGAGTTATGAACTATATCACGTTGTAATTCGAGTTATTAACTCGAAATTTTTAACTTTCTATATTCTTTTGAGTTAATCTCGAAAATATATTTTTCGCTTTTATAACTCCAGTTATTAACTCGAAATTTAAAAAGTCAAATTTTGAATTCGAGTTAATAACTCGAAGTTAATTTTTCAAATAAATCAAATCGAGTTACTAATCAATAGTATTATATTGCTTTAAAGGAATCGAGTTATTAAAGTTTTCAAACATTTCTTACGATTTATCGTGTGTGCTTGATTTTCAGAATATTTTTCAAATATGGCAAGGGATATTTTTGAAAGTTCACTGGGAATGGTGTGGGTTTTTAAAAAAGGCAAATCATAAAACTAGTTATAATAGTTTTAATAAAGCCTCGCTTTCAAGGCGAAATTCACTCAAAAGAGTATCGTAAATACCAAGTTTAACACGTTTTGTCCATGTTTCCAACCTCGTACCCAGGGTTTCTTGCCTTTTCGATAAGAAACCCTGGGTACGAGGTTGTGCGTTTTCGTTTCTGACTTTTTTTATTGAGGCTACATTTCAAGATAGTGGTGGCAGCAGCAGCTGTGATTTCAATCTCATCCTCGCTGTCTGAAGACATTGTGTTGAAAGGGAAAATTACTTACGTGTATCACCTTTCATATAGCAACTTTTTAATATACGCACTACGAGATCGACAAAAATCGAAAGCAATTAATCGACTCGTATATCACCGGCTTTAGAAATTCCGTGCTATCTCACCTTCCACATACTGTAAATCTGCAACACACGTTGGAGATAACTTATAACAAGATCAATTCTCAAGTTTGAGTTCGTGGTAAATGTTCGTACCTTCTAATTTGCTGTACAGCTGTATAGCTTTGCAATCATTTTCAGTCCTAACGGTTTTTTAATACCCCAGGCAAATGTTTATTTTCAGGTCAAATTTCATGAGGTATCTATTCGCCATAAGTTTTTAATAATAAAACAAGAACATTCAAATTAATTGATTTTATTGAACGCATCTTCAGGTTAAAAAAAACCTCTCCAGGTCAATCGCGAAATTTAATACACCGCGAAATTAAATACACTTAAGGTAGTAAAGCATAGTCAAACATTGATCCCCTTTTTAACCAGGATCTCATTTTCCGACAATATGATATTTTATCGTCAGAATAAAAGCTCGTTCACAATACTTAAACAAACAGTGTTTCTGTGCCAAAATGTTGAAATAAGAACAAGCGACATTTGAATCTTGGTCAGAAAGCGTAAAAACATTTTAAGCGATCACGTTTTTTTAAGGAGAACGAGAGGTTAAAAGTTTTTTTCATGAAATTATATATTGCCTTTGTTGTGATAAAGGTCATTGGTAAAGTTTTTTTTTCCTCGAAAACAATTTCATTTTGCCCTAAATTCCTTATTTCTTACAATTATCATCATGTGTATGATTATCCTTATCACACGAAATTTTTTCAAAGTACTCCGTTCATGAAAATAAATCCAGTCGGGGTTTTTTTTCGAGTTTTTTTTTTCTTTCTTTTTGTTCTTTCATTGGGTGAAGAAATGACAAAATGGCGTATAACACAAGTTAAATCAATATTTTCCCTTAAAAAGTATTACATACATCACTGAATCAAATCTCATCTAATCTAAAATTATGACATTTTCTTTCTTGTTTTTTCATCTACACTGTTTTGCATACTTCAAGAAACATTTTTCATATGTCTATGGATTTTGCTCCGTTTTTTTCTCGGTACAAATGTATTTGTACTTTCAATGCTTCTTACAAACGATTAACCGCAACATATTCGTGTGGAATCCCAGATAACTAAGGCTTTTCTCAAGGGTACTAAATCAGTAGAGAGATTAGCAGTAGTAGGTCTGTTTAGGAGTGCCCGTTGACGAGAGTAACAGTTATGTAGCATTCGTCAATCAGTATGATGTTTTGGAGATTTTATCCGAAACCCGACAACTGTTCCTAAACCCGCTAAAATTACACACATCAAACCTGGACCAAATAAACTTGTTTCAAAAGCAATTCCACCAATTAGAGGACCGACAGCTCGAGCAATTGATGTAACAGTATCACGAAATCCACTCAAAAGACCTTTTAGATTTTCTCCACCTTTGTTGTGGATATGAACAATACTGGTCACACGCAAGACCGAAGTTGCACAGCATAAAGGTATTAAAGCCAATACAGTTATTGTTAGACTGTGTGCGAATGTAAGAAGGCCTAGTGAGATGACCAAAACAATTGAAAATGTATTGTGTAAAGTAGAGTTACTTTTAAAATATGGAGAGATCCACCGAATAGTAAAACCAGCGATTGCACTCACAATGCCATGTAAAGATATTATGTAGCCATTTGTAGCTGTATCGGTGTCGAATCGACTGATTAACAAGCTTGTGAAAGTGGCATGGAAAATGATGATAGCCAAGCTAAATGTAAACCGTACGAAAAAGATATCTCCAACAGTATGCCATGGTATTGTAGCGACATCTTTAAATATGTTCATTCCGCTAAATACATTCACCTTGTTAACCTGGTCGGAATTGTTCTTTTGTTGTCGCAAATCTGTGAATTTCTCAGGATTTGGGAAAAGTATATAAATAAAAACAGCATTCAAAAAAAATAAAAAAGAGGAAAGTACAGCAACCCTGACAAAGCCATTGTCTGATGATGCTATTAATCCTCCGATCGTTGGACCGATGATAAAACCAAGACCAGATACAGAATTGAAAATTCCAAATACGCCAGCCCGTTGATCTTTTGGAATGACGTCAGATAAGAATAGTCGGCTCACAGATTGGCTATGCTTGAAAATCCCTGAACGCAAGAAATTAAAAAGCAAAATGAGATCATAACCAAACATAGAAACAGACTTTGATATTTATGATTTTGAAATATTTCCAACCTGCTGACTCAGCAGAATATTTGTTGTGTTTTTTCTGGTTCTAAACAACAACATTTCACCAAGGCAACAGAAAAAATGTCAATTTGGAAAGATTAAAGCTTTTATTACGTAATATTTTTACTATTTCCCCTACAACAAAAAATATTTTCATTATTTCCCCTACAACAAAAAAATATACAAATTTCAAAGAAAATTCTTATACATTGAGCATTGTGATATTGCGCCCTTATTGAGAAAACTGTGATATTGCGCCCTCATTGAATTTTCGAATGTTCTATATTGGAATAAATTCCAACAGATGTCCCTGCAATCGCTAACAAGGTTCCGCATATACCGGGGCCGTAAATACTAACTTCTTGGGCGTATCCGGCAATAGCTGGCGCCATTGCTCTAGCTAATGATGTCAGAGTATCACCGAGCCCATTGATCAAACCTCTGACTTTTTCTCCACCTTTGTGGTAAATAGCAGTTTGATTTGTCACACGCAACACTGCTGAAGAAACACACAGTGGGACTATCATTATAACAACAAATGTTAACGATGGCGCGACAGTGATGGAAAATAGTGACAAAACCGTGATAATGGAAAACGTGTCATTTAATTTAGAGTTGGACTGAAAACGAGGCACAATCCATCGAAGCATGATGCCAGTCAATGCGCCAACAATTCCATTAAATGAGGTAATGTAACCATTGGTGATAGCATCAGTATTAAATCGATAGACTAATATGCTAGTAAAGTTGGAGCGGAATATGATGCTTGCAAAACTCATGAGAAATCTCACAGTAAACACGTCCCATACAGCATGCCATGGAATCAAACTGAAATCGCGAAATGCATTCAAAGACGAGAAAAAGTTAATGTTCTCAGCATTCTTCGTATTTTTTTTCTCATCGTTTTTCAATTTTTCAGAAGCATTAGTAGTTGGAATAACCAGCATCACAAAACATGCGTTTAGCACGAATACACTTGAAGAAAGAAGAGCCACACGATAAAATCCGTTTCTTGTAGACGACAAGAACCCGCCAACAGTTGGTCCAATTATAAAACCGAGACTCGAAATCGAATTAAATGTTCCGAAAATACTCGATCTTTTATTTATAGGTGTAATATCTGCAAGGTACGTGCGACTCATCGACTGGCTGTGCTTGAACACACCTAAATAAAAAAAAGGCCACCTATCAGAAAATAAGAAATTTCGTCAGCACGGCAGTCAGGTTTTTTTATGATGTGTGATCTGTTCAAACACAGCCAGCTTTGATAAAGACGTAACTGCAAAGATACAATAAAGTAAATGCTATCACAACAGTAACTCACCTGATGGAATCCTGGCCAGTGCTAACACAAAAATGCTATTGGCAACACCAAGCAAAAAATAACCTGAACCGGTTCCAATTAAACTAACCAATAGGAGAGTTCGACGTCCGTAATGATCACTAAGCTGGCCCTAAAACAACCAAAAAAATGTGATGTGATATACGACTATGGTAAACACTTAGTAGAAGGAAATTCAAAAACCAATACTTGATGAAAAACGCACCACACTTTTGTTTGTATAATAGAATCTGAAATTGCTGTATCGCATATAATCACTATTATCACTGTGGATATGAAAGACAGATTGTTAATAGGCTGTTGTTCATAATAAAATTAAATACCATGATGGGGCTAGTAAAAAACTGCAAAGTTCCATATATTGATCCAAATAAACCAATCTGACTTGGGGTTGCTCCTAGATCTTTAGCATGGTGAATTAATAATGGGTACAGCATAGCAACACCAAACAAATCCTATAAAACAAACAAGTCAAATACTAAAGCCAAGAAGCTTACAATCTGTATTAGTGTTTTGTTTCGTCATGTGACGTCTGCTTTAGAATGTGTTATTTTGTCATAAATGTCTAGGTGTGTTCATAGATAAATTTTCATTCAAATATTCACATCTTATTTCTCTCAGCTTAAAAATCTACTTGAAATGGCATCTACTTGAGACACCATAAGTGAATTTAAACGATAATTATGTCTAATGAATAATGATGAAATAATTTTTACATTATTGTATCATTGTACAGGACGATGATGACTTTATATTGAAAAAAAAACACATTTTGAATTGATTGCTTTTCTCCTTCTGTTGAAATATCATAATTCCCCAAAATTTATAGAACAGAAGTATATAAATGTAAAAATATAAAGCAGCCAAGCAGTTTTTTATTCTTTTTAGTTTTCCAGTAACTTGAATAGTAGTTGGTCTATCTATTTGAATTACTTTTGTGTTTCTATGAAAATAAAATGTACAAAAATTACCATACAATATGAAATCAAAAATCATGATGCATAAAACAAATCCTCGTGTAAACAGCGTCTTATAATAACAATGCAAGGATGGGATATAAATAACTTACTAAAAATCCAGAAAAACAAATCATCCATTGCAGTTTTTCTAAACTAACATGTTTTCCAAGATGAGAATTCATGATGGTAATGCCTTTAAACCATTCTTTAATGTGTAAAGAAATTATACTGTAAAGTAAAGAACAACAATTAAAGCAACAATTTCTATACAAAGCATTCATGTATAAAATTCATATCAACAACAAAAACTTTCAGCAGGACTTTTTTCGTTTTTTATTGATTTGAGACCTAATAAGTGATCTTTTAATGTAATCACGAGTAATCACGAGTAGTAATTAGTGTTATCTTCAATAAAAATAAGAACACAATCTTTTTATGTTCGTAATATTTCGACCTGTAACTGTCGAGGTCGTTTTCAAACGACCTTATTTTCTTTCAAACGATCTTACTTTTATGTGACCTAAGCGGTTTGTCGCATGTGAAGATAACACTAATGACATAATAAGTGGCATATATACTTGAAATAACCCGACAAAGACAATCCTTTAAAAAGCTACTCAGCACTGGCTCAAAAGGGTTCCTGAAGAAGTGTCTCATATTGCGATCAAAGTTATGATACAAGCTAGGCTCTCAAAGCATTATGATTCAGAATACAGGAGCAGTCAGTCGAGAGTTTTCTGAACAACAAATTGTAACCTTCAACACTAGAATCATCTATGATAGTTGATCTATGACTCCCATTCTGAATGATAGACATTAAAATCACCACAGACAACAATGTTTGTCGTGAGATTGGCAATGCCGTCAGAAATGCATCCAAGAATGGAGCAATCCTGAATAGGAGATCGATAGAGGAAATAAATAAAGATAGTACACAAATCGAAGAACAATGTTGAGAAAGTGCTCAATACCAAAAGTTGAGTGTTATACTATAACATTTATTTGAAATTTAAAAACATATACAGCATTACTGACAGTTTCACGATCAAGAGCGACCATCAGATGTCTGAAATTTACTACAAAAAAAATTTTAAGTTTATATACAAGTTAAAAAGGAAAGCAACGTGCAATGTCGTAGGGACTATTATAATTACAGAGAAAAATTTAAAATTAAAGCGTTTTATTAGATAAAATTACTTGGTGGGACAGATTTGTAGTTTTTCAAAAGGAACTTATTCATGTGCCAACATTTTGAAATTAGTTCTGATCAATTGGCTTTCTTTTGGCAATTGCAGCTACAGCCTGTGACAGGTTCTCTGACAGCTCCCAACACGTTCTTGTTACGGGATGAGATGAACCTAGAGATGTTTGGAAGACATTCTCTTTGTATCCGTTGTATTTCAGGGCTTCGTTGCATTAAGGTGCCACTCTGTCGAAAATTTCTTTATTGGATGCTATCTTGTTTATTCTGTCGGAGATCATACTCGGGATATATTTTATTAGATTTGGTGGATGGTTCAAACTTATATCAATTATTTATAAAGGATCACTGTTCGGTTGAGTGTAAGGTTGGAATGTCTGCCTCTGTAGGTCAAAAGTTACGTCCAAAAAATTAGAGACTTTCAAGTTTGTGTCAATCGTAATTTTAAGTCCAAATTCATCCTTGAGCTTCTCGCTAATACCTTTCTTTATCCTTTCAGATTGCAGACCGGAGATCTTGTGGAAACAACAAAGTCCGTCATCTCTGTACAGTCCGCTTGTCTTGATACCGTATGATTTCCTAAGTTATCCAAAATGAACAGACCCACTAACTCGTAAAAGCTCTGCGCCATCGAAACTCCCCATTGTGACGTCAAAGTTAGGGTCGCCGGTTTTCTTGACCCACAATGCTTCATTTGTCAACAGTTAAGATTTCCAAGCGTGCATTACGACGTTTTGTTCTTCATCAGTGATGGTAGTGAATGACTTAGCAAATGTTAATGCTTTCTTGAGAAGGGTTTTTGATATGGATGGATAAAATTCTTCGATGTCAAACTGGACAAATGTACAGTTTGGTTTGTTGTTGATGTTTTCAAACCAGCCGATAACATCATCGGAGTTATGCCATTGGTTGACTATTATTGCAACCAGAACAGCCTTGTTGATATTTTCAAGAATGTGTTTGATTACTTCACCAAGTTCAGGTTTTGCAGGATTGATAAGTCTGCATTTCCGATTGTTCGCAAAATCAGGTTTGTGGTCCTTCAGTGAGATGAACAAGATATTCTTCACAAGACACTCAACCTTATGGTCGATATCAAGCTTTTTCCCAATCGCTTTGGCTTCAAGGTTGATATTGTTGTAGGTTGAAGTGTTTGATTTTTTGTACGTTTTTGTCACATTCTCCATGTACAGTTTATCATGACTCTCTTTATCAAGCTTGTAAAAGTTTCTGGTTTTGTCTGCAGGAATAAACACACCAAGATCATGCATGTGCATATCCAAACAAATAAGATGGAGGTATCAAGGTTAGTTTCCAATAAAGCAAGAAAAGACTTGACAAAAGGAAAGTTAGTTCTCAAACCAAAAACACTCAAGTAGCATAGCAAGAGAGGCTGTGGTGCTTTGGATTTAGGAGCTCTTATATCTTTACCGAAGTTAGGAGCCATAATGCACGAGAAAAAAAAGAAGAGAACCTTGTCATTCATCTAAGATGATATGTGGGATCCAGCAAAAAAGTCTCAAAACATCCAAGATCTGCAAGGACCCAATGCCTCAGCAAAGGCGGACATGGTGTCCTCGTGAAACACACTCCTGCTGTGATGCACACCTCTTCTACTTTCTAAGAAGATTTAAATTTCATTCGTATAAAAGTATAACTATTAAGTCAATTGTAGGGAAAAGTAAATTTTGTCATTTATCTATGAAACAAAGAATTTAAACCGTTGCAATTTTAGGGGAAAGAACCCTAGTTACATGACCTTATTCCTACTTTGAATGCCATGAGCAATGATTTATATTTAGTTTGATATTATAAAACTTACTTTGTAAGAATGCATCAAGTCTATTTGTACGTGAAAGTCACGTACTGTCAAAAGTATTTTCTATTCATACGTGATTCCCGGCTTTCTGATAAACAACAGAATTGAGACACACAAAAGCATGTGTTGTTCAATACGCGAAGAGTGTGACAGAGAGTTTGCTTTGAAGACAAAAATATGGAAGAAGGAAAAACATTCAATACTTTTGAAGAACTTCAAGCTGCCATACTAGATATGCCAGTCAATGCATTAGATACAGGAGTATCTGTTGATTGTGACTCATGCCCTGTGTTGAGCAAAATGTGTTATATATATATTTGAAAAAAATTGAAACCATTTATACAACAACTTTTTCTTAGTGTAATTTTTTTTAAATCCTAACAGCCAAGAAGTAAGACACCAATGTCATGACCTCAGCTGATCTCAACGGATTATAAAAATCTGAGCTAAATATCACAACGTAAGCCACATTATAATACATAATCATTCACTGCTAGTTATCGAAACAAATTTAACAAATCTTCTTCGACCAGTTGAAGATGTCATCTGAAACCTGTTTATATATATACCTGTGTTTTATGCAACAGTGATCACTGCAGCGTCCAGCGAAAGACAGTTACTCTTGCTTCCAACCAACAAAATGGGAGGAATTGGTAGATTGCAGAGAATGGCAGAGAGAGAATTTTCAAACCCTTCCAAGATGTAATTTCCAAACTAAAAATATCATTATCCAAAACGAATTCATTGGAAAAGATTCACAATAATAAAAAGAAGTTCTTGTGAAAATCAAATTGGAAAAATCAGCACACAACTCTCAAAGAAGTACGTGAGATGATGAATCAACTAGAAGCAAAGGCAAACAAAGTTACACATCTTGAAGGCTCTTCAATCTGGCTCCGACTTTACCATTGAAAGAAGAAAAATATGCCTTGATCAAGCACAAGAGTATGGTGTTGATCTAGTAATATCTTCTGGCCGGCAAAATTATTTGGTGTGAATGCTGCACAATGACATCAACATAGAACCACCACTTCTTGATGTTATGGAGGAAGCTTCAGCAGTCAAAGCAGAAGAAACTAGAGCAGACGTAAGACAAGGTTGCAGAAGAGTGGTGATATTTATATATTATTGTGACAAATATTTTTTCTCTATGACACAGGTGTGGCTACCATTATGGATTTTGGGTCTTTCCCAAGTCCCAGGCCTGTAAATAAGCGTCGGACATCAGACATTGTCCGGCAAGAAATGCGCTGCGTCCGACATGAGATCTTGTACTGCCGGACATGATGTCCGACAGGAATTTATCGCCGTTTCTATCAGCCATTTTTATCTCTAACATGCTACGAATAAAAAGTATGCAGAATGAATGTCATAAGAACAGGATATAAACTCATTTATTAATTTTGTTTACTGTTTAAAATTTTCAAGTAGCCTGGTTTACACTGATTTGAAAATAAGAATGAATGAAAGGTTCTTATTTTTAGTCAAGGTAGAAACCGTCGGCTAGATTCTATTTTTATCAATATAAAAATCTCCCAAGTGACTTAGGGGCTGATTACATGATCCCGGTTAGCCGGGATGAAATTTCATCCCACCTTGCCGAGGTCATTTCAATTAATTCAATTAAAAGTTTATGGTACTGCTTAACCTTAATAAAAGAATTTTGTGAAAAGGAAAAAGGAAGAAAAACTAATTTCGGCAGTTGACTGGGACTTTAGTGATGATGAAGATTTCTCTCATCTTCTAGAAGATTAGAAATATGAAATAGTTTCTGGAAATATTTTGCTTTCCAAATTTGTGCATGTGAACCATTTCCTATAACACGTTTTCAAAACTGAACGTTTTTTTCTTTTGTTGCTAAGCTGAATTTGAAAATAAATGGAGACAAGAAATCCTGCCTTTTTGTTCTTTTTCTGACGTCAGTTTATTTTAATTTTTATTTTGTTACAGGTAACATATTAATTAGAGATCAAACTATATTTGAAAAGTTAAAAGATTAATCAATGAAACAATTGTTTTTCTTTTTATAATTTGACAAATCGAAAAAGCAAGAGTCGCTCTCCTCCTGAATTTTATTTTCAAAAAAGTGTGAAACGGGATGATACGATGAGACAAACAAAAAAAGTTTTTAAATTAACTTGATGGGGTGCACAACAAGTTTTATTCTGAATCACTGACTTTTAATTTTTACGGCAAAACATGATACCTTTCTGAACGATCCCAGATACCACTGTAAAAGAAACTTGGAAAAGCATGTCCGACATGAAATGATCATGTCCGACATGGACACGATGCACGTAGGACATCGTGTCCGGCAAGGGACAAAAAGTTATTTACAGGCCTGAAGTCCAGAACATGGGGGTTTTTTTTGGACATGATTCTGAGTCACTGTGCCAAATTTCAGCTTGTTACTTATTTTTTCTAGGTTAGGGGGTATAATTCACTTCCACTGCTGTGGACTGAAAGGTTTATATTACCAGCAGCTACTGAGTTACCATCTTTAGGTTGATCGCGTCATTTATCTCCTTTATATGAAACTGATGCTTGAAAGTTTTCTTTCGTAGATTTGGGAAAACAAGAAAATCCGAAATTGTACTCTGCGCATGTCAAAGAAATCTTTCTTTGCATCGAAAGAAGGAAAGGGCATACCATACTATACCTGCCAATACCAATACACAATTCGCTTTCCCTTTACAAATATGGAGGTGAGTTTAAGTTAATTTTTCATTTACACTACAGTTTGCAATCAGTACTAAACGTTTCACAATCTATTTAGCTATAACTGGCACATTGTTTACCAATGCAATGCCTGAAAATAAAAACAAGGTTCTTAAAAATATTTTCTTAAACTTGTTGGATTCTATTTAAGGCATCGGTCAGTTAAGTAACATTTTCAACAAGGACTTATAGATGAATCTCATGTTAAGCTGCATTTGCACCAAAACTTTTTGGTTGCCTGTCCCTTTTAACAACACAGATCTACTTCATTATTAAGGATTAATAAAGATTGACCTGTTGTTGTTTTAAAGTCTTATTACATTTTACAAAGTCAGAATACCAGCTAAAAAAATATTGTCTAGATATTGACGATTTTAGTTTTTTCAAAGATCAGATGTGTTTACATAACATCTGAATAGAAACAGGAAACGCTGTGCATTTGAACAAATTGCTTAAAGTGTTTATGAATAATATTTAAAAAACATCCAATCCCTTCTCTTTTGCACATGCACACAAAAAAAAGAGCCAAAGAATTATTTCGATCAAAATTCTGTTAATTTTGTTTGGATGAATAAGATGTCAAATTTTCCTTACTAACCCATAACAAATACCAGACAAAAAAATAATAATGAACATAAGACATAAAGTGAAAATAACCTCAATGATTTATCATACCTCGGAAATTATGAACTCACCTAAAGTTTCGTAAAGTCCCTTGTTTTCTCAAAATTTGATCATAATTGCTCAGAAATTAAAAAAAGTGAAAATATCAAAACAAAGCCTTATGATTTTCTTAGCATGTTCTTAAGTTTTGACCCTCTGAAGCCTTATGTTCTTATATACGGTGTTCTTTTAAAAAATAAAATGTGTAATAATAAAAAGTGTTCTTTTAAAAGATAAAAAGTGAAATATTCTGCTACTACGTCCGGTGTTCGAAACCATATGTCAAAATGTCTTACAAAAGTTTTCAATTTAGTTAAAATTTAAATAGTCTGGATTTTTAGATGAATTATTTATACTTTAATTCTCTAAATTCCACATTCTTTTTTCCCCTGATTTTCCTTGTAAATTAATGTTGAATGCAATGTCACTTTCATAGAAGATTATTCATAGTACTGAAAATTTTATCCTTCCACACAAGTTTATTTACATGTATCAAATCCAAAATGAGACGTTTTTACCATTACTTTGAGTCGAAACAGATAAAGGTTTTGCAATGTGAGGGATGAGTTCGGTCTATTGAACTTTTCCACTCTCAAGAAGTTCTTTTATTACTGTAGAAACAAATTCCCTTTCAATTATCAAATTGAAATTTCATTTTTAGCCTAGTGATGTACCAGATGCTAATGCTACTGTATTGTAAGTTTAATTCTTCTTGTTTCCTGCAACATGATCCTTTCCATGTCTCCATGAACTACTTCCACAGACTTTTCTTCATGGGCAAATCATTGTAGTCAACAGTTTTTAAGCATGCCAAGAAAATTTTCAGTTTGAGTGTCGGATCATGTCTGATTAGTCGATCAAGAGGAGAAACTTATAAAATTAATTTTGTCTTAGATATGTTGGCAACTTAGACAAGAGGGTAACAGATCAAATGATGTTGAACATTTTAAGGACTGGTTTACAACATATAAGGGATAAAATATTATCAGCAAGCATCTTTCCCCCTGCAGATATGGTGAGTCTAGCTTATTTCTGTAATACAACTGTAACTTCTTTTTCGGTTCTCATCTATTCCATGTCTTTTTTGTTAAACCTGGATAGTTTTGATACCAGAAAGGTTTTATTTCAGAACAGCCTAGAAGGTTATTGTTTTGTACAATTTGAAGATAACAATTCAGCCTGCCAAGCAATGACATTTTTAAATGGAAGGGAGTTTTGTGGCAAGGTAAGACCCATTTTATTATTTCATCATTGATTTATTATTTTGAGGTTCGTTGTTTTTTTGCATAGTTCTGATTTTCTATCTAGAAAGTCAAAGTTAATTGGGCTACTAATTCTGGTAGTGGAGGTGTTCCCAAAGTCATTGGAAGTAAGTGGAATGTTTTTCTAAAATGATTCTCTAAAACTGCCTGGAAGGTTCCATGAATTTCCATGATTTTTCATGAATTTCTGGAAATATATTCAAGAAAATAAGAAATCTGCAGGTGTTTTCAAATTGTGGAGCCCTCTACAATAAATAAAAAAATAGATACATCATAAGATATTTTGACTGTAGCTAGTAATTTTTTTCAACAAGATTGACCACCGTAATCAAGTGTGTTGCTGTTGTTTCTAAAAAATATCCACTTTTATAATGTATCTCTTGTTTCTATTTGTTAATTAGCGAGTGTTGCAATATATGTTGGCAACTTGGATGATGATATCAATGAAAATGACTTAAAAGCTGCATTTGATGTGTTTGGTGAAATCTTGTAAGTTGATCAAAGTTTGTTTATATAATATTTTTTTTCTACTATTATTTTTCATTAAATTATTTTCATCCCGCTGAACAGAAAGTAGATGGAGAATAATGGAAAAATATTGATCAAGAGAAATCCTTGCTTTTCAAGATTTTTGTTTTCTTTCCTTATCTGACTGCATAATGCTATTTTCATGTTAATAATATTATTGTAGATGGCTCAACGTGCCAAACTAGCAACCGAGAGAAATGGTCAATCACTCAGTAAAAACAATTTGTCATTTGTCCTTTGTCCTTTTTGTTCATTTCTTTTCTTTTACTTTTACCATCCATCGTTAATCAAGTTCCTCATTTTTTTTTTTAAAAATCATTATTTGCTCCCCCTTAACTTGTAATTATTTTTAGAGACTTAACTATTTTTTGTTTTAGCTATGCAATTTTCTGGGACAAAAAATAGTTGGATTTCATTTTGTTTTTAGGAATGTAAAAGTTGTACGCGACCCTGTTACAAATCGCAGTAAAAATATTGGCTTCATCTCCTACACAAACAAACCTGTGAGAGAGCTGTTTCTGATCTTTTGTCATTGTTAATTTTTGATTGTAACTTTCAATATACATATTTATGCTGTCATTATATCAGGATGCAGAGAGAGCTATTAGAGACATGCATGGACAGATGTTAAAAGGCAGACCTATTAAAACGAATTGGGCAACACGTAATCAGAACCAAAAGAAAGGTAATTATTACTGATCTAATGAACACCTCTGGATGAACTTTTTTTAAACGATGCATGTGTGTGTTTTGTAGATGATCTTGACTATGATGAAGTTTACAAAGGCTCTCCTGCAGATAACTTTACCGTCTATGTTGGCGGGATACCAAATAATGTTTCTGAGGAGATGATACGAAAACATTTTGAAGATTATGGGAAAATATTAGATTGTAGGATTTTTGCTGCGAAGAATTATGCTTTTATCAAGTTGGTTTATCTGCTTTTCATTCTAACACTTTTCCAAATTCAATGATTTATATCAACCATATTCAATAATAAAATGTTTTCTTCAGATTCGAAAGTCATGCTGCTGCAGCTACTGCTATCTGCAAAACTAACGGTACCGAATTGAATGGTTCTTGCTTAAAGGTAAGTTATTCAATACAAGAGCGAAATTAGTTTGCAGTGCGTCATTTTGTATTATTTTGAATTTTAACATCTTACTTTCTAGTGTTGGTGGGGTAAAGATGGCCCCGATAGTTCTAGTGGTGGTGGTGGTGGTAGTGGCCACCACTACCATTCATCTCATTCTCAGAATTATAATCAACATCAATCAAGCGATTCTTCTCAATATAATCCATACGCTCACCTTTCTCAACAGCAACAATACATGCAGTACATGGTCAGTTTTCATATTGTTCTGATGGTTTTGAAGAATTTTATGTAATCGATATAATGACATTGGCATGGCTCCTTCACCTTTCGAATGTCAGCAGAATTAAAGTCGCTTCGATATTTTTTCTTAAAATTCTGAATTGTCTTTCTAGCAATATTATTACTGGATGCAACAATACCAGCAATACCAACAACAGCAGCAAGGTGGTTACCAATACCAACCACAATATCAACAACAGCAACAGCAACAACCACAGGCCGGTTATAATCAGCAAAATCAGCAACAGGCCGGATACCCTCCCCAAAATTATCAAAACTAGTTGTCTGCTATTGCAGTTAATACGAACAGTAGTAAGAACCCAGTGGGCAAAATCATTAAAAAGTCACTGCGATGAAGACCATTTTAATTGAAATAATTCGTATGTTTCTATGGAAATGCAATCCTTCGCAGTGATCTTTCAAGAAATTTGCCCACTGGGAACCTTGTTTTTGATCAAGGCCCATCTTTTCAGTTCGTACAAACTCTGTAACCCTACCACTGTTATTAATAGTGCATTTGCAGACAATCTAGTAACTACTTGGTTAGTGATGATGTGAACGATTTTACAATCTCATGTATTTAGTTCGTATCTTGATCGTCTTATACTTTGTATTATAAGAATCTGTTTCTAACATTCAGCGTTTTTTCTAGTTTCGGTTTTAATAGTGAATTTGCTTGCTGTATGGAGGATTAGATAAGATTCCCGAGAAAGTTTTCAAATTCGTTTGGGCATTTCATGAAATTGGTCAAATAGACCTTTTCATAAACTACGTCACAACAAGCAATGTCTCGTTTCCAAACTGAATATTAATGACGTTAGCGCTGTGTACAAAGAGAAACAACACTTCAGGAAAAAAGTTTTCACGAGTCGATGTTTGTAATGACGTAATTTATGAAAAAGTCTATTAGATAGAACATCCATCTGGTCCAATTTTAAAAAAAATTTCTTAGATTCATGATATTTTTTTCGTCCTCCACGGTTTCCTCTGTTGCTAGGTTATGTTAATGTCAATTTTAGTCTGCAGTATTTGATATGTTATTCTTTCCAAACATTCGAGGAAACAATAAAAAAACACAATAAAATGGAAGAGTTATCGTGTCATCGTTTAAGAAGTCAACGCGGTTCACAATAAGTCGACTTTCGAGTCGTTTTCGATGTATAACGTATTTCCTCAATTAAGCGCCGCGCGGCGCTTATTTCAAAATTTCAAAATCCGGTTTTACAAAGATTTTTATCAGTTTGGTCGAAAGAGTGAATTTTAGTTAGCAAGGGGTTAGCAAGAGAGATAATTTTGTTGTTCTAATTTAAGTAAAGGTTCGAATGATAAGAATTAACGATATAAGCCGTTGTATGTTTTTCCTTTTCATAATAAAGTAAAGAACTTGCTAAGAAAAATAAAACCCTAAATATCAATTTCATCGTCGCTGTCGTGATCTTCATCGATTGGATTAGTAGGCTCACACGCATCTTCGACGTCAGAGTCTGTTATTTGGTCAAAAGGGTTGACTGGAGATTCTTCGGAAATTATATTTAGTGATTCTTTCTTTCTTTCTTTATATGATGAATTAATTAAAAAAGAAGCAAAAATTTACTTATCTAGAGCTAACTATGGAAGATTTTGTCAATAGAAAGACGGTTGAATTTGAGTAAAACATGCTTGTTTCAGTTTGTTGTTTTTTTTTTTCTTTTTCCAATAAGCGCCGCGCACCTAATGCGGCGCTTATTCTAAAATTCAAAATTTGGGTGCGGCGCTTATTTGAGGGCGGCGCTAAATAGAAGAAATACGGTACTCGTTTATCAATTAGACTAGTTTTAGAAGTGTAATCGAGGCACTTTGGAAGATTAGCCGGTTTATTCGGTTCTGAAAATGAGGCGATGCAATCTTACCAGTTCCTAAGTCAGTGCTCTTACCCGAAAACGGAAGTTTGTGTCATTTACATAGGTTTACCCAGACCGTCGTCTTTCTTTTCACAAGTTGCATGAAGGATTGAGTTATATTTGATTGATGTAATTAAGCTACGTGTTAATTAACCATCAAAAATTTAATTACATTTTTCCAAGACATTTTTCTTGTTTTTTCAAAAACCACTTTTTCTTTTTTCAACAAAATTTACTAACCGAAAGAACTTGAAAATGCCTTTCCATATCGATGTCAAAATTATTTTGAAATTTGGTACGGTATATTCATTTAAATTTTTTTTATCCCTTTAAGTTTTAACATTTTTGTAAAATTCGAAGCACGTGCCTTCCTCACGATTTTAAAACAACAAAATTGACGCAGAGTGACGGTTAAAGATGGCGAACGCTCAAATACGCTTTCCATCACTGCGCTTAGTCAACCATAGCAAAGTCTCATTTCAATCAGATGAAAACCGTTCAATAAATTTCCTTTGAGACATAAAGAAGCGATGAACGACAAAAATGAGCGAATATAGGGAACAAAATGGTCAAAGGATAACTGCGATTGAAGTAGACGCGAAATGTTTCAAATATCGCAGGTCTTCTCGGACATGCGAAATATGTTGCAACACCTTCGACAATGCAAAGCTCAGCTCAATGTTCCAAGAGCCGAGAAGTATCCACGGAAAAGCCACACGAAGCGAATGAAGGTTGTGAAAGTATAACACCTTCGATACAAGCAACAGAACCTTTAGTCGAAATAGAACAAGATATAAACGATTGGTAGGAGAAATTTATTTATGCTTCCCAACAGACAATCAGGAAAAAATTATATTCGCGAAATCACCATACTTCTGACATCGTGGAACGAAGAGTCGCCACTGAAACAGATAGCATTAAAAGCTGTACATATAATGCCAGCGTTATTGTTACAAAAACCACAGAACTAATGCAAATCATCGAAAAGTAAAGATCGTGTGTAGGTCCTCACGCGTCGCCTTACAACCTGGAAGAAAGGAGACTTGGCGGCGATTCACTATGCGTGAGTGAATTTACCAAAGCGCCGGATCGACCCTTGCCATGTGAGGGAAATTTGGTAGATGATACATCGGGTGTTGCAAGAGGTCATCCAGGGCTGGGAATCAAGTTAATCAATAAAACAGCTGCGTTCGAGTTTGCAAACTCCTGTAAATTAACAAAGAAACTGATCACCACAATTCTCCAGAAAGACCGAGAAAATTTAGAGGAAATAACGAAAGCGCAAATTAAAGACCAGCGCAGAAAACGATTGGACGAAAAGTTACAGAAAGTTCAGAATGAACTCTTCAGTGAGCAGTCTGCTACAATCACACTCTCTCAATAACGCAACCAGTTTTGTGTGGAGTCCGACAGGGGTCTGTATTAGCTACCCTCTTGTTTCTTCTCACTTTTAATGACATTGGTAAAGAATTCAAAAATTATATTGTATGCGGACGATACCGTGATATATCTGCCAAATCTAAGGAAGAGATCGAGAAGAGACTTCAGGAGGACTTCAAAAGAGTTTCAGAATGGATGGAACAGAAAGATCTAGTGACACTACGACTTAATAAAACACAGAACAACAAGGTATCATCTTCTGAGAGCCGAGCAAATGAACTGATATTTGGACGCAATTCTACAAAGAAAACACCCAAAATTGAAAATCTGGCCAGGAAAAAGAGTTGCAGCCAGTTGTTTGATTGCCAGTTGTCTAGATGCACTTGTTGACTTTAGGACACCCGTGGTGGAGTAAAGTATTTAAAATACCCGTGGTTTCTCCTCCTACTACTACTACTACTCCTCCAAGTTATGAACGTTTTCGTGCAGCGTTTACATGACATCGTTGCCGAATTCGCAAATTTGGGCAAATTAGGACTTCCAGTTGACCAATTTTCATGAAAATTTGCACGGATCACATTTGATAGGTGCTGATTTCGAATTTAACAATGATATTGCCAGGTTTGACTAAAATTGGCCAATTTAGGCCAAATTAGGACCAAATTTCGAAAGTTCTTCAATTTTCATGAAATTTTGCACGGAACACATTTGGAAGGTGCTGATTTCAAATTTGACAATGATTTTGTCAGGTTTGACTAAAATTGGCCAATTTAGGCCAAATTTGGACCAAATTTCGAAAGTTCTTCAATTTTCGCAAAAATTTGCACGGATCACATTTGATAGGTGCTGATTTCGAATTTAACAATGATATTGCCAGGTTTGACTAAAATTGGCCAATTTAGGCCATATTTGGACCAAATTTCGAAAGTTCTTCAATTTTCATGAAATTTTGCACGGAACACATTTGGAAGGTGCTGATTTGCCAGTCATTTTATTAGATTTCAACATAATTTGGTAATTCGGCAACGTTGTATTTTTGAGACTAAATATGCATCGTTGTGTTACGTCCTGAAGTCTTTTGAAGCCAAGCGGCTTCTTGTTCGAACTTTATCAACTATTTTGAACTGCTGGATAATCACACAAGAAACCAAAAGAAACTCATCTTCTCAAAAAAGTTTCTTTTTCAACGGGGCAAAATCTTACAACGACTTGCCTCTGCGAATACGAGAATTAGAAACAAAGAAAACGTTTCTGACGTTATTGGGTGAATTTTTTAACAATGAAATTAATTTTAAGGGTCGCCGCAACCTCGAACCCAGTGTCTCTTGCCTTTTCGATATACGGATAGCGGCGAAGAAGACCCTGACGAAAATGTTTCCATTCGCATCCATAACATGAATCTCTAAGAGTTAAATTTTGTATTTCTCGTGTTGTGTATTTCTTCTCCGCATTTCCGGCAGTCCTGACTTTTATCTATCTTTAGCTATTGTTAACTAATTTTATAAGCCAATCATCTTTTAAACAATCAAAAATGCAGGTACACAGGACACTCTGGAAAACAGAAACTATGTATATATTTCATATATTGTACATATTTTTTGAGAAGTCTATCCTGAATAAACATTCGTACAAACAAAACAAACAAACAAACAAACAAAACAGAAACGCCAAAACGTAATAAATGGGGAAAGGGGCAGCAGTAATTGTCTTACCACACTTCCTCTCCAAGAGTAGGGGTACCACCTAAATAAAGAACAGTTTTGGGATGCTCTACGCATCAGATATAATTGGGTCCTCCCAAAGTTACCGACGTTTTGTGCCTGTGGAGCCAAATACTATCTGGCTTATGCTCTTTCTTGCAAGAACGGTGGATTTGTTTTCATAAGACACATGAAATGCGAGACATCACAGCGTTGTTCCTAAAAGAAGTCTGTGCGGATGTAAGAAAGGAACTGATGCTGTTGTCTATAAATCGGGAGAAGTTCGAAGAGAAGACTGCTGCCACTGGAAGGGACGTTAGCGTTATTGTGTTCTGGACATCCAGCCAACGAGTATTTTGCGGTGTACGGGTCTTTGATCTCAACGCTCAGAGATACAGAGGTTCAGAAATCAAGAGATGTTATCAGAAAAGCGAAGAAGAGAAAAAGAAGAAGTACAATGAAAGAGTTCTCCATGTGGAAAATGTCACATTCACGCCTTTGGTGTTCTCCGTCACGGGTGAAATGGAGAGAGAATGTAACAAATTTTATCAGAGGCTCGCCGAAACGATTGCTGAGAAGAGATGCATAACAACATCGGCTGCAACTACTTTTGTTCGTACGAAAGTTTCCTTCTCGTTGCTACAATCTATGCTGCTATGTATACGTGGTTCACGGTCTCTGCGTGTGCAGGACATTTCTGATGTTGACATTTCTCTCGTCAACTCAGAAGCACTAATCAAAGAGCTATAAGCCCTTTGAAAATGTATAAAATGTATTTATGTAATTATGTAAGATGACTCGCTCCGCCAAGATGAGGATAGACCCCAAGGGGTATCAGATATATATGTCAGTGTTTTTTTTAGACTGTGCCAAATTGCACTTTTGAAAGAGCACGTATGAAAGAATTCATTAAAATTGAAAAAATTGTAAAATGAGCACTTTAGGAAGAGGTTTTTGCCATTTTTAAGAAAAAATAGGATGCATCTTAAATCAGCGCTCCTGTATATGCTTTTATGGATCATATTTGAAAAGTACAAATAACTGTAACTGTAAATAACTGTAAAAAATACTTAAAAACGTTCTATAGAGCTTTTCTGGAATGGAATATTCCATTAAAGTTAGGTTCATATTGAAAGTAACAAAAATCAATAGTACTATAAAAATGGTAAAAGAGGAGTATTCAATAAGGTTGAAAACACTTATTCAATGCCAATACAATAAAAAGAACATTTAAGTAAACATTTCTAAATTTTCAGGAGCAATTATGGAAGGAATATTCCACAGTCACTGCATATTAACACTGAATGGAAAATAAAATCTACACCCTCATGTATTTGAATAAAAGAACATGAGCAGTCAAAGAAGAAATAATTTGAAGAAAATTAGGAATCTGCGAGCACTTACGGAATGGATTATTCCATGTACAACAAGTACTTCTTTATGAGTTATTGAAACGAAAAAAAGTATAAGCTTCTATGATATTTTTTATTATCCAGGAAACTAAAATTGTATTTTCTCCAGATGAAGTTTTCGATGCATCATGGAGTTTAACGACGATTTGTCCATTGAAACAGCTGTATTTAATTCTTTGATTAGAAAAGCTATCTCGAATATTTAGAAAAATCCTTTTAGGAATGGAATTTCCAAAATTCTTGGAATATCCATTCCATTCCAAAAATTTTTTCCTAGACGACTCTGATAATGAACTATTACATTAGATTTTAAAAGATTAAGACAAAAGTCACAGTCCTTCTTTTTTTTTCTCAAATTTTCTTCATTAACTTGAATTGGAAAACTGTGGTTGCAAGGTAAAAATTTCGCAGATAACCTTTTTATCTCTCTAAATGGAATTTTTCTTCCATTTTTGCTCTTGAGTTTGATTGTTCTGTTTATATTTGTTCCTAACTTGTTCTTCTTGAAATTCGAAGGAGATACTAATTTTAACTCACTCGTCCATTCATATGACTATTAGTTTTAATATCTAAGTTTTTATTCCTAATCAGTTTTCAGTTGGAATTCTCCTTCCGAAAGTGCTCTTCGAACCGGATTATAAAAATTCAATCATCATAGAACCCCTAGAAAGCAAAAACATGTTTGTTGAGTGCCAGGAATTCTATTCTTGAAAAAAGACTTGTTGTCATTTTGGAATGTGTATTCCAATTACGCTCTTCAAAATTTTGCAGATTATTTTTAGCAATAATTGAAATATTGTGAGAAAAATTTAGAACCCAAAATTGATTTTCCATGAAATTATTTGGAAAAAACTGTTTTCAAAAAAATCCAAATTTACAATTTGGCACAGTCTAAAAAAACACTGACATATGTTTAGGCAAAAAAAAAGAAAAAACAAATAGGACGATAAAAATCAAAATGTTTTGGTATTTTGTCGTCGTGAACACAAGTAGACGATTACGACCATATATTACACTAAATTTTAATCGTCGTAATCGTCAGGTCTGAACCAGGCTTTAAAGTTTTCTATCATAAACGTCAATCAATCGACTGTCAATCTTTTCAGTTCATGCTATTCTTTCTTGTAAAGCAATTTCCAATGACCTAAGCTCGATCCCAGATCTCAATCAGACAAGGAACCTTGGGTTTGGGGTTGGTTTGTACCACAAGTAGTTAACGTAACAAAATATTAATATAGAAACAAAAGCAGAGACCACACACCCATAAATGGCATGGAAACCAAAAAAAGATTATAATTCCGACGGTAGCCGTGATTAAGTTGAACTAAATTGATTTCATTTAAACTTTTAAGCTGATATCCATAGGGCGGATTTACACTAAGCTGTCAAGATTTTTCAAGTTAAGGATGGATTTACACTTTCCGCTTCAGTTAAATTTTCGCTGGCATGTGTTATTACGGAAACTAATCAGATGATTTTATTTGAAATTACGTGAAGGGAACGCTTTTCTTTCCACACGTCAAGTGTGATTTGCTTTGCGCCACCATAAGTAAAACGTACAAAAGAAACGGGATACACATTTAAAAAGTCTTGATTGTGAAATGAAAAAATAAAACTTTTCTTTTTTTTTGTAAGAAGGGTGCTACAGAAAAACCCCGCGAAAATCTGGTGATCCTAGTAGTTCAGTAGGCTGTAGAGTTCAACATATCTTTCAATAAGTCCAGCAAAAGTCCAATCGCCGACTTACTATACTCATAATCCAGCGAAATGCTTCATCATTTGTGTGTAGCCATATTGGTTTGTTGAGTATCTATGGAATTTTCCCGCACCGCGTTGTCTGGAATTCGCAAATCTCTCGTACTTAATCGTATGTTAAAAAGTATTCTCTATCATTGCCATAGAAACTGACGCGACGCTTGTCGCAATTACTATTTGTCCTTATTTTTTCTGTCGCATTTTTCTTTGTGATTTCAATTTTGTTATCGTCGGATTTCGTAGTTGGATATTTATTAGAGCAGTTGTCGTATATTTCCGAGTTTTTAAGTAATGTTCTGCTATATTGGGCGCGGGTAAATTGTTCTGGGTCAAGCTGTGGGTATGTTTTTTCGGTAATACTCGGCGAGCAACGACGAACTGATCTCACTTTTCCATTCTTTTGCAGCATGACATCTCCTATATTCGGTATCGACAGCCTGGTCGGTCGACTTAACTTAGTGTCGTCATTCATTATTTCATATTCGGTGAAACTCATCGGCCTTTTGGAGCGATAACTAGAAAGTTCGGCCCTCCTTTTTTCTTCTCTTTCTGTAGATTCTATAAAACTTTTCGGTCTCTCCGACTTTCCTCGTATCTTGTGTGGTTTAATTTCTCGTGATGGACGAGTATTATTATTCGTTCGGTTATTATAACTCTTAGGAGATATGATATTCTGTTGATTTTGTTCATTAATCCGTCGTGAATTTTCAACCTCACAGTCCTCTTTTAAATTACTTTTATGATGTCTCGTTTTTTTGTAGTCCGTACTATCGTGAGTAGAATTAAAAGTGTACCTGCGTTGAATTTTAGTGTGATCAGATTTTCTGCGATTGAAATTCGAATTCGATCGAACGATGTTTTTCTTGTCATAATCAATTTCTTTTGTTGTTGATTCTGTTGTACTTCTTGAACTCGCGTGCCCCATTATTCTACAACACAAACACTATAGAGCAAATGTTCTCGAATGTTAAAAAACCCTTCAGTCTTGTTGATCAAACAAAACAACTGCATAAAATAAGTTGATAAGGCAACATGGAAATACGTAAATCCTCCAACGCATTTCTTAATCTTCTGATAAAATAAAATCAAATAAGTAAAACTACAAAAGCAGAACACTCTAGTGTAAACGAGATTTTATTTTCTGTACATTTATTACCAAAACAATGCAGTTTTTAAGTACCTTTAATATTTTTTTCTATACTTGATTATTGCGAGTTACCAAGGTTTGCATTATTGACGTTGATGGGACGTTGAAAATGTTATTAACAACTTATGATAATAAAGAATTAATTTTATTATGCTAATTATATATATTTAATTTAATTTTCAACACTCTTTCTATTGCGGCGCGTGCAAACAAAAACAAATCATTTTACTTGTCTGAATTCATAAGATAAGATGTTTAGCAGTGTACAGAATGACTATTAGCCGGAAAATCATGTTTTGTTTACATGAAACTATATATTCGCTACGTATCTGTAGGGACGTTTATATGACTTCGTAGAGTTGTTCTTGAATACTTTAATCGGAGAAACTTTCGCGAGGTCAAAAATTCGCGAAATGTTTTGGATAAACTTTCGCGAATTGGAAAAGTCGCAAAATTTCGCGAGATAAACTTTCGCGAATGAAGAAATTGATAAATTTTCGCGAGATAAATTTTCGCGAATGAAGGAATTTTTTGAAATAATTTAGGACAGTTTTTAGAAAACAAAGGATTTTTCTATGCAGAAAATTGACAAAATGCATGCATTCGAATCTGTAGTTTTCATTTACTACAAATAAAATGAAGATAAAATTAGTTCAAAAACTACAAAGATTGTTCGTCGTCAAATTCGTTGAAAACGTCACCAAATACATTTCTAGCACCTTCTGGTCCCCACTCCTCATCGTCGCCGCCGTTGTCATACTCATGCTAAAGAAACCGCGTATCGGAGATAATATACTGCAGGGAAAGGAATCAACTGATATTGTCATTATCGACGACTGAAAAACATTTTTTACACAAATAATATTTTACAGCGTCTATTATATCTGTGTATCAAAATATGACTGATTTGTTACAAGAAAAAAAAATGTTTTCACAAGAAGATCAAATTGGCAAGTCTTTCCTGCCTTATTATATACATAGATTTTGAAATAGATCTCCGGCATTTTAGTAGCTTTAAAATTTAAAAAATTGCAAAAAAAAAATCGAAATTTTACTGGATAAACTTTCGTGATTTGGAAATAAGAGCAAAATTTCGCGAGATAAACTTTCGCGAATGAGTGATTTTAAATTTTTCGCGGGATAAACTTTCGCGAAAAAGGGTCAAATTCGCGAAATTCGCGAAAGTTTCTCTCGCGAAAGTTTCTCCGATTAAAGTATGTCCCCCAAAGTCATTAGAAACTTCACGTGAACATTCGAAAAAAACGTGCAAAGTAATGATGTTTCTTTTGATACAAGTAAAGTTTTACAGTGTGTCCACCAGAAAGTGGGCACCTAACTTTTAATAAGCATATCTTTTGTTTTTCATGCTTGTTTTTTCAATTTTTATATTAACAGAAAGAAAATGTTTTGCTCTTTCTAAATATATGACCCTTTTCACAGAAAAACCATTTTTTCGGGAAATATAATCGATTTTACCATGAAACCATGACATTAAATCAATAACGATCAATTAACGCTTGTTTGAATAGATGTTAACGACTCGAGTAGCATGGGAAATCATAAAAAGCTAAAATATTGTAATAAAGCTGCGTTTACATAAGGAAAACTTTACGTTTTTACAAGCTTGAAATTGAAAGTTTCATTTCTAAAACTCTTTTACAAACTTTTAAAAACTTTGAATCGTGCTTTTTGATGGGGGATTTCTACCCAGAAACTGCTGTCTAAAAGCCTGAATAACAGCTACATAACTTTTCGTCTCATGAAACTTATTTTACCACGAAAGTTCACTGCTGGACTGTTAACTGCATAATAGAATGAATTTCATAAAAGTTTGTTTTCTCGCTTATAAAGGTTTTGGAAATGCTTGGGAATATGAAATTATTAAATCATAATAAAAAATTTAAGGTAAGTTTACACAATGAAAAAAGGTTTGTGTCTTTTCAAAAAATTTCGTGACAAAATTAGCACAACACCAACAACAGTGGTTGTTTCAACGAAACAAAAGGTTAATTGCTCGTTAAAAGTCTGTTTTATTGATCATTACAAAATTAACAAGCGTATCGAAACAAAAAATACTTAATATTTTTTAAAATAAAAATTTTTATAAATAACAACTTATATTTTTGGAAAGCTCAAAAAAGCCTCTTTCCAACGGTATAAAAACCGCATTGTATTGTTAAAAACTCGAAAAGTTATTTGTGTTTTAAACAAGGTGCCCACTTTCTCGTGGACACACTGTACATGTCAGAAGTAATTATTGAGTCTCATCAGTAATTATATTTTTTCGTGTAACAGGCTGGTTGATGTCAGGAATGTGGCTAATGAACACGTTCGTTTCTATTCTATTTTACCCTTCAATGATATTACACAATTGATTCATATACTTGTATACTTCAGTTATTACTAATCAATGTTATGGACAATTTCGTGCAACATCACATGAATTCTTTACCAAACTTCGAAAGTCCTTCAATTTTCATAAAATTTTGAAGAAAAAAGAACAATTCGAGATGCTAATTAAACATTTGTGAGCCATGATGTAAATTTGGTCAAATCAGAGCAATACGCATCATATTATATTTTAATTTTTTCTGAAACTTTAATGTAGATTTTGTAATGAGCGCCATTTGCAACCAGAAGAAATATCTTATTGGGAAAAAAAGTCGGCAAAAATAAAAAGCCGGCAAAAAAATTAGCCACCTCGATAAAAATTAAACTAAATGTTTGACTGTTGCCGACTAATTTCTGGACAAAAAAATTACCAAGAAAGTTTGAATTTTCATAAATTTTTCTTTCAACAAAAACAACAACCAAAAGAAAATTTAAGTTTAATCAATACTATTTTTTCCTGCATTTGCGTATTTTTTTGTTTTGGTTCCGAATTATTGGTTCTACTACTAATTATTGGTTTCCTCTCTGTTAAATCGTAGTTTGGCCAGGTTCGGTTGGTCCCTCTCCGTCATTCAATTTTACCTCAATTACATTTTCATCATCACTTTCTTCGTCTTTGCTATCATCTTCTTACAAGAGAATAAGCCAAAAAGAAAAATTGGCCACAAAAAAAAAGAAAAGGAAAAATTGGTCGGTAAAAAAAATCGGCACAAAATTGTTGGTCGGAAAAAATTTCTTCTTTTCACCGATAAGATATGGTATTTAGAATCATGCTGTTGCCTATTGGAAAGTGCTGTAATTACTAGTGATGCCATTGTACGACACTGAAACTTCAAGCCATACGACTTGCTTCTGAGTTCATTTAATAGGAAACCTAGGGACTTCATGCGTTCCAACTGTCACTTCCCAAAATTACACCAAAAAGTTAAAGGTTTATCTTGCAAGTCTCGATTTTGAACATCGACGAGTATATTATTAGTGATATCATTGATGATTTCTAATATGAAATCGTGTATTCCCTCACGCATCCTAGTTTCAAGTATCCCAGTGGATAAAATATTGAAAAGTCACTGAGAAGGAGTACATTCCTATAGAAATATACACACTATTTCATCGAAAATGCCCTTTGTCGCAGTGACTTTTTGACGATTTTGGTCACTTAGATTCCATTGATTCTAGAAATTTCCAGTAATTTTTATCCATGGAAAGAGAAGAACTTGTGGTTTGAAAAAAACAAAAACAAAAAAAAAACGTATCACAAAGAAACATATCTTTACATGAAAAGAAAAAAAAATACTTCACAATAATATCTAGTAAACTAAAAAAAATCTCTAAGTATTCTTTGCTTTTAACTTTTGTCTTCTTTTGACGTCCCAATTGTATACACGCGCCATACCTGAGACTCTGTTAAGAATAACATCAACATATGTGAAAATATAATAACCCCGATATAGAAGTGTGTCATGATGTACATAGCAAAAACATGGCATACGCGAATGCAAGGAATGAGATAAGATTTATCTACAACATACAATAGATTGGACATAACAAATGCAGGCGGTTATTTGAGTAACTAGTATAAACACAGGGATTTTATCAGAAAGTTAATTTACGTCCGAAGCTATTTTTCTTTAGCAATTCTGCGATTTGTCACTCTAACCAAAACACGTTAACGTTGATCAGTCAAATTGACTTTAGAAAAGTTATATATTTCTAAAGGTATTTCGAACTACTCCAACCCAAAACTAAACAATGGGAATTTTTTGACTTGATTGTAATCCACAACCCAACAGGTAGTAAGTCAAAATGAACACAAAGAAGGATTGCTAAGATTGGATAGAAAGACGTAAAGCAGCCTGAATTGAATAACACCTGCGTAGAGAAAAAAACATCACCATGAGAAAGGATACTGACTTCAATTGTTGTAACCTGGTCTCTCAAGAAACAAAGATCATCGTTCAATTCTTCTAAGTTTGTTTCAGCTGTTCTTAAATTTTTCGTTAAGAGTTCTTCTGCTTCATCAATGTCATATTCAAGCATGACATTAGCACCAAGCCATAAACATACTTTGTTGGTGGCTGGCACTTTTGCATTCACAAATAACTGGTCAGATAGCATAAATTGTGTTTTTAGTGGCTCACTGGAATCCTAAATTTTAAATAGCATTACAAATGATAGCAACAGGCTTGTAATTCTCTTTAAGAAAGCATTTAGCCATCCTTTCAACCTAATCTTAATTTGGTAACCTTATGTCATGTAGAATGCAAAGTGATAAATATCTCATTTCCAATTGCCTATTACAAGGGAGGGATGCCTCCAAATTTTTTTTCAAGTTAATAATCTAGCAGTATTACATTTTCTATAACATTAAGTTTGGAATTCAAAATAAACATAATGATATTGAACCACAACTTCAAAGACTAATAAAAAGAAAAGGAAAAATGTAACAGTTTCCCATCATTGCAGAGATTTATCAACTAGCAAGATGCAATCAGACAAGCATTTAGTTTTTAGTTTGGTCTGCTTAATGAATACAGAATAGTTCAACCCATTGTTTGGGCGTATAAAAGTGTACACGACTTCGTTCTTTCCTGATGTTGTCAAAAAATGGAACAATCTACCAACAAAAATATCTAGCATGGACTATGTTTCAAAATTTAAGAAAGAGTTAGATCTTATTGTTCATGATTAATTTTGACATCGATTTAGCTAAGTTTTTAGCGTCTCTCACCAATTCACATTAATTTTCCTAGTTAATCTTCTAACAAGGCTTTGTACCTTTTTCAGCAATTTCTGTGTGGTTTTCGACATTTTGTCTGTACACGCTTTTATCGACTTTTATAAACTTATTCTTTGTTAATAAAATATTTTTTAATAAAATTTTACATTTACAATTCATATATTTTTATATATAAACTTTATTCTTGTTAATAAAATATTTTTAATAAAATTTTACATTTAAAATTCATATTTATATATACTTCATCTAACTTATTTATTTTTTTTTGCTATTTTCATTTTTGTAATTTTTCTGTTCTATTTGCGAGATTAGGCCATTGTAATGCCTTATGCAAATTAATAAATAGAAATAGACACCTTTTTCTTTTTTAACCACTTGATAGATGCAAGCGTTGACTTTATATCTGGTATTTGTGCAGAGAGTCTAAAAAGAAATCATCACACCACTCTGTTATTGTTCACAATACTGAAAGTAGATTATTAACATGCGATGGACTAAGTATCACAAACCTTAATTTCTTTTGTACCAAGTTAGTTTCCATGAATTTATATTTTTGGTATTGTTCGTCTAATTTCTGAAGAACTGTTTCTGTGGATTGCTCATTTTTCATGTATGCATCAACATCTTCCTAAAGATATTAGGATCACAGTCAGTAAGTAAGGGCAATACGAATGTAAGGGTGTGTAAGGGTGGTTCATATCTACTCTGTATCACTTTATATTTTTTCTAACCTACTTCTTGTTACTGCCTTAAGATTATTTTATTCAATGTCTTAACTCTAAAGTTTATAGAGTTTTCTCAGATTGGTTCCTGTTCTCAAATCATTATATACAAGAAATTTTAAAACATTAAAAGTTTATAAAACATTAAAAAAAGTTGATGTCATTAGTGAATACTTTTCTTACTGTCTTGTCAAGGTTTTAGGTGTATCTTCAAGTTTCAATTTGAAAGTTTTAGCTATTAGAAAGATCCGTCTTGATATATATTTGAAAAGCATGAAAAATGTCAAATTTCCTTAGTATTCCAGAACATAACAGCAGCATGCACATACATACATTATGGCACTCCAACACTTCTACTGTTATTCTAGAAATAAGTGCACTTTTAGTGCCTTGCTTTAAGCTGAGTAGGAGGACCTAAGCACATGTAACAGATATATACTTTGTGCATGCAATTTTATCAGTTGTTGTAGTTCCACATGAATAATGGTAGGGTGGTCAATGAAAAAATTTATTTTATAGGTATGATAATGAAAACTATATCATTACAAAGAGCTTTAAAAATGCAATCCAACGAGGGGTCAACCACCTTCTAACTCCAACCCAATCAAAAGTTATTCAAATTTAAAACACCGAAAAATTGGCTATTTTTGGGAATTATTTATGAAGGGACTATTAGGAAGAAAGTGGCACCAAAACCAATGGTTTTGTATTAACTGTTTATACAAAATCAACAATAACTTTTGATTGAATGAACGAAATTCAATGAAATCTTCAGTATAAATGTATTTTGGTCCGAGAAATTCGTTTCCGACAATCAAAGTTCGAAATTCCAAACCTAAACTGCATAAATTAGCATAATTACGTAGTAATTATGACAAATAATAATGCTTGCATTCTCTAATGTGTAATATCTTGTGCTCATGTAAATCAAATGAAATGAAATTTTCAACATGGAAGTTTTTCGATCTGAGAAATTCATTTCCAATGATTAAAGTTTAAAATTAAGAACCAAAATTGCATGAATTAGCATAATTATGTGTTTAATCCCTAAATTGCTATATCTTGTGCTTACATGAATGAAATGAAATGAAAATTTCCACACTTAACTATTTCAGTCCAAAAAATTCATTCCAAGTGTCGATAATTCAAAATTAAGCATAATTTAGCATAATTTATGCATAATTATCTTGTTATTTTATGCAAATCTCTAAATTTCTATATCTTGTGCTCACATGAATGAAATGAAATTTGCCACACTTAACTATTGGCGTAGTGTCAATTAAGAACCGAACTTGCATAAATTACCATAATTACATATGCATAATTATTGCGTTATTTAATATACAGAGTTGCATAATTGAGCTTACATGAATGAAATAAAATTTTTCCAAAACCTAACTTATATATATGAATAGAAATTTGCCAAATATAATGTTTTTTTTTATAAATTGCAGGTTCTTAATAAAATCAACTGTAAATGCATCTCAATGCGATGATCCATTTTTCATTTTAGTTTAGAAAATATGCAAAAAAGAATCAGTAAATTTCATACATGTAAGGGGAATTTCTTGTTATGCAATTTTATTTTCTTCAAAGTTGGATGGTTTTCTAATTTTCTCAGAAAAATCCTGATCAGACAATGAATTTATAGCTTTCCCAATCAATAAATTTGAGACTGATTTTCAACAATTGCAAATCAATTTGGAAAGGTTTTTGAAGTGATTTTATGATTTTCGGGTTCCCAACATCCAGGAATCTGAGAACTTAGCATGAGTGAAGCACGGGAGTCACAACATAACACTTTGTTTATATTCGATTCTGCCATTTTGTTTAATCTTACTAACCAATCAAATCACTTGATGACGTAAATTAATTTCTGAAAAAAAAAAAAATTAATCGACAGTATAAAATGTTTTGCTACCTTGGGTTACTTAATGAAAAATCGCGCGAGAGCAAACAACTATATAATAAAACAAACTTCACAGCGTTAATCTACAATGCCTAAGCTTTCCAACGATGTCACTTTCTTCGGCAAATTCGAAATGAACATTTAAAAAATTTTTAAAAATGAACTTTGATTTGCATTTTCAAGGTCTTTCGGGAAGATAATCGCGAAGAAAAATATATGGCGGGAAACTTTATTGTCTTGCGCGTGCGTTGCAAAAAACCGTTTTTAACCGCTGTCCAATGCTCTTCCGCGCTTTGCTGTCAAACATACTAGGGTACTTGATTTTTACGGTGCCGTTTTTTGTAAATAATCGAAAATTTTACCGAGGTCAGTTTTTAGTTAAAATGTGCAAACACAAGTTCCCCTGTGGCTTCGATACTTATATATTTAAAATCAGCAGTAAATTCTGTACATTTTTTTAAAAAAATTCATACAGTTTTGACAATTTTGAGGGAAGTTATGACAGTTTTTCTAAGTTGTCTGAACATTTTTTTTTTTAAATCTAATATTCTAATGAAAACATTGCATTGTTTGACCACCCTAAAATGGTTATTTTACAATTCTGATATATATGTATATATATGACAAGAAGGTCTTGTGTTGTGTACAAAAACAAGTGAATTCACTAAGGTGGACGTATATACTACAGGAAGAAAACAAACAAATAGCTTGAATTTGTTGTGATTGAAGAAACGTAAATTGCTCGACGACCAAAACAAAAGCTGTGATGCTGATGGATAGGATAGAGGGGAAAAAGAGCAAACACAGTCATCGCCATGTAAAAACAGGGGAGTTTGTTGTTATTGTCTCTTCTTGAAAAAAACACTATCAAAAAATTCATCAACAATGTACTTGCCAAGAACGCTGCTTCAGGGATTCCTCGATGCTTTTTCTTGAGTGGAACTTCGGCAGCCATCTTGAATTATAGTTTAATCCCAGTAGTTAGTTATAGACGCGATCCCATCCCTGTTCTTTCGCTGGCTTTGAGGAATTCAAGAGAAGGTAGAAAGGAATCTAGCCTAAATTGACTAACACTTGTGACACACACCATTTGGGAAAATTTTGAATACCGTCATTCCTCTAATAAACGCCGCGGCGTTTATTACAGATTTTGGATACGGCGTTTAATGAGGGAGGCGTTCATTAGAGAGTGGCGTTTATTACAAAATGAAAAATTAGATTAAAGCAAACTTAAACAACAATATTTTCTTATCCTAAAAAACGTAACAAAAGATTGTGTGAAAAAGTTTTACACAAAAGATATGTTCACAAAAATGTCAAAGAAGGGCAAAAATATCGTTGTCGCCGTTCTCTTTTATGACAAGAGAGAATATTTTCTATTTTATAGCAATAAGCTACACATCAAATAATCTTGCAAATAAGGAAGAATTTGTTTGGATAAAAAAAACAAACTATTAAACTATCAAAACTAATTCTTATCTAGTCTGTTTTCTAATAAACGGCGCTTTTAAATATGCAGCGTTTATTAGAGGGAGGAGTTTGTTACAAATGCTCGGTTATAAGCGCGGCACTTAATAATACTTAATTTTCATTCTTGCTCCCTACTAAACGCACAAGAAAAAGTGCTTTTCCAGAAATTTTGAATGCTATTAGATAGCAAATTATATCATAAACAATAGATATCAAGACCAAAAGAGTCCAAAACTTTTTATAAAGTGATTCGCATTATTAAATTACAGATCTTCAGTTTTCTGATAAAGTAGTAGTAAATTGGGCCTCGGGATATATCATGCGGAATCGTTTCTGTATAAAAAGCACAGTCAACAACATGTCGATAGCTGCTGCTATAGAAAATCTGTTATAGGTTCAATGCTATTACAAGCTGTAGAAGATGAACAGCTCACAACAGTTCAAGAACTGTCAAGAGGAGGATGTAGGCTGCGAAACGATGGTCAATACATTGTGCCAATACATTGTGCATGTGTGTGTACTGCTGCTATAACAAGATGTGAAAATGGGAGAAAGCCTTTTCAGATGTCTATTCTTTTTGCTTCGAAATTACCGCTTGATAAAAACCGAAAAACCTTTGTTTAATTGCATTTGGAGTAAAATAAACACTAGCACTGTTCGTGATGAAATAATTGAGAAGGAAAGAAGCGATGCAACGAACATGGTAGGTCAAAAATTTCATTTTGGTCGGATTACGGTTATTAGTAGAAAGAGAAAAACTTAAGAAAACCGTGTTAAAACACCTTTACACTCCGCTTGGCTCCTTGATAAGGAAAATTATTGTTGAATGAAGAAAAGAATACTTTACATACTTTCCACAGCTTTGGCTTCACTTGTGAGTTGATTTTGGTATCACATTTTTTATGGATTAATCTCTACGAACATTACTTACGCTTATACGGATGATTTTCTATTTGTAAGAATTTGTTACGTCATTGTCACATTGTCGGCAAGCCTCTGATAAAATTTGCTAGCTACATTCTCTCCCTATTCCACCAGTGTGGCGGAGAACACCAAAGGCGTGAATGTGGCATTTTCCACTTGGAGAACTCTTTCATTGTACTTCTTCTTTTTCTCTTCTTCGCTTTTCTGATAACATCTCTTGATTTCTGAACCTCTGTATCTCTGAGAGTTGAGGCTGCACATCGCAAAATACTCGTTGATAGAGAGCTTAATTACGCCCTACCGCCATGTTTACGTTACTATGGCCAAAAGACCGTTAATCGATTTAGCTGACGTCAAATAATCTACTGAATACAATTTGACGTCATATTCAGTTACACATACCAAGTGAACACTTTTTACAAAGTTCTTTGAAAGAGTAAAGACGTTTTAATTTGTACAAGTGTGAATTGAGAATAATGTACAGCACTGCAGTTCAGAAAGCAGTAGTGGAGGGTCGCAGAATAAGCTACGGTGAAGCGATCATAGATGAAGCAAAGAGGAAGAGGATGAGTGTTCCCATTGAACCGAGTCTAAAGAAAGTTAAGAAAGAAAAACATAGTCTACTATCGAAATGGCGTAAATATAATATTCATCAAGTGAATAACAGGTTGATGAGTGAAGTTCGTGTACGACATCATGTTAAAGCACAAAAAAGACACGGGTCGAGCCAGCTTGGTGTCAGCAATCATGATATAATCATCTGTGGTGAAGTGCAAAACACACGAGTCATTCCACAACCCGAGATGAAGGAGTCTATTGTGAATGTCGTCCCTGACGTATTCCAACGAGACTATACGTCTGAACTATACGGACTAAAAATGAAAATTCAAGTAAAACAGCAAAATGAAATCACCATGGAAATGGTAAAGACGCCTTTGAAACGTAAATCTACATTTACAGACGAACCTGGATCACAGCCTCCGAAAAAGAAGCTTAGCCCGCTAAACACTCCGTGGCCCGATTTACCACTTTAAAAACATCTGAACATTCCACTTCGGTGGCGCGCAGGTTAGCCTGCGTGCAGTATCTTGTCAATAACGAAGACTTAATGTCTTTCTTATTGATAGTAAATACACGCTCTCTGATAGAACATTATCAGTGATGAAATAATGGAATGCTACAAGCTCAGTGGCAAGAAATGCATCATGCGGAAGACTATTGTAAATGTTATTCAATAATTGCATAAATTAAAATCTTTAAGCATTTGATTTTATTCTTTTGATTTAAAAAAGTGTTCTCTTCGTCGAGAGAATACACCTTTCCCGAATTTCTGTTTAAACACCGTGTTATGGCCTAGCTTCTAAGTTTCGCCTCGTTTCTATGTTCTTTATTGTTTTTCTAATTGCATAATGTTCTCAGTAAGTAATAGTTACTCGTTTTTTCAGTTCCCCAGTGGAATAATTAGAAGTAATTAAGAGTTTGAAAAAGAGGCGAAACTTAGAAGCTAAGCCATAACACGGTGTTTAAACAGAAATTCGGGAAAGGTCTATTATGACGGAATCATAGTTATAGGGGAGAAAGAAAGTGGTTTTGTTATATTGCTCGTTATATTATCCTGGCACGTATACGTCATAACGACGTGTTAAGGTGTTAATTGAACCTTCCTATTATTACAATCTCGAACCCATCTGTACATCTAAAAGAGACCCTGGGTTCGAGTTTGGTCATTGTTAAAAAGGCACAAATATGGAACTATTTGGAAAGTTTCTTTAATAAGTAAGTGACGACGGAGTAGAACATTTTTGAGCTGTCGAAGTGGCGGCTTTGAGATGCCGTTGAATGATGGCTACTACAAAATGAGATGTATCCATGGTTACAGGTCATGCAAGTATACTTTTTTCGCCTTTTCGGCAAGTTTTCTTTAAGGAGACGGCCACAAAAGAAATTTTGATAGATAAAAGTTTGGATGCCACAATACAGCGCGTTATGGCTTAGCCAACAAAGTATGGCCTCGTTTTGAAGATTTTAATTATCTCACTGCGGAGTGTAAATAAGAAGTAAATATTACGAAGTGAAAAGAAATGTTGTTAGTGAAACAATAGAATGCATAGAATCGAGGCGAAACTTGATAGCGAGGCATTCACTTGTTGTTTTAACAGAATTCGAGACAACTATCTTGCATAACTAGTCTCCGCAGAATTAAGTAGCACATTTTTTTATGAACATCGAAGAACCTTCGTGATTTGGTCCAAATTTGACCAGAATTGCGAATTTGTTACCAATTCCTGCCGTTCATTTAAGAATTGATCTGGTGTAGTTGTTGTCTGAATACCCATGATGGGGACTTTACTGGAGCTGCCAACGACGGGAACCACAGATGTAAAATGAACATAAAGAAAGAAAAAGCACAGGAAATGAATCTATGCAAGTGCGCAAAAACCAAATCAAAATATTACTATTCTAGCGTATTTCCTTACATTATGACAAAAATAAAATGACTTTCACTTTCTCGATTCGTTGCGTTACAAAAGCACTAAGAACTTACTGGGCTTGTTGTTTACATCTTCAGTTTCCACTGAATGGTGTGCATATTTGTACAAAGCTCGTTCAGCCTTCAACCTAAGAAACTCCCTAACTTGGAAAAGTATACTGGAAAGTATACTATTTTCCCTGCTAAAAATCCTGAAAATAATATGTTTTTCCTTGACTCTCTTAAAACGCATATGTTCTTCCCTGACTTTGGGCTAACAACTCCTGAAGCACTTTTCAACATAAAGAGACTTCAAGCTTAGAACAACGCAAACGACAAACAATATAAAAAATTCTCGAAAATTATTTGAACACGATAAACAATGAATTTCGTCTAGTTTCAAACCAATCGGGACCAAAAACAGGCTAGAAATAGGCCCAGAAACAGTATGACTAATAGAGTAGAAATACAATGCCCTGAGGAAAGCAGTTGAGTGGTCCATGTTGACAAAATAGAAAGTTCCAAACATTAACAACATAAAAACACAGCAAGATCTTAGTAAAACAAAAATTTAAAAAAACAAAATTTCAACAAAGCTAGTTATTCAGTCCAAATGAGCTTTAGTCCAGTTCCCAAGATACCAATTTTCCCTGGTTTTGTATCAATTTCCTTTACACTATCATAACTGGTAGCCTTATGGTAGAGTGCTTGCTTCCTGTTCGGGAGGTCGCGGGTTCAATCCCCGACCGAGTCATGCCAGCGACTATAACAGTGTGAATCAATCCTCTCTGCTTAGCACTCAGCAAGAGAGTAGGAATGATGTCTAGGGTGGTTGTCTAGTTGAGCGGTTCCTGTCATTACAGCTTTCGTAGCCCAAATGGGGGCTTTAAATGCTCTAGGACCTCCTTCGCAGGACCCTCATTGATAACAGTAGCTACCTTACGGAACTGAAGAGGCTATCCTGGGTAAATAAATAAATAATCCCCTGCTTTTGTATCAATTTCCTTTACTTCCTCCCCACATTTTCGCTTTAATGCAGTTCCCTTGACGACAAGCAATGACATATTATTCTACTATCCAGTTCTTCTTACTAAATCTACAAATTCTTTGTTTCAGCTGGCTCATAGTCCCTGGAGACTTTTCTTCCGAAACTGTGCACCTTCTATCTCTGAATTCAGAACCCTTAGCACAATGAACAAAATCTCACACCTTTCTGACATTCACACTCCCTTTCCTTGATTTAATCGAAAGATTCCCTTTTCCTCCTGTTTCGTAACTGTACGAACAGCTTGTACCCCAGTGGGCATTGAGACGTCCACGTGGATGTCCACTTTGGACGACTGGACGTCTCATATGGACGTCCGTTGGATGTGCCAGATGAAACGCAAGACGTCCGCCTCAATTGGACGTGAACTGGACGTCCAGGATGGACCTCACGAGGACTGCATATGGACGTTCATCCTTAATATTACCGGGACGTATGGACTTCATATAGACTTCAAATGGACGAGCTATGGACGCTGCGTAGACGACCATGTGGACTTCAAACGGACTTAAACGACATTGCTATTACGTCTATTTTGTATTGTTAAATGACATCCCTCAATAACAATCATGAAAAAATATTCATGGCCTCCATAGTGGTTTTCCGGGTGAGAAGTAGTTAAAGTAAGAAGGAAACCAACCTACTGCCGAAGTTTCATTATTGAAGCTGAAGAAGTGTCGAAAAGCAAGAAAAATCAAGGTAAAGGTGAAAACACTTGAATCCCAAACCAGCCTTTTCTTTATCTTTTAAAGAATCGCCCAAATATTTTATTGAAATTGCTATTCACTGCTCAAATTATTATATTATTAATAATCTGATATATATAGATACACAATAATTGGTTTTAGGACAATTCCCGCCTGGAAAATTGCCCCTCGGGTGGTTGCCTCCAAGTAAAGGGGGGTAAATATCCAATTAGTAATTTTCCAAGGGGGAATTGTCCTGACACCCAATAATTACTTCGAGACACTCCGTAAAATTTTCCTAAGATGTATTCACAAAACATATGTACAACTTTCGCAACGAGATAATCCTACAAACTTGTTCGTTTGTATTCCTCAAAAAGGTCTGATCTAAAACCAATGAATTGTAAGCACGGATGTTACATTTTCTGTAATTCGAACATCCAGAAAGCGAACAGAAAAACGTTCGATTTGTGTATGTTCGAACTCCGGATGATCGGTAAAAGAACCTTGAAATTCCTTCCGATTTTTGGAAGTCCAAAATATAAAGATGCGTCCGCATCATCTTCATTCCTCATGGAAAGAAAATAATCTGATGTGGTTATTTTTCTCTCTTCATGATTTCCGAATTTTCTTAAAGAATATCCTTATACTACGAGTTAAAATATCTACAGTTAGCCATGGGCAGTAACGTTGCCTCATAAACAGCAACACAAAAAGAACCAACAAGAACATAAACAAAGCGTAATAGAGCAAGCTATCGTACTGCACACAATACCATGTAGAATCCGATGTGACAGTACCTTGTAAATACTGCAGCTGCGTAGGCGTTAGACCGTCTCCAATACCGGCTAAAGACTTTAAATCACAAGTGCTCATCAAATCAACGAAGTACGGCACCCATTGCGACAACATGAATTCAGCTATTGAAATTGGCACTACTCCAAGTTGATTCATCAGTATGCCTATATATGCATCATCTATTTGAAACCGTATCACTTGCGTGGAGAGACTGACAAGCTTTTCGATTAAATGGCCAGAGAGTATCATTTCGCCGCCTTTATTAAATGGTGGATACCAATCATCAGGAAGTTCTTCTGCACTGACATAATGTCGGTGATTGGAATCTCGAATTACACTAGCATAATAAACATGACCGCCATACAGATTCTCCACGTTTTTATATTTGAACTGCAACAGATGAATCAGATATGGAATGTTCATGAACACGTCGTCATCTGCTTTCAATATATATTCTGCATCGAAGTGTTCTGATGCCCATTTCAACCCAAATAGAATTTTGCGGGTCATATTATGGTAGCTATCAATAAAATCACCAATTATTAAATCATTATGTCTTTCGAACTCTGCAATGTTTAGTTTGTTTCTTGCAGTAGAACGAGTTCTTCCCATGTAAAAGAATAGCTTGCATGAAATCTTATCAACATTGTCAACAGATGGAAAACTGTGGTTTATTTGTTCGATTAAACTGTCGCATTTTCCCCATGTACTTCGTATGGCCTGACGAAGTGCAGCATGTTTATCATCGTAAGGACTTGAACTTATAAGGATGAGCAAATAAATTCGATTGTTTTTCGATATACCATCTGGTTCACGGTATACTGACTCAAATCCAAATGTACCAGGATTCTTCAGAAGGTGTCCATGGACCTTTCTATATCTGAAGAGTAAGATACAAAAACAAATTTAGAAAATATTTTGATCATTATATTTAATTTAGATATTATAGTACAAAATAGAAATTTTCTAAATCAATGATCGAAATGTGTTTGATGTATCAGTTCCATCCTTATAGGTCTTTTGTTTATAAATTATCAGCTATTCCATAATCCATCAACAAGTACTGTAAATCTATCAGTTTTTTCTCAGCATTTTTTTATGGGGAAGTTCCTTTTTTTCAGATCACTTCCTGTTCAAGAGGTTGTGGGTTCAATCCCCAACCGAATCATGCCAGCAAATATAACAGCATGGAGAATAGCAATGATGTCTAGTTCGGTTGTCTAGTTGAGCAGTTCCTGTCATTACAGCTTCTGTAGCGCATATGGGGCTCTAGGACCTCTTCTCATTGATAACAGTACATTAAGGAACTGAAGAAATGCTTGAAAAAGGACCATAAATAGGAAATATATCTTCTAATGAAATACACTTAGAAAAAAAGAAGAAAATATGTCTGTGGTAAAGTAAGAGTTTTTCAAGTACTGTTGCTATAATTTTCATACGTACCCATGCATATACATTCTCTGTGAAAATATTCTATAGGCATGGTATGTTAAGAGCTTGTGATATCCAAATGTTACCAATACTATCAAGAAAGTGATGACGAAAAATAATCGGTGATAACATAATAACTTAAGAGTTCTTTTCGACTGTACTTGCATGGCCAGTTTGATTATTATATTATGTTCTAAAGAACTGAAAATAACAAAGAATAGGTAAAAAGGTCAGCAAAAAGAGTTTATACATATTGGTACCTGGTAAGAAAGTGCAAGCATAATAAACAAGATCCAAAAAGGGAAAATCCAAAAGAGAAATATGGGAGTGTCACATCTTTGAGCATAGTTTTTCAAAAAACACTGTAACCACAGGTTTTATTGTTTCGAAAAATAATTTCACATTACGTTTAGGGATGCTTCCACGCTTCATTGACAAAAAAAAATTCAAATATTTTGTGTAAGATTATTTGAAACTTGACCAAAGCAAAATCCAAACATGTAAAAATAAATCAAAACATGCTTTTACTAAAATGAAATAAATCCTTAAACTTTTTACGATAAAAGAACCACAATACCACTCCCAAGAAGAACAAAATTGGGGAGCTTAAAACAACCAGTGGCTTGCAAAAATGCTGAAATATTATTGTAGACAAAACCAGGCTATGGTCCTCACTTGAACAATAGAAACATTATTGACACTTCAGCAAAAAGATAAGACAGGTTGTTTCAGAGATAAGAATGCTTTCCAAGATGTCTAAACAGATAATAAATATTATATATCAATTTAACTATTCTTGTATGATTATTTTACAATTACGTTAACATACTTTGACCCAATACTTGCTCTTCTTTTAGTTGTAGCTCATACAATTCCTGATATTTTTTCTTCTTTTCAAGCTCCTTAGCTTCCTTTCTAGCAAGTTGACGTTGCTGATACATCGGTGAATATGGATTGCTTTCATTATCTCGACAAATATCCAGCTTCTCTTCAATTACTGATACTTCTTCATCAGATGGAAATTTAAAGTTCAAAACGATTTTGTGTATTTGTTGTATTTTTTCTGTGATCTGATTTCTACTTTGCTCATTTGTGATAAGTTGCAAATAAATGAAAAAGTGATCACCCATTGAATAAGCCAAAGCTGCTAGTGCTATCTGTGAAGGTGGATGCAGCAGACAAACATCTGAAAATAAACTGTTGCTTAAAAACTTTTCTGTCTTGGGGCGATATTGTTCCATATCAATATCTGCAATGCATTGTTTTGACTTTATGTCAATAAAGAGGCCCTCGACAGGACGAAATGGACAGTGAATAGTCAAATGAAAATTCAACTTTTGTAACAGAAGCAATTCATAGTCGATAATAAACATTTGCAAGGCAAGATTGGGTGAAGAAACAACTTGACCCATAAATTGATCAATAGACACATTATACTCATCAACCTTACACGCCAAATAGACACACAAATAAGCAATGTCTTTAGGGTGGTATTCCATGACTGATGTATGCAAAAAAAACCTTTTAAAGTACATGATGGCAGTGCCAATAACAGACAGTGGTACTGGAGGCTGAAATCGTCGGCATAAATCATCTAAGAATTTTGTGTAGTACTTCAATAATATCTTCTCTTCTTGGTCATTCAAGTATTCAGGTAAACCATCAACACCATTCTTAATAAGCATCTCTTTGTTTTGCTCTACAAACTTTTCATTGGCATGTTTTTGGGCCAGCTCAATCCCTTGGTTATTTTCAAGTATCCAAAATTTTCTCTGCGTACTTTCTACAAACATTCTGAATCTGCTAAATGAAAAAGAAGAAAAAGAACACATTATCTTTAACAAGAATTACTTGCAGTTGCTCATAATGTTATACGGGGATGTTCATGGCATGTTAGAACACCCTTAAATTTAAGAAGTCATTTTACAGGTTTTGGAAATTCTGTTTCCATGGGTGGACATTTCAATTTAAAATCAAAGTATAATTATGATGCATCAAGATAGTATTCTGTTGCTGTGCATAATTCTGAATTAGTTAATACTATAACTTCATTTTCTTATCACTCACTCATAGTGGAAGCCCTTCCTTCCTAGTAAATAACAAAGATTTAATATTAATCATGACAAAACAGTTATTGTGATGAGAAGTGTTAGCTACTATCTCATTATCAGGGGCTAATACAGACTGATTTTGACATTGATAACCACTTTTGGGCGTAAAAAAATCGACACCCCTCAAAAAATGTTCACTTGCAAATAACAGAAGTCATCACAAAAATAGCACAACAACAAAACTGCAGTAACTTATCAATGTTATTGTTATTTCAGAAAATCCACAACCAACCAAATAATGCAAATAATGCAAAGATCGGCAGATTAATTCATATTGCTGTGTAGCTGTTTGAGGCATTTTTTTGAGGCACACAACTTTTGGAGCTCCATTATATTGTACATTAGATGCAGGAATTCCTTTAACAAAAGGCCTTGTGGTCAAGAGGACTTCCACATAAGCTATATATATACCATATTTCCTCTATGAACCATCTAGATGCTTATTCAACTTTTTCAAAATTTAGGGGTTGGGGCTTAAAAGGGGGCAGTTTAGTTATTAAACTGTTTTGAAAATGCATGCAACAAAATCATTTGCTATTGATAAAGCACAGCAACAGAACTATTTCTTGATTATATCACAAGCGAGACCTGTCCACACTTGAATCCATTGAACAATCAATTTCAGTGGAGGGCCGTGCACATTTCAGGGTTTTGCTTTTCTAGTATTATTCTAATAGTAATTAATCCATCATCTGAGGAAAATTAGACTAGGCCACTAGCCTCTACTTCCCATGTTAATAAAAAATGCAGTGAATCCCAATTTCCTATTATGTATATTGGAGCTTAGAGAACGACTGGATCTTTGAAATTAGGAAGGTCCTTGTTAGAGGAGAGCACTTAAGAAGGGGGCGCTTAGAAGAGGAAATATGGTACCTCAGGGAAAAGGTTTTAATTATATAAATTCATTTTCATGAAATTTCAAGATATTTTGGGGGAAGATTAATTGTAACAGCCTTTTTGACATCTCCTTGTGCTCATTCTTTTGTTGGAAGTATTGAAAAATAACTTCAAGTATTATGACAACACAGATTAGATTCCATATCCTTTGTGATGCCTTCAAAATTCTGATAACTGTTGCTAAGAAATTTTACTGGCCTAATGCAAGGTCATTACAAAAGACTTTGCTACACTAATAAAAGTATTCTGTTGCTAATAAAAAATGTTAGATATAGCTGCTCTCCTTCACCATATTCCATTATATAACTCTATATACAGTGGAAACTTCGAATAATTTTTGGAGCTGGTGCTTTGGACGAAATACAAAACAAAAATGAATGGATACTCTGGTAGCCTTGTGGTAGAGTGCTCGCTTCCTGTTTGGGTGGTCACGGGTTCAATCCCCGACTGAGTCATGTCAGCGACTATAACAGAGTGTGAATCACTTCTCTCTGCTTATCACTCAGCAAGAGAGACATACATATGCAAGACATACTTCTACATTAGGAAAGTTGCCTCTTTACTTTAGGACAAATTCTACAGTGAGCATCATATTATCACTGTGTCACATATATATTGTAGGTAGTAGCAGGCAAAGAAAACTGAGGTTAGCATATCATAAATGCAATGGATCACAAGTTAATAATTGATAAACTTCTCTAAATTTCCAGGGTACTTTATTGAAGTACCTATATAATTACCTAACTCAATAGAAAATCAATTTGTAACCAAACATTCCTGGGTTTTTTTCTTGGAAACTGGAAAAATAGTGAAAAATACGTTTATTGGATGAAATAGCAGCTATACAAATTATTATAATAAAAAGGTAGCTTTTTAAAAACAACTTTCAAAACTGAAAAATCTAAATTCCTGCAGCTATCCTTACAGTTGACAAAATAAGTACCTAGGTCAACAGATTCTCAACTCTGGTATTTCGGAATGTTGCTTCATAAGATAAGAAAAGAATAGACCTTGAAAATGCCAAAATAAGGTTTCACATAGACAACTTGACGAGTTCGAAAAATCACAACCCTGATATGTTATAACTATTATATCACTATAACATTATAACTGGTTTTATCTGAAGAAAATCACTGCACAAAAACTCAAATGATTTTGTCCTTTACTCCAACCATGTGACAATAGAATATCTCGCGTTTGATGTTTGTGTTCTTCGTGTAACCCTACATAGCCAACGAGCACATTCGGGGAAAAAAGCCGATTTTCCATCCATCAAATTATCTATCTATATCCTCTCTGCTGCTGTGTGTATGTAACGTGCATTTTTATCGAAGCGACAACTTATTTGATCATTTTGCATAAGATAATGAACTATTACATATAGACGTGAGGGTTGCACTATGCTGATATGTCAGTAGAATTAGAACAATTGAGAAATGGTCTGGGAACGAGCAGCTGTTTATATCATTAACAAAACGCTCAAACAAAGATTGGCTGCAGAAATGATTGGCTATCTCGTGGAGATAAAAAAGTGCTGACGCAGTTTTTTGTCGACTTATAAGCCTATCATTTGTAATACGAACTGAATGATTTCCAAGAGAAGAATATATAATGTCTTTGATAAAAGTGATTTACATTGTCTTGTTTTCATTTTGATCGCAGTGTCTTTATTGCAGTAATGTGTACGTATAACAGTTGTTATAAGGGGTAAATTAGCGACTAATGACAAAAAGTCCAAAGTTGTAGTATTTTACCTTTCCGCGCGGACAAATTTTCGCGCAGTACTTAAAAATAGGTAAGAAAATTCTATTATCACATGATAGGAGTAGTAAAGGACAAAACCATTTTAAGTTTCTGTGCAGTGATTTTCTCAGATGAAACCAGTTATAATGTTATATAATGTAACTGTAAAGATAACTGCAGGAATTTAGATTTTTCAGTTTTGAAAGTTTTTTTAAAGCTATCTTTTTATTATAATTTATAAGTAAGTAGTAGGAGTTTTTAGTCCTTGGGCTTCCATCCGTAATTGTTGGTTCTTCCGCCCGCCGACTTGCAACTATTAGTTGACTTACCGCCAGAGATACGTATAGCATTGCTCTAACTTGCCCGAAGGCCAGTGTGTAGTCAGTCGATGGCTCCTAATGGGCAGGTACGCTGCTTTTAAAGTGCATCGGAGTGGAGTAATGAGATACGACATGACTGGACTCGAACACGGGTCGCAGCGGTCGCACTCAAGAGACTAACCACTACACCATCGCTGCACATCCAATAAACGTATTTTTCACTATTTTTTCAAGTATATAAAAAACACGAATGTTAAGCAAAAGGTCGCTAGCGAAGCTAAGCGAGCTACTTTGTAACTGGAAATCATTTGGAAAGATCAAAAATCTTACAAAGGGTCTATTACACCTAGGAAAATAGAAAATTTTATTAATGGCGCGGCGCTCATTCTTGCACTTTGAAAATTGGAAATTTTATCTCCTTCATTTTATGTGGTGCACTTTCGTGAGACTCGAACATCCAGTCGAAAAATTCAGCTTCCTTGTGATAAGGCCATGAAAACACTGATTTAAAGCAAGATTTTGTAGTTTTGCTGCGGAAACAATAAATATTCTGAACTTAACACCACTACCAGGTGGCGTTTCAAATGAGTGGCATCATATTGCCGACACTTTGAACTCATTGATTCTTCATAAAAAACTTTTTGACAGTCTCATTTCGTCACAGTGTAATGGCAACCCTATGCTAAAAAAGATCAGTTGCTGCAACTTTGACTTTTATTCAGGTATCTCGTTAGGTTTCAAGCTATAGACCTACTTCATTGGTGCAAAATACTGTTCTTTTGGACTTGTAATGCAGTTGTTTCACTCTCTGTATCAAGTAATGAATTCTCTGTGTTATAGTAGTCAATCAATAAACACCGTGAAAGACGCTTTTCATTCGAGTTTAACATGAATAACTACAAAGTATTAACTAGATGCTACTGCTACCATTGTAACACTGGTTGTTTTACGATTTTAGGCTAAATGGTAGATAGGAGATAGAACAAAATATAAGAAAACAAACACAAAACACGCAAAGATACTTGAAAAATTCAAAACTTAAACAAAATGTAGCAGAGGAGGTCGCAAAACTGTACACAATACCAAAGAGGTTCGGATTCAATAATAGCTTGCAAGTTATGTAGATGAGGGGGAGTCAGACCGTCACCAATGCCAGCAAAAGTCTTTAGATCACAATTGCTCATTGAATCCACAAGAAAAGGTCCCAAGCTGACGAACAAGAATTCAGTTATTGGAACAGGCAGTACTCCAAGTTGATTCATCAGTATGCCTATATATGCATCATCTATATGGAACCGTATCACTTGCGTGGACAGACTGACAAGTTTTTTGATCAAATGCCCAGAGAGTATCATTGCAGCACCTTTATTAAATGGTGGATACCAATTACCAGGAAGCTCTTTCTCACTGACATAATGCCTACTATTGAAATCACGGACGACACTGCCATAAAAAACATGGCCGCCATAAAGATTTTTGACACTCGTATATTTGAACTGCAACAGATGAATCAGGTGTGGAATGTTCACGAATACGTCATCATCTGCTTTCAATATATATTCTGCATCGAACTGTTCTGATGCCCACTTAAAAGCGAATAGAATTTTCCGTGTCATATTGTGATAATCATCAATAAAATCACCGATCACAAGATCATTATGTCTTTCAAATTCATCTGTAATGTTTAGTTTGTTTGTTGCAGTAGAACGGGTTCTTCCCATGTAAAAGAATAGCTTGCATGAAATCTTATCAACATTGTCAACAGATGGAAAACTGTGGTTTATTTGTTCGATTAAACTGTCGCATTTTCCCCATGTACTTCGTATGGCCTGACGAAGTGCAGCATGTTTATCATCGTAAGGACTTGAACTTATAAGGATGAGCAAATAAATTCGATTGTTTTCCGATATTCCATCAGGTTCTCGGTATAATGGATCGATATCAAACGTATCAGGATTTTGCAATATGTATCCGTATAGCTTTGTATATCTGTAGAGATAACAGAAGTCATTTATTCAAAAAGCAATTAAAATGGAAAAATATCATAAATGTTTTGCGTTACTTCTTAGATTGTGTTTGTTTAATCCCATTTGGCAAAAGTCGTGAAAGTCACTACGGCGAAGAGCATTTTCATTGAAATTGTGTGAAAATTTCCATAGAAATACATTCCTTCGCAATGGTATTTTGACATGTGTGTCTACGGATAAGATGCGATCATGCTTTATGGTTGAAAGGCATTAATGCTGATCCGTTACATTTTCCTTATTTTATCAAAAAACCCTTTTTCATTCTTCACTAAAATATACAAGGTGAAAACTGTTGAAAAGGTGCTTTCTAGTGATGTAAAAAATATTTTGAAATTCAACTGAAAAATAATTGAAAGAAACAGCTTTGAAATTTCCGTTTACAACATTTTGACACCAATTGTATGAAGAATGGTTATGATGGTTATATTAACGATTCTAATGAGAGGAGGGGACTTCAATTATAAACAGAATTCTAAATTCGTGTTTCTTGTATTATATGGTTTAAGTTAAGATCTCTTTCATGTTTTAATCAAAAGAACGTTTTTTCACACTAAAAGTTACAGCTAAAAGTTCCATGTGAATATGTTTATCTCTTTGTTACTATCAAACGTTGAATAAATTTGTTGAAGAACCATTAAAATGCTCTTCAAATCCGTGTTTTAGTTGTGAAAGTTTTTTTCAATCAAAAATTGACCTTTTTTAATTAGATTGTTTGCACAAATTTTGTCTCGAAAACTGTCATTCGCCGCAAATGTTTTCGCATTTAAAGTATGTCACGGAAACAGTACCTACCCGTTCATATACATAATCTGCGATAGCACTCTGTAGACATGGTAGGCAACGAGCTTGTGCAATCCAAGTGTTGTCAATACTATCAAGAAAGTGATGATGAATAAAAATCTCTTGATTCGTAATCGCATGTTGAAGGATATCTTATTAAACTCTAAAAAAGAAATGAGAATAGGAAAGAAGCATCAACACATCAACACATCAATGTAAACACATCAACATCAGCACATCAACACATCAATGTAAACGAAATAATTATAAGTTATCGTTCCTTTAAATCGTTGGAATGAGTGAAGCGAGTTATTTTGAGTTGTATATAGTTAGTAAGAGGAATTCCTCCTTAAAAGACTGATTTAATGAGAAGGAGGGGTTACATTGGATCACTTAATTATATCCTCGGCTTTATGGCCATTAAACGCCCTCTCTCTTAAACACCCGTCCACTGAGATGAGATGAGATCTCGACACTTATCTTATCTAACAACTTTCTATTGTTATGAAGAAGGGAGTAATAAACAACTACGTTATTCAAAGATTTCTCTGGGTTGAGCATGCGATCTGTTTTAAACTCGATGGTCAATTTGATGAAATGTTGCATTGTGATTAAGCACACGCCTTAAAGTCGAAAGATGAAAAAAGTAGCACTGTGACTGAGAGAATTTTAAAAAACTCTTAATTTCATGAGAAGTACAAAGTCTTCCTTCTCGGCAAATTTTTCCTGACAATTCACCTGATCGACCATAACATCGCCAATTTGCTGCAGTTTGGGTCGTACTTTGAGCTAACATGTATAACCATAGAAATACGTTTTTCTATGGTATGAGTAACCGGTAACTAAGTAAGGTTACCGTATCTGTAATACAACAACATCATTTGCTATTGTTGGAAGCACAGCAACGGAATTTCTCGATGGTATCACGGTCAAGATCTGTCCACGCTTGAAACCAAATTGAAACTAGGTGCGATTGATGAACATTCAATTTTAGTGGAGGATGTCGTGCATATTTCTGGCTTTTGTTTTTAGTATTATTCTAGTTGTAATTAATCCATTATCTGAGGAAAAAATTAAACTAAGCTACAAACCTCTTCCTCTCGTGCTAATAAAAAATGCATTGAATCCCGATTTCCCGATATTACTGAGCTAGAGCGACTGGATCTAGGTTGAGGACAATTTGTTATTTTCTAATAACCGCCAGGGTGCTTTTTAAATTAATTTTAAACTTAGGAGAGTGCTTATTAGAGGAAGGCGCTTAAAAGAAGGGGGCGCTTAAAAGAGGAAATACAGTATCTATATCCATGGTAATCTTAATAAGCCAAATGTACAGACAAATATCGGCACACGCGGGGGGACTTTATATTAGCTTTAGTTAACATATCACTAAGCTCTTCGAGAAGAGCCAAGACAAGAATAACAGATTAGGTGTTCCAAACGAATGGAGAGTTTGTCTCAAGAAGTGATGATATAAAATGAAAAAAAGAAAAGTGCGTAGGATAGAAAAGTGAAGTCGTTTACTATTCCAACAGATTTGCTGCTATATATTTTATCAAGGGTGTCATCTTCCATTTCAAGAAAGATATAACCACCGTGATTCATTTTGCACCATTCCTAATTTTTGATTGTAGTGGCAGTGACTGATTTATATTTTCATTCAAATAAAACTTGATATTTTGAAGTCTGTACATTTGATAACATAGCAAATAATGAGCAGCAGACGGTTCTTGATGATAAGACCAACAAAGGTCTTCTACAAGTTCTCTGAACTCTATAGTATCTTCATATTATTCTCTTACGACTATTTGTCACGGAAAATAATTGTATTATCTTACAGTTGAAAATATATGTATCTTATATCTTAAAAAATCGCATACGACTTTTCACCTGCGCCCCCACCCTGGGAGGGGGCGTCATGATTTATATTAAGAAGGACCTGGGAGAGAGTTTACGACAGGATAATCATTTGGTGTGAACTTTCTGAAAAATGGGTACAGTTGTATAGGACAGATTCATTGATTGCTTAGACAATAAAGCTTTTTACCACCATTCAATATATCTATCAGCCACACATATAGCCAACACACTAAAGTTCGTGCGCAGCATTTCATTCCGGCGGGGTCTTGTCGTATCCCGAACTTTACGACATTCATTTCAAGTTTTTGAAGCCTGCACAACAAAGATGGCCGCGGATAGATTGGCTTTTCTTGATCCTGCTACTTTTCGTGCTTTATATCCCAGTGCTTTACATAACGAATTCTTTTTCAGAAGTCCAGGAAGCCTTTTCTCTAATGTGCAATTTATTCCTGAACGTGTCAGTCAGTTTTCTATTAGTCCGGTAAGTAAGAATGCACCTTGATCGTTTGCTTCCTGCTGATGAGAGAACATCTTTACCTGTGTAAATAATTTTTGTAGCTTGAGCGTGTTGCATCATATTTAAACTTTCAGGCTTTCTGCAATTCATTACTCTGGTGATGCAAAGGCAAATCCTCTATTTAGTTATAATAGTGGATTTAGTGAAGAGGAGAGAGAAGGAGGGAGGAGCGAGAATCATTCATCTGTCAATTGCGGAATACCTTGTCATTATTGGTAAGGGATATGATAACTGGGTATATGCATAGGATTTTTCTATGTACATATGGCAACTAAAACATTGAAAATTTACCTGGTATAATTTCAGAAAGAAGTACAGGAAGTGTTAGTAGCAAGGATAGTCTCTAACCTATTTGCTCAAAAATGTTTTTTAGTGTTTCCAATGTAATTTTTATCATAGATTAAGTTTCTGGAGTCAAAAATTTAAGTTTAGAAGCACTTTTTCCAAAAAACTCCCATTTTGTGTTCTACTCAGCATTTTTTAAACAAGTATCTTTTGTTCAAACATGGTGATCTATTTCAAAGATTCAATAAACGTTGCTGATCTTTATTCGTAGTTTTCTTTCAGTCATGCGTCATTCACTATATTCTATTGAGATAATATGTAAACACGTTTGATCTTTGAAAAAACTAAAATCGTTGAAATCTCGATAACGTTTTTTTAGATGTTATTCTGACTTTGCCAAGCTCCTAGTCCCTTAAACATCAATCAATGTCAAAGGAACGACGTTTATTCAAACCAATGGGATCATAGGGGAAAAAAAGTTGCCTCACTTTTGTCTAATATTTAGTAGTAGCTGAGAAATCTACGAATAAACAAGACAGACCATGCGTAAATATGGTGTTAGGATGTTAACAATGATTAAACTGATTTTTAAAGAAAAGTTAGGCAACCTTTTGTTAGCGATATGATGAGGATCACATAGATGTAAATTTCACAAGAAACGGATGAGGCTGAGGGGACTTGCAGCTCGAATAGCGCGGGGAAAGTCCAATTGGTTCGATAATTTTTTTCTTGTTTGAGTTGATTATTTATTAAAATTAATGTGATAGATTGATAGAAATTTTATTTAGCTTTCAGAAAATGTATACTCCTATAGGAGAAAAAATGAAAGTTTCTGAGATATTTCATAAAAACACAAACATGTGTTTAGAGGTTAGAGACTATCCTTTACTATTTTAGTTTGTGTTTCAAATGTCATGGCTTGACAAAAAGTGATTAGAGATGTTTTTTTTATCTGACACTCTCTGTTTATCAGAACTATCAGAACCATAATTCATAAACAAGAACAACCAGAGGCTCACATCCATGTTTAAAAAATAAGAAACAGTCTGGGCCTCAATTTTCTTGTAAAATAAGAACAGTTCAGGATTTGAACTCTCTTACAATTTTTTTCCATGCAGCTTTAAATAGTTTAGAGGTTTATTATTTTCACTTGGTGATTCTTTCTCACCTGCAATGAATGGGCGAAAGTATATTAATGATGGTTCAGCCTTATTAAAAAACGTTCACCCTCATATTGGGTTGCTATCTAATGGCTACCGTTTATATATATATTTATTTCACTACTGCACTACATTACAAATTAATTTGAATCATTGATGGAAACAAGAGCAAACTTTTTCTACAAGGTGTTTCTAAGAAATGAATTTTTATTTTACTGGAAGTTCTATAAATAATGAAAAAGTAAGGCTGAAATGTGAAACTATTCTTAAAGCCAAAAAACAAAATAAGAACACATCAGGCTGAAAAGGCTAAAAAAATAACAACAGTCAGCCTCAGGTCAGATTTTACTGGTTCTTAAAAAAGTGTGTATTGTTTCTATTGATGTTAACCAGAGTGCATAAAGTATATTGTTTTGTACAAACCACATCAATTAGTAATCTATACTGCATTAAGACTAACTCCAAAACTTATCAAAACTAAACTTAAACACAAACCTTTAAATAATTTGACTGTACCCTGGAGACTAGGGACACACTATGTTTTCTGAGCTGTGGTATGTGATAACGTATGTGATTTGAGGCTCTACCTAAACAATACTGATTATTTATCAGTATTTATCGGTTATTACTGATAAATTTCTTATAAATTACTTAATCAGTAATTATCACTTATCACTTATGATTTTCCCTCAAACAGTCACAAATGTTGAATGAGAGTTGGCTTTATTTTCTATATACTTTCAATGAGGTTGCTCATAAATAGAAAGTAACGTTTAATCTTTTTGTTTGTGCAATCAGTGACGCTCATTCAATTCAATGTATGCCTGTCTACTACTTCCGGTTCTTATTTCATGGGACAAAATGTCATCCCTTGATCTTGTTTCCTATAATTTCTCCCTTTCCCCAATGTTGAGTAAGTAGATGATTCAACTGTATTTCCATTGTTCATCTTTTTTTCGCTTGTTTTTTGTCTGTCTCAGGTAAGTTACTTTTCAAATTAAAATTTTTCACAAGGAACATGAGTTAAAGTCTGTCTCAATATAATTGGCAGTGGAAACAAATTACCTCATAACTTTTGATAGCCACTTCTGATTCCAAACATTTTTTTTGCATGTTTTAGATAATTAAAAGCACTATATTTGAATATATTTTTGGTTGAAAAATTCGCAATTTTTAGCGGTTAAATTTGCGATTTAAAAAATAAAGCTTTTTTTCTACTTAAGCTATAACTTTCATTTTTACACCAGTGGTAGCCCTGCCTTAGGTAAAGAAAGCTATAAAGTTTGAGGGCAAGCTGATGGGTCGTTCAGAAGATATGGGACCCGAAGTACCCCTCAGTAGCGATTTTATGTGAAACATCAAATCTCCAACTTTCAACAAAAAACGGGGGCAATGATAGTGGAACAATTTTTTAAACACATCACATTCAACGATCTTTTTAATTATCTTTTGGGAAACTGTTATTTGCGCTTTGGGATCTGTGTGACTTTTTTTATTTCACATCGTTTTAACAATAAAAAACAATTAAGCTGCTTCCCTTTGTTTTGCTTAATGGTCAATAAACATCAACGCATTACTGTAACACTTTTCAACTTTTAATTGAGCTGTTGAAGAAAGGTGCAATCAGAATTTGTGAAATATGATGTTGTTAAGATGATATTCATTGGTACTGAAAGTGCATTCCTTCAATTTGGAAATAAAAATTGAAGGATTTTAAAATCATAAATTTTAGCAATAACAAAAATAATCATGAAAAGAGATTTACATTTTGTTTTCAATATGACTTTAGTGCTCTAATTTCCACCAACAAGCATTTTTTAAAAGATTTTCTAAACATCTGTTTTTACAAAAATTAATAGGCAATGAATATGAGTAATTTAAAATAGACACGATGTCAAAAAAAAAAAAAAAAAAGACATGACTTATTGATTTGTTATCAGTATGGATACTATACCTTGTCAACGACGGTTAACAACAGATACTTTATTTTGTGAGATGAACAAAACATTTTTAGGAGTTTATGAGTAGCATTTTCACTTCAAAAAATCTGAGCCTGTGTGGCCATGGGCATATCTCATGGAATGCCCTGAACTTGTGATACTAGGACAATTTAGCATAATTGAAATAATATTTTCAAAAAGTTATATACTTCAATACCTACAATGATGGAATAATTGTGTTTGCTCCTCCTCCTTTCATCCTTGTCTTATTCTTATTTACGGAACTTCTGGCAGCACTTTTGCAGCACTTTTGCTGCAAGTCCTGTTCTTGTTTCTATCTTGTAGATGAATTTGTAATGTAGTGTGATAGTGAAAGAAATATTAAAAAATTATAGCCTTTAAGTACTATAACTTGCACATTTATTTAGGTGATAAATGAAACAACGATAAGTAAAAACAATATATATACCAACTGTTTACCAATAGCTTTAGAGAAAATTTCAAGAGAATTCACATCTTGAATCTTGAATCAGGCTTTTCTTAATTTTATTAAACAATGATCTTAACCTCAATTTATGCTAAAAGCTTGTTTATATTTCAAATCTCTGGTTTGTGTTGTTACATACGTAATAAATTGTTCTTGTAAAAATGAGTGTGTAATCACTTTATATCCCTTGATACCTCATAATTCACAATCCTTTTTATGGGTTTGTGTCTTGTCTTCATTGGCTCGTTTATATTAACACCCCGATTTTTCATAATTGTGCATTTTTTGCCGCAGATTCAGTGTGCTGAATTTTGGTTTTTATAGCATTAATTTGTATCTTGAAATATATTAATCAAATTTTTAACCTGATTTTCCTGTGTTCAGTTGAAGATACCTTTGTAGCAGTGAAAAAATGATACTTAAAAAAACTTTTAATATACAATGCATATATGCATAACTAATGTTTCAGTTGATAATGTTATAAAACTTAGTTTTATATAGAACTTGTTTATACTGAGAAATTCGTTGAAAAAAAATCACAATACACATGACATTGTTTTTTCATGATTGTTCAACTTCCAAAAATACAGGCTGAAAAATTTGGGAAGCAATTTTTCGTGTTTTCCAAAATTTCTAAAATTCAGTTAATGAATCTCTCTGTGGCAGTCAAGATGTTTTAAATGAATAACATGTCTCAGAAAATGCATAAAATAAAAAGAAATCAGTTTTGTTCGAAATAAAATTGTTCTATGACAGAAACTGGTTTGATTTTGTTCTATTTTAAATATTGAGTGTGCATTTTTTTTACCTTATTATTTTTTGTACAAAATACATGCCACAAGAATTTAGGATCAATTTTAGTTTAGTTTAGTTACGAAATTGAACTACAAAATTGTTACTTTTAGTCAAACCAAAAAATATATATTGCTGGTAATAAAATTTATAGTCCAGTCGTTAAGAGTTTTAAGATGGAAAAAATTAGTAACAAGTTGAAATTTGACACAGTGACTCAGATTCATGTCCTGAAGTACCCAAAAAAAGCCCCCATGTTCTGAACTTGGGAAAGACTTAAAATCCATGATGGTAGGCATCTCACATAGAGGAAAAAATTTAAACACTAAACATTGATTTTGTAGTATTTTTTAAGCTGATCATTTTATACTAAAGAATCATGGTCTGAAAATCAACTGTAGGTAGTTATATACACTTATAATGAATTCTTTTTATTTTTATTTTTTTTAAGCTTCTATTAAATTTTTTATTAAACCTATAAGGTTCTGATATATATCAAGTATTAATCGATACAATGCATAAATTTCAATTGAGATTGGGGTGAGAGTGAATTGGGCACTTGTCAATCATTGTATATCACACAAGTATTGTATATCACAACCATTTGGAAACCATCTGGTAGACAGTTTCTGATATTCCTTTTAAAAAGCTTAATCACCCGTATTGTAATTAAACATGATAGTATCTGGCGATGTAGAATGAAATCCTGGACCTGCTTTCAACGCACCCAAGTGTACAGTTTGTAACAAGACAGTGAAAACGTCTGATCTGTTCAACAAGCAGGATGTGTGCCGTGCAAAGTGCGGTAGTCAGTTACTATAAGCATCCAAGCAAGAATACCTCGATACCATACTTGTGCAAAATGCCTTTACATTGAACTTCCCTTTTCAAACCTTCTGACATAGTTGGAGCAATCAAATATTGAAAGAAATAACGAATATAATGATTTTGAGACCATGGATAGGGGTATAATTCAGTTCCACGACTGGACTATTATATGTATCGGATATGAACATGATGGTTAATTTCTTACACACCACTGTTAACCTTTGATATTTATAACATCAAATTCTATTCATATTTTTCTATGTCACTACATCAATAACATACTGGTTTAAGTCACAAAGATAGGAAAAAAGGATTGTAGTAGTGTGTATGGGTTGCAACTTTCTTATTTTAAAAGAGTGAATTTGACAGTTTGTCAATGTGAGAAATAATATTATAACAGAATTAGTGTTGTCATTTTTCCAATCTATTACTTTTTCTTCTAATCTATTAATTCTTTACATCATTAGGAGGGCGTACGATATTACAAAGTCCACTGGCAGGACACATGGCTAGCAGAACATCAGTTGTTGCAGTATCAAAATCTCATTGAGGCTTTTTGGCGTAATCAGAATGACCTAACTACGAGCCAATCAGCCAGCAGTACTCCCACGCCAACAGACATCATAAAGCCTAGAAAAGATACCAACAGTGAAAGTTTCTTAAGCGCACTTCAATCGGATTCTGTCGATTTGAGTACACCAAATATTCATATTGACAAGTCCAGTCATTCCATCACAAATCAAGTACCCCAACATCGATCCCAAAATGCTGTGAACCAAAATGTTACCCCTAGTACTGACATCCTTAAGGAAGCAGTACTTAGTGCTGAAATAAACACCGGCATAGATCTCAATCTGCCTAGTCAAGATACCACAATTGACATTAGCCTACAAGAATCTAGTCAATCATCTAGCACTACACCAAAACTTTTATCACCAAATTCACGACGCTCCTCAAAGAGCAGGACAATCAACTTGGAGGGGTTTGATTTAGTCAACATTGAAAACACTGTTGCCTCTGTTGAGGAACTTGAAGCTCAGGCCAGAGAGACTTTGAGTTCATTTCGAAAAAAGCGTGTCAGATTTCCGAATGGGACTTCTAAGTTGCCGCAAACATGCTTCTTCTGCTTAAAAATCATATCAAACAGAAAAAAGTTAAGGGAGCATCAATTTGGAGTTCATTTCAAGAATGTTGGCGAGTATGTTTGTGGAATATGCCAGCAACGGTTTGTCTTCCGACGACAACTGAAAGCCCATATGATTACCCATTCAGACAACCGTAATTATGTTTGTAAAGTGTGTGGCCTAACATGCAAGAGAAGATCACATCTCCATAAGCATATGGACACCCATAAGAAGGAGCGAAATTACCGCTGTGATGTATGCCACAAGAATTTCAAGGTGCAAGCAGAGCTGAAAGACCACTGTCTAGGGGAGCATAAGAACGAAGTGAGTAAATGTAACGTATGTAAGCAAACACTGCATACAGCTTTCTCTGTTTACATTCACAGCATGAGACATTCAGGTACACGCGACCATGTCTGTGAAACATGCGGTGCTAGTTTCAAACGGAAGCAGCACTTGAATGCCCATGTGAACATCCATACAGATGCCAAGGATAAAATCAAGTGTCCGGCTTGTGATAAGGAATTTCCTGAACGCCAGTATTTCCGAAAGCATTTGGAGATTTATCATAAAGAACTAGTGGCTGACTATCGATATGACTACATCTGCCAGATATGTGGAAAAGATTTTGCATACAAGGTAAGAAACCTTTTGCAACATTTTTCACAGAGACTACTATAATAACAATAGTTACAAGCATAGAGACTGCCCTTTTCCATAGTGACCTTTTCCAGGTTCGACTTTGATGCTTTAAGCTATTCTTAACATGGTGAAAATTGGTTCTAGGGTCGATTAGATGCTCATATGCAGTCTCACGAAAACGAAACCGAGGAGGAGCGTGAAGCAAGATTAAGAAAAGGAAAAGTTGATTCGTTGACTGAAGATGCACTCGATAAACTTAGCGATCGCGTCGAGAAAGTCGTGGACGAAAAGACTGGAAATATCCTGATGAGATGCAAGTTGTGTCGAAAACGAGATTTTCGTATGATAGCCAGTATGGAGCGTCACCTGGAAGACCATAAATGCGGTCGCATATTCATGAAGGTGTCTGGTTCACACGAATGCGATGTTTGCAAGAAAACCTTTCATACTGAGTCCCGGTTGGCACGTCACACTGTCATTCACCAGGCCAATCGACACCAGCAACAACATCAGTGTAGAAGATGTAAGAAGTTCTTTAAATGGAAAAGTTGTTTGCAGGTTCATGCTAAGAAGTGTATAACCGCTAATAAAGGTGCTGAAAAGCGGAAAGCTACATTAAAAGCCAAAGAGAAGTTACGAAAACAGTTGCGTCAAATTCAATCAAATGACTCAGCTGACGATTCTGATTCGTCAGGGAAGTATGACGTGAGACGTTCCCAAAGACGTCTGACAAAAGAGCTGTTTGTGACGAAAAGCGCTGATGAATCCAATGAAGAAGAAGGGCAAGACGGTGAGTACAAAGAAGTCGTTGAGCAAGTTGACGAGAATGGAGAAACCATTGTGATGTTGAAAATCAACGGTGGAGACGACCACGCTGGCGTGCAACCACAACTTGAAGTTACAACAGATGAAGCCAGAGATAAAGTTTCAGAGGAAGTGACCGACATGAACGTTATCCGAGTCGACAGTGGCGAAGTTTCTGACGTCAACACTGGCGAAGTTTCTGACGTCAACACTGGCGAAAATGTTAACGACAGTTTGTTGTTGAACCCAACGTTTCAAACGATACCCGATGAAGGGCAAGCGAAGGAACAGGCAATTCAAAACGATAGCTTGGAGAAACGTGATTCTCAAGTGCTGCCAATGAAGTCGGAAGAACAACCATCGAAAAGTTCAAGTGAAATTCAAAACGAGAATAGTTGTTGAAAACAAAGAGATGAAGAATCAGGAGATTTTCAGCTTTACACCCGGTTGAAAGAAAGAGCTCGTTACTTAGTGATTATTATTGTTGTTATTATTATAATTTATTTTTTCTGAGTTTAAAGATTGTTTCCATGATGTACTTTTCTGGTTGCATTTGCTGATTGTATATGCAGGATATACGGGTACAAAATCCCTACAATATAATAGATGGGATTGATACCGTTTTTTGAGTGAATTTTTCCTTTTGTAAAATTATATAGCTGTGTATTTCATGTAAAAGGAAAAAGTTGCTGTTATTTTTAGCTGGCGCCTTGTAGACTGGTGAAAATATTGTGCAATAGCGTTTTTTGTCCACTTCGACTAAATTATAGGCAGCCATTTGAGGGGAAAAGAGCTAATGTGGGACTGAGGATTATCCAGCTACCTAGCCTCTTGTTTCCAAGGGCTTCTTTTCGTAACTTTTGACGTCACATTTGGCATATCGAGAAAAAAATTGTGATAGTTTCGATTTTCAATTTTCCTGTTCCAGTATTTGTCATCCAGACATGTGCCAAGGGATGGTGTTACTTAGCGTTTTTACATAGTTTTATGCTCTCTAGTTTTTTTCTGTACATATTCGTAGCGTTTATATTTCCTCGGTACTTTATTTATTTATTTTTTACTTTTCCAATTTCTATCGGTCCTTTTACGCCTTCCTTTAGTGACGTATTTTCAAGAGGCGGCGTTAAACGGAGTGGCGTTAGAGTCTGCTTGCGCGGGTGGCATACTAAAAATTAACGCCACTAAGGACTGGCGTAAGAAGGGCTAGTTGTAATATTAACTGAATGTTTAAACTCTCTGAACAGAGAATAAGGTAAAAGTAATAACCCCAAAAAAATGCAATGTGGAGGAGTGTCGTTTCAAGTATTAAGGGCTGGTTTACTTTGCCCTGATTATAATTATTTTGTCGCAAACGTTTTTTAATCTTTGGTAACGTGATAAAATGAAATCATGATATTTTTTTTTACACGTTTGAAACCTGTATCCGGTTTTTGTTTGCTTGTTTGTTTTTTAATGTTTTTATCTTCTTTTTTTAATTAAGTTGCCCTACTTAATAACACTGCGAAGTTCCTTTCGCACTTTCTTAATTCTATCATTGTTTGTTTGTTTGTTTTTGGCATTCACGTTACAGGTGTCTTTGAGTTTGCTGATATTTTTTTATTGGATGTTGACAACGTCAACCAACTTTCTATTAACCAAACCTTCCCAGTAGGCAAAATCATTGAAAAATCTCTGGGACGGAGAGCACTAATTGACACTGTGTGTTATTTGTAAAGAAATGCACTCCTTCGCAGAGGTTCTTTAACAATTGTGCCGGCTGGGTTATAATAATCAAGTAATTTGCATACAGCATGGCAACTCGTCTAAACGAGGCTTGATAGTCTGACAAAGCATCGACACCTATACTGGAATTCGAGGAATGCGTATTTACGCTCTTACGAGGAACATAACTCGCAGAGATGTTTTAATGTCCTGTATTCCTGTATTCCTGTTTGTTCACTTCCACACTTTTCAGGTTTTTCTTTATTTCTTCGTTTGTTTAGTTTTCTTTACTGATTCTTTTTGAACTGGGAAAGTAATAATACTTATAATAATACGAGTTATATATATGGCAGTTTTGTTTCTCCAGCCCAAAAGTATGCGAATTTGTGTAGCATCGTTTTGTGAAAGAAAAAAATGCCATACATAAATCGTCTGATTTTATTGGTTAAAAGAAAACAATACCGGAGCGTTGGAAATGATTCTTTCTTTTGCTTAATGGGGGAAGCTTTAAAAATTTGATAATCATGTTTCGTTCCTGAAATATTGCCATTTAAAAGGTTTTTTTTCTAAAACGCGATCTCCATGGTAACCTGACATCACAAACGAAACTCCCATCATTTTTAAAACTATTCTAAATGGTACAAAAAATTTTTGTTTACTTCTCCAATAAAAAAATAGGAAAATGGAGCATTATGAAATGATTCTTTATCTGCAAACCCAATGTTTAACACCGCATCAATGTTTGTTTTGAATTAACGTCAGTTATTCTTCTTGGAATGTTCGAATACTGCTATAAAACATATTGAAATTGAAGCAATCCTAACGAAGATGCTTTTTAAATACTGTCGAGTGGTAGAGATTCTTTTTTTACGAAAAATACTTCATCTACCTCCTACCCAAAATTTCTGTTTTTATCGCATGGTTGATTGATGTTGATTTGATTGATGTGTTCGGAAAGTTAATCTGAAATTTCCCGCCAAGCAAAACTGTCAATCAAATTTCAACCAACCGTGTGATTAACTAATAATAACATGGTTATTCTTGAAATTTTTCTCGGTTTTTTTTTCCTCAAAATTTTTGAAATCTGTCCGAGCGTAGCGAATCCTTAATTACCCTCAAAGTCATGTTATTACTAGTACAAATACAGTGTCCAATTTCGTTATCAAGTTTCTATGGATTATGTTATTTTTCGAATGCCGTTTTTAGTCCCTTAGTAATAGCCACTTGTTATTCACCTTACTGGAACAAGAAAACAAGATTATAAAAGCGAGATCATACTTACTGGCAAGACTAAATTAAGGTGTTTAAACAGAAATTCCAGATAGATTTATAAGAGGACCCTTCTTCCACTGTTTTTTCTCTGATGATAGAGGTGATTAGGAATTACAGTGTAAAGGCGGGAAATTCCTCCTATCTGTAAAGAAATAATTGATATGAAGAAAAGCACTGGGAGCATGTATACACGTGTATTTCTTCGAACCATGAGAGGGGAGTTGCAAAAGTTATAAATTTAGAAATTCACTTAGCAGTTGTTACTTGATTATCGAAATAGTTCATAACCAAAACTTTCTTATCTCTGTTTGGATTACCGAGAACATTCTTTTCGTCTTGTTTTTTAGGGTTTGTAAAAATGGATTATATGGAAAGGTTATTTAACTTACATATCCTTGGTCATTAAACGAAGGAGTGCTTCCAGGCTGCTATAAAACTATAAACTACACGATATTCCTCTTCCCTCTCAAAAACATTGCCACAAAAAAAAATTCACATTAAAAATAAAACTAATTTATATCCAATAAAGGCTTGTGCACACTAGATAAAATAGGCCAAGTTATCGTTGACATCATACATTATAAAGTACCACTTTCAACTCACAGTCAAAAAAAGAGAAAAACATCAATTTCTATACCTAGTAGTAAGTTCTTAAATTTCTCCAGATGGAAACATTAATACACTTTGAAAATTGATATATTTTAAGACTACTCGCAAAAATTTGAAAAGGTAGTCTCCTCTTTTCCTCCGATCTTAATTCCTCTGCCTTTTCGATACACACGAAAATTGAAGGGTGAAATAATGAACTTCCAAGAAATTTTCACATCGATAAGGAACGGGTATGAAATGAAATCACGGTTTTACAATGCATTTTATTAATGTCGCTTATGATTGGCTAGCAAAACATGTTTTGGAAACATTTCTGATGCATACAAATGTTACGTGACCAATCAAACAACTAAGTCTATTTTAAACAATGATTCGTTCATCCGAAACTAATTTTTAATTCAATATGGTAGAAAAGTCTACCCCGACCGCAGAAGTTCCAACCGAAAACAAAGCAACAGGAACAGGAATCATGCAGATATTTAATGAATACATGATGGACTTATACACATCTTTTTTAACAGGCAACATTTTTTTCATTCCAGCAGAGTGTTGTTTAGCTGTCAATGGATTCCAGCTAGCAATATATCATGTAACATTCGTGGATCGCTTACTTTTTTATGTTACATTTATGTTATAATTATCTGAAGCACATCTTTTTCCGTTTTGAAGTTGGACAAAAGATCCTATCCTGTTTGAGGGTGATACTCAACTGTGGCCAACATTTTGGTACTCAGTCAGTTGTTCTAACAAGTACTTGCTTATAAACAAAGTGCATGTTTTGTAAAATTGGCTCTCCTACACAACATGATAGTGGACTTAGGTCCGCAGCCAGTCGATGTCTCCTTACAGATTGATGTGTCGTATATATAATAATGCGTATCGGAGTTACACCGAAATACGACCAAGACCAGAACTTGAAGTGATCACATACTTTAAAGTACTTAACACTGGCCATCATTTCACGAGAAAGCTAAAAGAAAGGTCTTCTGAAGAATGCCAAGCTCTTTGGTTGCTGCTCATCTTGTAGAAGAATCTTCCTCAGTGTCCACGACTTCGTTGCGATCAGTAATCCAAAATTCTGTGTTTACGGACTGATCTTTTCACAGTCAATTTTTTTGATTGCAACCCAGAAACAACTTCATGATTTTTTGGCTGCCATTGTAAATATTCTACAGTTAGTTTTACTTAAAGATAATGAAAAAAGGTCGAGAAGGTGTCAGCAGTTTCCTTATGAGGTAATCTAAACGAGGGAACCAATCATTTTTTTACTTTGTTTGAACGCTTTGTTAAGGCTGAAATACACACGATCAGTTTAAATAAATCAATTTAAACTGTCAGTTTAACTGATCGTGTATTTCAGCCTTTAAATAACAAACAGCTGTTCGTTCCCAGATCATTTCTCAACTGTTCTATTTCTACTGACATCAGCATAGTGAAACCCTCAGCTTTACATATACCAGTTCATTATCTTTAAAGTCTATGTTATTTTAGACATCCCAAAAAGGGTAATGGAAATTAAGGGGCTGTTCATATGGAGGTGAGCTGGCCCGGTTAACCGGGCTGGCTCACTTGAATGAGATGAAATTCACCCAGTGTTCATATGGCTTTTCTCATCCCACTTAATCGGGCTGGAGAATGTTTTTTAAATCACGTAAACAATAATTCCAATTTCGACGCATGCGCACTTGTCTAAAATCTATCCCACTAAGCCAGGCTGGTCTGTTCATATGATCAAATTTCATCTCACCTAGGTGAGATCCCGGCCAAATGAAATGAGATCTCACTTAAGTGAGCCAGGCCGCTTTTCATATGAACACAATTTATTTTTATAAAGATTTCTTAATAACAATGAGATCTCTGCTAAGTGAGCTAGCCCGGTCTGAATAATGCAAATAAAATCTTGCAATTTATTTTCCTTTCTCAAGCTGTATACTGTGATACTTGCAAGTATAATTTTTAGTTTTTATTGAAGTATAATATTTCATATGCTTTAAAATTACATCATTTCAATTCGAACGGGGTCTGTTACGAAAATACTTGTTTTATGTCGGACGGACAAATCGATACTTAGGGCTATATAAAAAACAGCACGTTTCTGATATAATATCAAGCAAACGTTTTTCGAAAGTACCTTAAGGAAAGAAATTGTTTGCGGAAGAAATTTGTGCGGAACTTTTTTAATCCGCAAAAATAAATTCCGCAAAAATGAATAAATATTGGTTATCCGCAAAAATAAATTCCGCAAAATATTCGAAATTCTTCATCCACAAAAATTTACTCCGCAAAATTTTTGAAATTTTTTACCCGTAAAGAATTGATTTTTCACTTTGCTTTACATAAACTGCAAGTCTCGTCTTTACAAAACGTTTGGAAAATGAAAAAGGGGGTTGAAAAAGGAAAGAAGTCTTGGTTATTGAACATCTAAGGACTTATTTATTACTCTTCGTCAATAACAACACAAACAGCATCTGCACTTGCGACAGGTTTAGCGCTTCGTACTGTTGCTTTTACTTTGAGAAACGATCCTTTCCTTTGTGGGAAGTAGACTTTCACTGAGTCATATTCTCAGTTGTTGACCTTCTCTGATAATAAGACCCAGCTACATTATCGGTTTGTTTCAGCTTAGTATTATTTTTTGATTTTAAGTGATGAAAAATAGATGTTATTCCATAAATCTGCTTTTTCCATTCCAACTAAAGTTTGTATATACCCAGGTACTAAACTGCGTGTTTCCCGACTTTCGAATTTATTAAATTTGTTGCATCCGCAAAAATTAATTCCGCAAAATCTCTTTTGAGGTCTTCATCCGCAAAACTTTCTTCCGCAAAATATGGCATTTTTGAGTCATTCACCCGCAAAAATATATTCCGCAAAAATATATTCCGCAAAAATTTCTTCCGCAAACAATTTCTTCCCTTAAGGTATACAAGAATAGAATTTACAAAATGTCAAAATACGATTTCTGCAAGGATGATAGTCAAAATTTTTGAAACAAACAGTTATCGTGTCGGAAGGACAAAATGCTAATACTTTTGTAACAGACCCAACGATACTTCAAGTCTCTACATTTACAGACATGAAAAATTTCTCTGAAGTATCGAGACATTCTTGAATGGCATGTTTACCCTATTTACCTAAACATATTTTACAAGGTTTACACCACAAACTTAACTGTTTATTCAACACAGTACTACTCAATACATCCATCCGTTCATCTGTATATTTATGTACAAGCTTCACCAAAAACAATGAAAAATTATTAATTTACATCAATGCTTGTGTTAACAGCAACTTCTGTTCAGGAGACAGATGTTTTGGGAATTCAATATTGAATGCAATGACAAGATCGCCACGGGCGTTCGATTGATTAGATATTGGCATGCCTTCATTTGGAACAATCTTCACAAAACCAGGACTAAATACAAGATCGATGTAGATGTCACAAAGGTGAAAAAAGGTCTTAGTCTGTTACTTTAGCCATTTTACGATAAACTGTTGAACATGCAAAGGAATTTATAATCGGAGGAGCTATATATATTTTATGTATTTGTAGTTTGATTTAACCAATCAGAAAGAAGAACGAAATAAACTTTTAAATAAATTTTTTCTAAATAAACAAGAAGTTTATTTAGAAAAAATGCAATATCTAATCGTGATACTCATCTGTTTCCATCGCCATTTTGAAATGGGCTTCAAACCGTCAACTGACTCAACTGATAAAAGGTTAAGGCACGGTTTTACCAGAACACCTATCCTCATTAAAACTCACCTGACGATATCGTTAATAGGAATGCTTATAAGCCGTTCGTCGAGAGTTGGAACATCTACGATACAGCCAGTCAACGCCTAAAGCATCAAAGGATTTTAAAGAAGATCTCATCACTAGCAGGTAACAACGCAACAACGTTCCAAAAAATATCTTGAAAGAGAGCTTTCAATTCCAGAAAAAATATCCGCCAAATTTTCATTAGAGGTCCATTAGAGTTTTAGGACCCGCGACATTTAGTTCTCCTATTGTAGAATACATATTTCTTTAATTCGAATTTAGCATGATTATGTTTTTACATGTATCAGGTGATGTATGAGAATTTAAAGAGATTAGATTCTCGAAAAGCTATCTTAACCAGTTCAAGGTGTGGTGAATAAAACTAACCTTGCCGAGAGGGACAGTAGCGGTGTAAACTATATTGTTCCCATCCCTTTGGAACACCTGATGCGGCTTATCTTTCACAACGAACACTATGTCAGCTGAAATGAAGAGAGAATGAAGGCTCCATACTTCCGAGTATAATTAACCAATTCCTTACCTATATGACGCAACACAACCTGTACAAGTCATATATAAAACATTGTTCACCTGGAATATTGTTCGGGCCTTGGTCACCTTCTTTAGGGAATGTAATGCGCGTTCCAGCTTTCCAGCCTGGCTTTACGTTGATTGTAAGTATTTTATCTCTTATACTTGATGTGTGACCATCTTCATTCATTACCTAGATAGATAAGCAAGCTTTCCACTCTCGATAAAAAACGCGCCTGGTTAATTTTACTTGACTATTTGGAAAAGTATAAAACTTGTTTACGTCAGCACGTTCTTAGCCACGTTCCTAAATTAAGTAATTATAACATAACCAAGTGAAATTATAATTGATAGACATATTCTCAATAAGATCTTTCAATGTTTGCAATCATTGGAAACGACATTTAGGGTATTTAGGGCCAGTCAAAAGAACGTGGAGGAGTCCAATATTACGATATTTGTTTTCAGTTTTAAGTGTTGATTAGGTTACTTGCATGTATTGCTTTTCTACATTAAATGACTAAAATCTCCTCCACTTTTGACTGGGTATCAGATATTCCACGAAATGTTTTGACACTATTCCTGACAACCAGAAATATCTCTCTGCCGGAATGTTAAAGTAAAATAAACGAATATAAGTGTCGCGAAAAAAAACGATGACTCGACAACAAGTTGCCAACTTAAGATACGATTAGACTGTAAAGTAGAAAATATTCAGTGGCTGTTGTTACTTTGTTGTTACAAAACTTCAAAAACTACTTTTTATTTGTGCTTACTCTTCTAGATATCTTCATTTTTTTTGTGCATCCTTTGAAAACTTCTTCTAAGGTTAAATACAGGTCTCTCTCAATTGAGCCATCTTGTTTTTTTCGTCCACGTCCCTTTAGGCCACCAAAACCCATATCAACTTCATGTGGGCTCAGTTCGTACAATTCTATGAAATGAAAACCGATACCGAATAATAGAATAAAAAAGGGTTTTAAGTGAAAACTAAGTGTTCAAACGAGTCCCGTTGGAAGTGAATGATATGTGGTTAGAATTTTATAGCTACATTAAAAGATATAATAGACATCAAAGAAAATACATACAAATACAAACAAACATACAAACACATACCTAAAAATGGATTATCTCCACCGAAAAATTCCTTAAAAACACGATCTGGATCACCATGGAATACATAACCTTTAGTAAATTCACCTGAATGAAGAAAAACACTGTGGTGAAGTTTCGCTAGTAACTTGAAAGACAACTTCATGGAATTTTTAATGACAGCATAATCATCTGTTGACATCTGCTGACATCTGAATATCGATATCGAAAGCTTGTTATTAACAAAGGACAAGCCAGACGTCTGTCTTTTGTGGTTCTGCTAATTGATCGAATTCTTTCATTGCGGTATTTCATTTTATTCCAAAATCTATTAGATTTTCTTCGTGTATTCATAACTTGTGCTTTCTGTATAAAAGCTAATCATGAAAATGAGTGTCAAACGAACGTTTACTTTTATTTCCTTATGTCAATACAATAATAATTTCGACTAGTAATTTGAGATAAATAATGAGAAGGAAATGGTAAACTACTATTTTCAGTGATTTAGCAAAAAAATAATTCTGACCTTCCTTTGTTGTTGGAACGCCATTTTTTAATCCTTCCTCTCCAAATTGATCATACAAAGCTCTTCTCTGACCTAACAAAGACCATCAGTTATCAGAAAAAAAATGCGAGCTTGTAAAATTCATAAAGTAAATGTAAAATGTTAATCAAAGAAATATATTGTGAAGATAATTTTACTTTTGTCTTAATCAAGTTATCACATTTAATGTGCATTCCAACAATCTATCATACAATGGAGGATTTTCATACTGGCAAAATCAATAATATTAACAAAAAGCAAACTTACTAGAGCTCAGAACATCATAAGCTTCAGCAACTTGCTTGAATTTTAAGTCAGATCCAGGATCTTGGTTTTTTTGAGGGTGATATTTCAATGCCAACTTACGATACCTAGAAAAGAAGATAATTTTTTCAAATTTTTTTTCTGTTGAAAATTTACAACCGTAGAACAAAATTTCATACATGAAAAAATTAGAAGTTTTGAAAAAAAAGGTATCTAAGGTTTATCCTTCAGATTGGTAGATGTATTATATGTTTTTTAAATGTTTGTTCATTCTCCATTCAGTTCTTTCAGTTATGTCTTAAAGGGATTCCTGCTATTTTCTGATATTTCAAGGGATGATAGAACTCGCAAAGTTGTTTAAGAACTCTTTTTACAGTTTTTGGAAATTCTGTTTCCTTGAGCAGATATTTCGATTTAAAAATCATTAATTTGTGCAACACATAATTATGATGTAATAAGATAGTATTTTGTTAGTGTGTAGAACTTCTGAGTTAGTAAATATTATGACTTCATTCTTCTATCAATCAACTCAGAGTGGAAGCCCTTACTTCATAGTAACTTACAAAGATGTAATATTAATCACATCTAAAGTTATTTTAATGAAAAGTGTTAGCTACTATCTTGTTACATCATAAATATGCATTGCATAAATTAAATATAAGATTTTAAAAACGAAATATCTCAAAAACTAAAAATAATTATGAAATATTGAAATGAGACTTGTTAAACAACTTTCTGAGCTCTATCATATTTGTAAATATCATTTAAAGTGCAGGAATCCCTTTAAAATATTTTCCACCTCCAAAAACACTTTTTATACTAAGTAAGTTGAATGTTTAGAAATGAGAGAACTTGTGGCCAAATAATAACTCTGTTCAGTGTATCTCATAGCTAACCCTCAGTGTCAGAAAACATTTAACAAAATAACACTTATCTTGATTTATTTACATTATATTTTTATAACTTCAATTCAAATCTGTGTAGAGAGCAACACAGTGTCTTCACCCAGGTCACAACAAAGAGCACAGATAAGTGTTATATGTAAATTGAAAAGGGTTGGCAAAATCATAGAACCGAAAACATATCAGGATTACGCTTCATTTCAGATGATTACTGGCATGTCTTATATATAATGAGTTTTAACAAAATGTAATTTAATGCCTATAACCATTGAATGTAAAAAAAAAGTTGAAATTCTTTCCGTGCAACCAGTCACAACTAAGATCTATATAAATATCTTAGCTCACGCTTTTTTTATATCTGCATCTGTAGCACTTCTTGTTAGCATAAGAACTGAATAATAATCTTGACCCATATTATTTAATCTAAAAGTATAGCAAGGTTGATATTATATAAAAAATGCGGAAAACACACAAGGCACATATATTTATTCTTTTCTAACAAAGCTTTTCGGAACTAATCCATCTTCAGAATAAATATATGTTGATATTTTTTTAAAAAAAACCCTTTTTATTGAAGTACTAAATGAATACACAAGGCACAATTTATCAGAAAGTGCAAGGGATCGTCTGTCTTTGACCAACAGTTGCAGGGATAGTAGTGATTACTATTATGTGACCATACATGGAGTTTTGATAAGAAACAATATTTATTTTAATTATTTTACAAAACGTTGATAACACAAAAGAATTAACCAATAATTTACGATATCATAGAAACATACTACTGTTATTTTCTATAAGGCAAGGAGTAAGTATTATGATGTAAGAACCTTATGCCCTAATTAAGCTAGTCTTGACATATGAATTCTAAAATTGTTAAAAATCATCAAAGCGCTCACATTGAATGTTTAGAATCATGAACACTGGAGTGTGTGGTATAATCAAATGTTTTTAGGTGACCACGTAATGCAATGCAAATAAAGGATAAAAGATCCTCCTAGTGTTCCCATAGAGTAGCATGCAGGCAAATTTAAACATTAACAAAGTTCCCATGAAATAGTATATATGCAGCCCTCCAAGATCTTTTGAAAAAAATATTAATGCTATTGCAGTATAGGTCTTCAAAAGGTTGTGCAAGAAAAATTATGTTCATTCCAGTAATACTCCAATGCTCGACAGTTGTATGACAATGAGGTACTACCATTTAGAACCTTTCCAAGGTGTTCCAATTGTCCATTATCAACATGTAAACCTTGAAAAACTGAAGGAAACAGGTAATCTTTTTATTTAAATAAAGGTTATTATTTCAAATGAGAAGTTTTGCAACTCATCAAGCCAACGTTAAAATGTTTTCATTTGTTTCTTCCTACATTCATCCTTTATTCCAACGCTGAACCTAAACATATTATCTTATATATATCGCATAGTGTGCATACCACTTTTAATTTAGAGAGTGATATACACCTTTTTTTTTATAAGAACCAGTAAAATCTGACCTGAGGCCGGCTGTTCTTATATTTTTAGCCTTTTTCAGCCTGAATTGTTCTTACTGTGTTCTTCGCTTTAAGAACACAGCTTCAGATTTCAGCCCCATTTTGTTCTTATTTACGGAACTTCCAGTAAAATGATTATATAAAATAAATCTTTTTAAAAACAACTGTTTAAAAGCATGGTTGCTGTTCGGTAATGACCCGATATGAGTATGCAAGTTAAAAAAAAAAACAACTTCTAAACCATTTGCCAGTGAGTGAATTCGAGTGAATTCACATAATGAGTTGTTCCTATTATGAATTGTTCTTATTTTATAAGAAAATTCAGGCTTAGGCTGTTCTTAATTTTTGAAACATTAATTTGAGCCTCAGGTTGTTCTTATTTTGTTCTTATTTTTTGGCCAAATCTGAGGCTCGTGCTCTTACAAAATTGTTCTTATAAAAAAAAAGTGTGTACCTTATTACATGAAAATAAGTAGGCAAGTATTTAACGGCCTTGAAATTAACACGACATGAAATTAACACGAATGGCCAGGTGTAAACTTTAGAGTGAGTGGTAATTAACACGAATAACACCTTTTAAGAATTCAAATGGTACATAATTAACACGATTTTGTCAAAAAGATTACAAGTTTACAAGAACAGTGTTAATTGGAAACCTTATGAAAAAGAGAAGGTGACGCTCAAAAGAGAGGAAAACAATGAACACGATAAATTTGCAGTAGCTGGTAGAGTTACAATGAGAGGAAGATTTGGCTGGATAATTGTTGGTCATATACCGAGGGAACTATCACGATATGTATGGTACTCGATCTTGGAAGGAGCCAAGTATGAGGTAGAGGTTTCCAAAAAAGAACCCATAGCCTCCCCCTTGCTACAAGGTGGGTTGGAGATTCCAATTAAAGTATCGGTCACTTGGGATAGCCCAGAAAACCTATCAGTTTTAATGGAAAAGGTAAAAGATGTACAGTATCCGATAGCTGGAGCTTACATAGACAATTCAAAAGAAATACTAAAGGAATTAGTAGGTGATGAAATGGAAAACAGTGACTGTGAGATAGACGATGGAGAGAGCGAAATCGAATTGATTGACGAATAACGGCGTTTTTAGGAACACAATGAAACAAGAACAATATTGTAGTTACTAATATAAAGCAAGAAAGATAATTATGAATTTGCCATAAAATATCATTTCCGGTTCAATCTAAGGGTGATTTTGAAAATTAACGCTGGGAATAAATTAAGGGAGGTTTTTTAAACATATCCATTAATTAACGGAGGGTAAATTTACACGAGTCAAAAATTAACGGGGTTTTTATTAACACGAAAATTTTCCATTCGTGTTAATTACATGTCTCGTAATATTCGTGTAATAAGGTATTTACTTAAATTTTACGGTCAAGTTCTTCTTATGTCCGCGTAAAACCACGTAGAAGCGAGAGACACTTTTTTCATGATTAGTATAAAAGCACGTGGCATTTGACGTCAGTTATTTTTATGATCATGCGGAATCATTGCATTGCATCCCCAATCAAACGCAACGTTTTTGGGGAAATATCTTGAGAGCCAATAGTCAGATGTCAGATTTGATATTTTCTGTCAAAATTTTCCATTTCCAAAAAAATACATAAATATAAATGTCCCTAAATTTGTATGGGATCATTTCGCTACAATCAACCTTTGCAGAGATATCGTCGATTAAAGATTTTAATGACATCACCCTATCACCTGTGTCACAGACCCCAAAAACATGAGTATCCCTATTAGTTCCCAAGGTATTTCCCCAAAAACGTTGCCTTCGATTGGGGATGCAATGTAATGGTTCCCCGGTGATGATAAAAAATTTGACGTCATGCCACATCCTATTATAATAATAGTGAAAAAAAGTGTCTCTCACCTCTGCATGGTTTTACGCGCTCATAAGAAGATGTTGATCATAAATTTTAACTAAATATATCACTCTCTAAAATAAAAGTGGGATGCACACTCGCTATTAAGATAGTCCTTTCTGAAACTGTTCATTTGATTGATTGATTGATTCATTTATTCATTCATATGGCGCACAAGAATGTGGAAATTATAAATAAATAACTTGAATGAAACTTTTTAACGTTAATAACTGTAATCTATACTCAAACAATATTAATGCTATCAATGATAAAAATTAATGATAATTATGTTACTTCATCATAATTCCAGAATTTCATTATTATCAAAATCCCCTGGAGCATCACATATGTAATAGTAATTACAAAGAAACTCACATTCACTCATAATTATAAACAGCACTTTCAGGTGTAACACAAACTTTCTGTTCATTTGTGTGTGTTTAAAAATATTTTGAGTATAACTTAAACTGCATCCTCTTCTTTGAACAGAAGTGTTTTTCCTTCTCAGACATCATAAATAATTTCTAGCTCTTTTAAACTTGCTTAATAATAATAATAATAACAATAATAATAATAATAATAATAATAATAATAATAATAATAATAATAATAATAATAATAATAATGATAATAATGGTATATTTCAGATACAGCATATCGCCAAATATAATTTTTTTTACGTTTGTAAAATAGAAAAGTCAAAGGGAAGAATTCCAGAATGTTATCAAAAAATATTTAAAATTGACAGAAATATGCCATTAAAATGTTTCGTTTTTTTTTTTACTCAATACACTTCGTCTTTTCGATTATTATATAAATATTCTTATCAATTATGATGCAATCGAATCATTGATGTGTGATAAAGTTCAGCCGATGGAGTTTCAAAGGTGGTATAAGTTGGTAATTATTTGGTAATTATAATAAGTTCCATTAATAGAAAGGGTCAATAATCTAAGAATTGAACCTCAATAGACTCGTTTTACTAAGTACCATAACTGAATACTCATCAGAATTCTGAACAAATCGGTGCTGCAATTATATCCTCCATTCAAGGCTATGGGCACACCATACTTATTGTGAAATTAGCGATAGACGGGCTGCATGTTGTTTGTTACTTCTACAATTTCATACTTAACCTCGTTACCAGTGCTTCTTCTTGCCTTTTTGATATATGGACCCCGTTTCATACTCCATATACATGTCATATGCAATGGCGCAATAAATTCGCGTAATCCGGATGAAATGATGAAGCGTTTGTGTGGAAAAAACAAAGACGATGGATCAATTTCTAAGTGACATTTCTATTGAAATGGTAAAGGAAGTATATCCTAAACTAAGAGAAGCACGAAAAAGAAAGTTGGATACTCTGAAACAGGAATTTTATTATACATATTCAATTTACAAGTTTTAAGTAAGTACAGTCGTGTAAACTAGCTATAAATTCAAATTCATCTTGCCTGCTTTCGATATTGTTTCTGAAACAATTACGTTATCACACGCTTAATGATTTTAATGGCTTCAGATAACTTATTTTTTACAATGTTTTACCATTCTGAAATTTTGAGTTTTCAAAATTTACTAACACTCTCCATCGCTTAATAAAAATGAAACTGGCAATAACAAATTATTTTAATTTATGTTTTATACACAAGTAATCGTAGATCACACATTTTCTGTTTTGGTGCTCTATACAGCAACATTTTTGTGCAAACAGCACTGTTTCAAGTCACCCCCGCACAATAAATTTCAGTAGGTGTATTTTGTGAAGCAATAACTTGAGGTGGTGTGCATGAATTAGTTTGAACACTTCGTTATCTGAAAGACAAAAGATGAATGGACCTTTTTTCAAAATTTCATAGTAATTACTTTCTTAGATTAAAAGTTATGAGCAAATCTTTTCAAAAAAACGGCGAATTTTGTTTCAAGTCACCCCGTTTTACGGTATTATGTATAATTCTTATTAAAAAAAACAAAAAACAGTGTACCTATAACTGAAACATTTACAAATAAGTTAGGCAAAACATTTTCAGGGATATATATTTGGGGTCATTATAAAATTTCCATGTCTTTTAAGTTGTAAAAAAAAAGAGAAAAATAATTTTTCAGCAGTTGACTTTACTTCGTGCCATAAGTGTATAAATAATATACACAATGCAGCTACAGGCCACACACAAACGCTTTGAGAATATTACGAGTGACTTTCCATCATTTTGAACTTTCAAACTTCAAGCTAAGTTACAAGAGCTGTTAATTTTATAAAGAATTCGGATTAAAAACTATTTCTGTCGTTCTCCTGGGGAAGAAAGAAAAATCTTAGCGCAAGACAAAAAAGAGTGCGGTCTAAATAAAGCTTTGTTTGGTTGTTGTAATATATCTTAATATCATTAAAATAAATACCAATAACTTTTTGCACAAAGTCAAAAAAAAACGATAAGCTAGATCTTCGCGTTCGGTTGATGTAGTTTGCAGATCTTTATTTACAAATTCAGTTGTTATGGTAAATTACGGAACAAAAGTAATCTTGAAAGATTTTTAAGATTTAAGGGATTCCAAAAAAATTTAGCACAAGCATAATTTTTTTACCTCAATGAATGAAGGCATGAAGGTTCAAGCTACACGCTCAATAACTAAACAAATAGCTAGATTAATTTAAGTATTAACTTTATAAAGTTTCTTTTGCGTCGCTTCACCAAAACACAACCAGATCACGTGCTGTCTGCAACAACTTCTTTAGAGAAAGCACGTGGGATAACTATTACCATCATAGAGCGCAGCTGAGTAGAATTTCATACAGAATACAGTATGTATTTTTTAAATGACGTTTATTGTGTATATACCCAGATTTTTTTAGATTTTTTTGTCTAATAACCTGAAAAAAACGTTGAAGAGAGGACGTTGATTTCTGATGGCTTGCGTATTTTAACAAAAAAATTATTGCAACAAAAAGATTCACACACTCATCATATTGAAGGATTCTCAATTTGTTCTGCATCATATTGAAGGACTCAATTTGTTCTGCACACTATGCACGCTTTTATTGGGGCCACTAACATGTTATAGGGACTCAAAACAATCGAATCTCTAAAAAAGGGCTAAAATTTGTAGTAATGTGTCATGATATTGCATTTCAATGAATTTTTGAAAAATAGAAATTTTGCCTGTATCTAATGTCAAGTATGTAGAACGGCAATAAAATCATCTGCATAGCAAAACTTACAGAATTGAAAAAACAAACATTCGTTCAGAAGATACGAATCATATTCCAAAACTTTTATTTTTTTGAGTTCCTATTTGTATATTTGTGTATTTTGCATTTATAGGATCATATATACAGTATAGTCGACAAAATCACAAGGTAGCTGGATAATATAATAACAAATATTGATCCTATTACACGGTTACCTAGTTGAATAAAACTAGGCAGGGATCTGTAGTCTGTTGTTGCTAACATGTATACAGAAGGTCAATAAATGAACCCCCTATAAAATTCACTTATAATATTAAAGGAGAATTAACCCCACCAAAATATTTTTGCTAAAACCTTTCCTTTTTCATCTATGAATCAAAGTACAATAATGAAAATTTCCAAAAACTTTTCAATAGCTCTATTTTGAGGTTTCAAAAATGTCATACTATCTTTCTCGTGACAACACAACCTCCCAACTGTTAAACTGTTAAACAAAGTTTGAGTGTTCTTGTATTTAGTTGTACCATGAATTAGTAAATATTTTCTTGAAAACCAACAAAATCCTTTTCTTTTTTAAGTTTATTTTACCGAGGCCGGGGGAACTGGCAGTGTAATCCACACTGGTGTGGGACCCCATTGGAAAAATATGAGGATATGAAAAGTAATCCATCTATCATATATATATACCCGAGTTTTATCGCTTTGCCAAAGAAATTATTTTAAATTCGTGTTCAACCTTTTTATAAAATGAGGGTTTACCCTATATAATGATTTTTAGATCATCATGGCAGATAAGGTCCTTATAATTGGTAGTGGAAGTCGTGAACATGCACTGGCTTGGAAAATATCACAATCAGAAGAAGTGGGAGAAATTTATGTTTCCCCTGGAAATGCAGGCACTCTTTGTGTGCATAAATGTACCAATGTTGATTTGAATTTGAATGACTTTGGATCTGTAGCAAACTGGTGCAAAGATCACAGTATAAACTTGACAGTTATTGGACCGGAAGTCTATCTAGCAGATGGTTTATCTGATACCCTGAATTCTTATGGTTTAAAATGTTTTGGACCAAGTAAACATGCTGCTCAAATTGAATCCAGTAAATTTTTTTCCAAGCAATTCATGGACAGATATAGAATTCCAACAGCTTGTTGGAAGAGTTTTACAAACACAGATGATGCAACAGACTACATCAATAAGTCTGGTACTTCTGGGTTTGTTGTAAAAGCAAGTGGATTGGCCTCGGGAAAGGGAGTTTTTGTTACATCTGATAAAGAAGAAGCTGTGAGAGCTGTTATTGATATCATGAAAGTATGTTATGTTTTATATCAGGAAAATTTGATGTATTCTTATGTCAAGGGTATACAGGTGTTTATTGACATTGTCAGATTAAAAAATTTGGTGAAGCCGGAAATACTGTAATCATTGAAGAAAAACTTGAGGGAGAAGAAATTTCTGTAAGTCTATATATTTTTCTTTTGACATTATGATACTGATAAGAAAACTGTAAGAGGCTAACCCAGTATAACTATTATAAATGAAAAATAAGCATGTAATTTTTCAGTTGAAGTCCAGCTTTTAAAAAAGTTTTTATAGAAACGTAGAAGATTTCAACATGTAACGAAAGCGTATTGTGTACCCTCTTTTGATCATGTCTTTGATACTATGAAAATGGTTAGTCTTCTTTATTGGGAAGTTTATCAGCTTCTTTTTGCACTGGCTGACACCCTGTGTTTGTTAATGTCTTTTAAGGTCACCAAACTAAGGCAAGTGACAGAAATAACGTTCTTAATAAAATTATAGAAATAATTATCCTAGCTTAACTACTTTCATCATTATAATGGTCTGTTTTATGTGTCCTTACCTAAAGTTTTCACTATTTTTCTAATTATGTTACTCTTAATTTTTCCAAGATTATGTACACTAGAAACTATGTGCGATAAATAGTTTCTGAGTCTTGTTAGCACAAGTTGGTGATATTGAGATACATCATGTCTGTAATTTGAGCCACACAAGGAGAGAATCACTTTTTGTCTCTAGGTTTTTGCATTCAGTGATGGTGAACATACTGCTGTTTTTCCTCCTGCTCAAGACTACAAACGAGCTTATGACAATGACCAAGGTCCAAATACAGGAGGAATGGGTGCTTATTGCCCTGTTTCCCATGTGAGATTTGTTTTTTTATGCTAATTACGAAGTAATGATTTTCTGTTACTCCTTTGTTGATTAACTTGTTGTAATTTTCATTTTCACAGGTCTCTGATGAAGTCTTGAAATATATTCGTACAAATATTATTCAGACAACAGTTGATGGTCTGAAGAAAGATGGTTATCCTTTTGTTGGATTGCTCTATGCAGGTTTAATGCTTACACAAAATGGACCCAAGATACTTGAGTTTAACTGCAGGTTTGGGGATCCAGGTAAGTTTAATTTAGGTATGATTAAGATTTTAGTCAAAGTCAGTTACATAATTAGTATTGGCATTTAAATTTAAATAATTAACAAAATTGAGAGCCTTGTAAAAAGCATGTAAACGAGATTCTTTTAGATAATTTCTTTTGACTTGATGTTTCAGAAACACAGGTGGTGTTACCTTTGTTGTCATCTGACCTCTACGTAATTATGAAGTCATGCTGTGCTGGTAACTTACAAAACACTCCGGTAACGTTCTATAAAGAAAAAACTGCGTTAACAGTTGTTTTAGCTAGCGGTGGTTACCCAGAACAATACAAAAAAGGAATGGCAATTTCTGATCTAAAAGATGTTGAGGTATAGTTAATGTATTTAACATTACACCACTTTTGCATTATGAATACTTAGTTGCCTATCTGTCTGTTTATCTGTCATTCAAATGGAAGATTAAGTTGTGTATTATTAGTAATGTATTACATAAGTGCCCACAAACATTTTACACAGTTTTACAATTTTCATTGTTAAGTGTGAAACATTGCATTGTGTACTATTATAGAGCATGATTTTTAGGGGCAAATATAACTGACATTTTTTGCGGTCCATGGCATTATGAAAGTATGGGATCAAATGGATGCTCTTAATGGATGACAAGTGACACTGACTTGGACTCTTTTTATAAAGTCACCTTGTTGTGAATAACCCCATACACTTTTAAGCACAAGACTCATACACATGACTCATACACAAGGTTATTTTTGTATACTGATTTTCTGTGCCGGGTTTTTCCCTGAGAAAAACATTCTCTATAGTTACTATGATCTGGGATTTTTTCAAATCTCTTTATTATTAGAGCTAATGTTATCATTTTGTGACTTCAAAAATTTAACTGCTTATCCAGTAATCAATTTTATCTCCAAAGACAACAATAATAGTTCTGTCAATATCATAAATACTAAAATTCTAATATAAAGGTTTAGGGAAATTTTTTCGTTTTAATAAAACTGTTAATTTATAAAAAGTGTAATTTGACTGAGAAAGCTAGGTAAGGGAATTTCCCATACAGAGAGAAATTACTCTGCTTTTAATTCAAGATTTTTCTCAAGGTTTTTTCCTAAAAAGGGATATATAAGCATGAAACAAACTTTTAATTAACCATGTTACAGCATAGCTGAAGATCTAAATACTGTTCCACTGATAAATAACATTGAAAATGAATATACATAACAATGATAACACATCTTCTCTTGCAAAATATCAACATACAATACTAGTTGATTCTGGTTATGGTAGTAATAGTTTTGGAAGTTATTGGGATGATGAAACAACTATTAGTATTGAAAAGAAAATTCAGGAGCTAAATTTGGAGAGGGATGATTCTAACAAATTAGAATATAAAGAGAAAATAGCAGCTTATTTAATAAAAGCATTAACTCCAGATGAGGACAACGACACGTAAGCAACTTTCCCTTTCTGTTGGAAAATTGAGAAGTGTATTTTAAGTGTTTTAGTTCACTCAAAAACAAGAAATTTTATTTTTTAGGTACTTAAATATACTCATGGCAAAAGGATTGCTGGTACAAGCTCAACAGCTGATTGAAATCTGCCCAAAACCCTGTTACTTAGACATACAAAATAACTTAGGACAGGTTGTTGGCTATGTATTTTTTTTGCTGTATCCTCTCATCAGAATAATAATCAGATATATTTTTTTAAATTTCAATTGTTCGTTTGTTGCAGGCGGGTATTCACGTAGCAACTTGTTTGAATTTGTATCGAATTGTATATCAACTGATCTTAAAAGAAGTGAAAATTGATTTGGTGGATGTCAGTGGAAAAAATTTATTTCATATTTGTGCTGAACAGGGTCATGTGGAATCATTGAGGGCCATTGTTGATGCTATAAGAAGGACAGGCAAATGCCAAATGATGATGCAGTTGTTGCATGAACCAGACAATGATGGCTACACTCCATTTTACATAGCTGTTTCACAAAAAAAGGACAGAATTTGTTCTATCCTTGCATCTTTCAATATCAATGTAAATACAATGGTAGGTATTAATTTGAAATTTGTTATATATTATACTTATTAACCATATTGTTTTGCTATTGGAAATAAATGTATGAATGTAATCCTTGTATGTTATCCTTAATTTTAGGATAGAAAATGTGGCAACTCTCCTCTCCATGAAGCAATACTCTCACTTGAAGCAGATCGAGAATTTGTAGAATTTTTGATAAAGGACTGTAAACTAAATGTGAACCATCAAAGTTACATTGGCATAACACCATTGCACATAGCTTCCAGCAAAAATGATAAGCCTATGTGCTCTGCGCTACTATATCACAATGCTGACTTAAACATACGTGACATTCAAGGTCTCACACCTGTGGACTACACCAGTGATAGTGATCTCCAAAAACATCTACTACTTTGATGATATTGTGGTGTAAGGTTGATGTTTGTAGAGTGTTAAATTAAAAATCATGCCCGGATCAGATGAAAAACCTGCTACTCACAGGGAAAAAAAAAATGGAAAAAGCTATTGCTCCAAACAATTCTCGAAAATAATGATTTACCAAGACAAAACATGAACATGATTCATCAAAGCTAGTTTTGATGGATATTTATAAATGGCTTCAAGAAGATAAAAGAAATGCTCAAAGTGGATATTGAATATACCATTGAAAAGAAGATAAACTCAACGATTATATTTGACTAGTTTACATCACTATTATACATGTAACGGTATATCTAATGATAAAATAAATTTTGCTGATACTAAATTCATATTTCATTAATCAAATGATCCCAAAAATTTAGAAAAAAACTGTATTAATTTTGTTGCAGTGTTGTTTTGCTTTGAATTTTTGGAAAAACATTGCTGCTTATGTTGTGATACCAGTCCACTGGCGGGATATTTTGAGAAAGCGAAAAGTAAACTGTGTTTAATTCTGATTTTTTATAGCTAATTTTAGCTAAGGTAACCAGGTTGAGAAACTCTGGTGAACCCAATGTCAAAAAGCCACTTTCATTCTTTTTGAACTGTAATGAGAGTTGACTGGAACTTTCCAAAACATCTAAGTAGGTACATAAATTTATCAAAAACCAAATGGAATTTTTTTTATGACACTTTTTTTCTTTGTGATGAGTCCTATTGCATCCTGTTGGAAAAAGCTGTTTAAATAGCTGGATAGTTAACTTGGAAAGTCTGCAACAATGATGCAAAATAAAAAAGTTTCATGAATGTTTTGCTATAGCAAGTAATATCAGGGGTCGTAGCAGTTTCTTTGCAAGCAGCTTTTGGTTTACCTGAATTTCAAAAGAAATGTTAAAGGTTGTGTTGTATATGGTTTCAATATACTATTTTGCTGAATACTTTGATGGCCTTCTTTAAAGCTAATTCAATGTGGTGATACGAACCCTTGAACTACAAAGTGTTTACCTGTAATATATTTTGTACCTAGAGTTAATGATTTTGTAATTCTTTATTATTTTCCATTGAATTCAGCTGCTCACTCATGGATCGATTGATGACGTTCGATTTTCAATTTTAGTCACATGTGTGTCCTTATTTACAAATTTGTAACCTGAGGATTTTTTTTCTTCACTGTCATGCAAGAATAAGGATATTCAGGAAAAATAAATTTTTGCTTTGTTAAAAATTATCATGATAAAGTTCCATTTACAGTTGGGGGAAATTCAGAATATGTTTTCTTTTTAAAAACAACAGGTTGTTATTATTATGTTAAGGGTAGTGAACTACAGTTGTGAACAGTATTTTAATGCTACAAGTGAACGGGGTTGACGAAAGCATGGTAATTATAAACCAATATGTTTTGAAAAGATCAATTGTGGTTTCCATCATGAAAAATATACTTGGAGAGAAGGAATTCTCTTAACAGTGCTTCTCTGTGTGTTTTTTAAGTAGCCATAATATGAGAAAATGTGGGTAATTGCTCCTTACATCGGGAGGCCTGCTACTACAATACTTTCACAACTCAGTTCTTCTTTTATTGGGAAATACGGAAATTGCACTATGAACCAATAAAAAAAATAACTTTTGCCTTTAGAATATGCCGGATGTGATGTTATTTCATGCAGGGACTAAACTCCACAATGACAGTATTCTCACAAATGGTGGTCGAGTAATGTCTGTGACAAGTATAGCAAGTGAAATGTCTGCAGCAAGGACAAGGTGCTATGATGCTGTCTCGAAAATCTTCTTTACAGATATGTCTTACAGAAAAGATATAGGGCGCAAGGCAATAGGGTAAGGCAGAGGTAATTTTAATGATACTCTGTGGCTCTAGTTTAACATGGAATAGAAACAGGCGTGGATTTAGACTGGTGCGCTGGTGCCCTTGCACCGGAAAAATTCAGTAGGTGAAAAATAAGATGTATCTCGGAAAATAAGTAATTATTTTCAGGAAATTAATAGGGCTCGTGTTCTCCTTCCTAGTTGTTACAATTTCTTTGACTATGCTGTGACATTTTTTCGCCTTTGCAAGCCCTTCACTGGAATTTATTTGGTTGCAAAAGTATTTATTCTAAAACATTTGTCCTGCAATAACAAAATGTGAAATCGGGTGATGTCTTCCTTGGAAAATACATGTTCAGAAGTTTGGTTACCAGAGACACTTTTGCACTATTCTGCTGGTGCAGATATGCAAAGTTTCTGCCTGAGTTTTGATATCTGTCTGACTGGTACAAGCTCAAAAAATGGAAAAGAAAGAGTATGGCATTTTGGAAGTTAATTATACACCTTAGTGAAAGAGAGGTTCTGTTTCCCCATGAACAGTCCATGTTTCCCACAAGAACAGAGCTAGTGAAGAAGATCATAATCTGATTTTAATTATTTGATACCTTAAAGTCACAAAAATATTTCGCAAGTCTTCAGCTATTTTTTCTCATTTCTGGAAAGGTGAACTCTGAAGAATTCCCCCCTGTAGAATTTCTAGCCATCCTTTTGTTGTATTCCAATGTCTTGTGTCAGCCCATAAATGATTTACAAAAGTCAGTGAATGCAAAAAGTGGGTGCATTTTTATTAAGAATGATGTCCTTAAGGAAAACTGCTTGATATTCCTTCAATTTATGCATTTTACAGGATTTTATGTGTACAAAAGTTCTCAAATTAGGATCTCACAACTTTTAATGTACGCGACTTTTATCAGTTTAGGCTGCTCATGACAATTAGTGCTTGCGACTTTTTTTGTAAAAGTCGTAAAAGCATTTTACGACTTTCGCAGCATTTTTTGTACGTAATTTATTATGACTTTAAGTTATGTAAATGAATCACTGGAACATTATCAATACTGAATTCTATGATGTTGATCAGTAAAATTGAAAAGGGAAATATTTACTTTATCCTCATATGGGTGTGGCTTCTAAACTTTACAAGTAAACAATGGTGAAAAAACAGTGTCTTACTAACAAAAACACATCAGTTCTTAATATCATAATTATATGGCATGATGATGAAGTAAGAGAATATTTAAATTGAAAAAATTGAATTAAACTTGTTGACTTAATGATGTTTGGTTATTTTTAATTACAATTTGACGTTTTCGTGCACTTTATATGATGCAAGTTACCATAACTACATGCTTGAAAAAGTCAATGTTTGGGCATATTATGGTTCGTGAACGCACGAAGAGCGTAGGCTCAAAACAGCATCCCCCAACCATAAGTTTGATAAGTCAAACACATTTTTACATCTTTTTCTATGTTTGGAACATTTTCTTTCTAATTTTTCAATTTTCCAGGTTATACAACAATATAACAATCACAAACTTAATTGTTACCTAAAAACAAAATTGTCTGTGAAGCTTAATTTTTTCGTTTTTTTTTTTGTTTTTATTTGCAATTCAGAACTGACAAGCTGGGTCTAACATATTTTAATGCTGGTGTTGACGTAGAGGCTGGTTCAGCATTTGTTGATATGATTAAACCATTAGCCTTGCAAACTGCTCGAGTTGGATGTATGACTGGCCTTGGTGGTTTTGGAGCATTATTTGATCTGAACGTTTTGGGGTATAAAGACCCCGTGCTTGTTTCTGGTACTGATGGTGTTGGAACAAAACTAAAGGTAAAAGTCAACAAACAAATTGTGATTCAAACTTATAAACTTTGATGTAATTTTTAAAATATCATGCTGTTAATGTAAAATCGATTTCAATCAAGATAACCTTCTTTTTTCTTTTTTTTGTCTCTTAAGTATTTAAACAGGATAATTGTTTCAGTGTTATTTACAATAATGGTTATTTACTGTTTCTCTCAAATTGAGTCAGATCGATATTATGATAAACATAAAAAAGCCAAAACACACTCCTTAAATTGATTAATTTAGGTTAAAACTTGTGAAATAATTTAAGAATCAAGGGTTAGATATTATAACATAAAATATACAACTTTGGACTTTCTTTCAGTTTTTGGTTTGTTATATGTAAACAATAGACTATCTTTTCCCCAATTTTTTAGATCTGCCACGAAATATCGGATCATTCTACTATTGGTGTAGATTTGGTGGCAATGTGTGTAAATGATATTCTTGCTCAGGGTGCTGAACCTCTATTCTTTCTTGATTATTATGCTTGTGGTAAACTAAACAAAGATTCTGCAAAGCAGGTTATAGCTGGTATTGCAAATGGATGCAACCAGGCAGGGTGTGCTCTTCTTGGTGGTAAGCTATGATTCATCTACATGCTCTTTTTCCTATTTCATCGCTCCATTTTTAAGCAGCCATTGTTTTTAATTAAGGCGAAACAGCTGAGATGCCTGGCATGTACAGTGAAAATGTGTATGATATAGCTGGTTTTGCTGTTGGCATTGCTGAAAGATGTCGTTTAATACCAAACATGAAAAGCATTCAACCAGGAGATATTGTCATTGGACTGGTATCATCTGGTATCCATAGCAATGGGTTTAGTCTAGTTCGGAAGATTGTGGATGTCTCTGGACTGAGCTATAGTGACAGATGTCCTTTCATGAAAGAAGAATTGACCTTGGGAGAAGCTTTGTTGAAACCAACTAGAATTTATGTGGAATCAATGCTGCCGCTGATCAAGGAAGGATTGATAAAAGCATTTGCTCATATCACTGGTACTTGTTTTTATGTGGTCTTATTAACTAGTACTCTGTATTTGGGAGAGAGAGATTTTAGATGGCTGTGTAGATTTGAAACATAGGTATGTGTGAATAATGTAATCATTATTGTTGGGTTAAACTCCGTTGGATAACTAACACATCATGACTAAGCAAGTTTTCAGTTTTGGTTAAGGTATGCAGTGATGTTTTGGTATTTTTTTAGCTTTTCATTGATTCTTTGAAAGTGCACATTATTTGACTATATAAATATATCATTTACAGCAAGATATTGATAAAAGATCGTGTTTAAAACTTACAGTTCTGAAATTTGAGCGTCAGAGATTTTCATAAGATATTGTACACAAAAGATACTTGCTGAAATTCAATCATTAAATCATTGATATTCTTTTTTTCATCCCATGTGTTTTATATATGTTACAGAAGGATCTTCGTCTGAATTTACTTTAGGTGGTGGTCTTGTGGACAACATCCCTCGGGTTTTGCCGCCAGGTGTTGGCTGCCTGTTGCATGCCACTAAATGGAAGATTCCTCCAGTGTTCGCTTGGTTAGCCGATGTTGGAAATGTCAACTACAAAGAGATGTTGAAAACATTTAATTGTGGCTTGGGTGGTATTGCTGTTGTTTCTAAGGACAACCTTGACATTGTATTGCGAAAGTTGAATGCTGCACAAGGAGACCTTGCTCACGCCGTTGGTGTTTTAAAGCCTGTCGATGATGACCAGCCGCAGGTTGATGTGCAGGGTTGGTAAACTATTGTTATCGTAAATTTGATTTTATTTTCCGTATGGATTTTGATTCCTCATTCAAATTTGTTTCTCGCGTGTTCAGATTTTGAAGCATCTTTACAGATGGCAATTAAAGAGACAAGCATGTGGCAAGCTGCTGGCGTGAAATCATCAGACAACCGGCGCATGAGAGTCGGAGTGCTGATCTCTGGCAGCGGTACGAACCTTCAAGCTTTGATTGACCAATCTTTGAAGCGGGACAGCCACGCAGAGATTGTGATTGTTGTTTCTAATGTCGAAGATGCGTATGGCTTACAGCGAGCAGAGAAAGCTGGCATTACGACAAAGGTGATGAATGATCTCGTAAACATTAATTGATTAATGCTTTCCGTTATGGGAAACCAGGTTTTGAGGTGATGAACCATTATAGTTACAGTGATAATTTTTTTCAGGTCATCAACCACAAAACTTTCAAGAAACGATTAGATTTTGATATGGAGGTTTTATCGACACTGAAACAAGCGCAAGTGGAGCTGGTCTGCCTTGCTGGCTTCATGCGTATTTTGACCGGTGAATTCGTACGTGAGTGGCACGGAAGGCTGATCAACATCCATCCGTCACTGTTACCGTCTTTCAAAGGAATCAACGCGCACGAGCAAGCGATAAAGGCCGGCGTGAGAATCACTGGTTGTACTGCTCATTTTGTTGTGGTATGTGTGGCCACGAACATTTCCAACACAAAGCTGTTCTAGTGGTGGGCTGAAGTACGCCAGGGCGGCGGGAGCGGAGGGAGGGGTTCAACATCTGGGCGATTCAAGGCAGCCACTATAATAGTGTGAAGTTGAATGGATGTTTTAGTTCCCTGCTTCAGAGTGGGGTTGAACTTTAAGGGTATGTCTGGCTGAGTGATTGAAGTAGTCATTCATCTTCTGTGTCACAAATTGGGGTTTTTTTAATGGCCCTCAGTGATAAGAGCTTCGAGACCAAGTTAAAAATAAAACTAAATATGAAAACAGTTTCCCCTTCATTGCGAAAACGTCTCTAGAAATTTGAATTTTTTTGCTTTCTATAAACAATGTTTCGAAGAAGCATTTAAATGCTTTTTTACAGTTTGACTGATGACTCGGTGAACACCATTCATTGCAGTCGCTTTGTTGAAGGTCGTTCATCTTAAATTCTGCGCAGATGGAAGCTCTATGCATTCAGATTGACTACTTACTTGTCGATACATGCCGTTGGAAATTCATTTTTCTGTATTCCGACGAGTAAAGCTTTCAGTTTCTTTCTCGTCAAAAAAGGACAGGGAAGGAAATGAAAGGAATCCACATTATTTTCAAAAAAACGCCATCATGCGTTTACTGTGCGTTATGTTGTTATTGTTATGTTGTTGTTATTATTATGTTGTTATTGTTATGTTGTTGTTATTATTATGTTGTTATTGTTGTTATTGTTATGTTGTTGTTATTATTATGTTGTTATTGTTGTTATTGTGTTATTATTGTTGTTGTTACTTCATCAAAGACAAATTATTTTTTAGGAAGAGGTAGACGCGGGTGGTATAATCGAGCAGGCTTGTGTCCCTGTCTATCCTGATGATACAGAAGAAACGTTGGCAGATCGTGTTAAACTGAAGGAGTGGGAAGTTTTTCCGCAAGCCATGGAAATGGTAGCTAGTGGATCGGTGACCGTAAAAAACAATCGGGTTGTGTTCCACAATACGTAGAGCAACGAGTGCTACGACGACGACCAAGCATTGATAAACAACGGCTTTTCCGGCCCATCAAACGGCAACTAATGAACTAACGGAATTGATGTGACTGTCATTTACAAAAATTTATGATGGAGTTGTGCGCTGTTCGCTAGTGTTTTTATACGTCTTCTGTGATACGTTAGCTGTTGCTTGTGTTTTTATACGTCTTCTGTGATACATTAACTAACGTTTTCACTAGCTTCAAAGTTAAGATCTTTCCCGATGCATTCATGTTCGAATATTGCATTCGAGGTCAGGCGTTAGTAATATAGACAGCAACTCGATGTTTCAAAATAATTTTGAGAAAGGTCTAATGACAACTTCATCTTCAACTGATCCAACATTTCGACTGTTGTCTTTTCCAATGTTCTTTCGGATGAGTGTATGTTTACATCACAGCAGCTTTAACCTCGTTTTCAAGTTAATGATAATCATTTACCAAAAACACTTGAGGGAGACATTAAACGAAATTCTTCTATCATGATGAATTAAAATTTGAGACAAGAAATGAGGCTGCAATGACGTAACTTATGTGAAACTTAGAGGAGACGATGCTAATACGAAACGACACGATCATCAATCAGTAGGAGACGGGTTCAACATTTGAATTCGGTAGAGGTCGGATGTACGGCTGAATGTATAACTATTGACAGGTTTGTCTGTCCAGTTTTCTCTGAAATACAACGCATACCGGATCCCAATGATAGTGTATATTTCATTAGTTTTCCACCAATGTGAATTACAAATTCTTACTGGTAAGAATCAACATTCAATCGTGTGGACAGTTTTTCATTTACATGAGAATTATGACGTGTAGTGATATTCGTTATTGTTGCTATAGATATTTTTTTCTGTAATAAAGTGCATTGTACTAATATAATTATCAAAATAGAATATAAAGGAAATGAGAGAAGCGGTTTAAAGCAATTTGATTTCCCGTAACCTCCGTCGTATTCTTAAGGCAGATCTACATCTAAAAACTCGGCATTACTTTAGGGAAGAACATGTATGTACATCTCAAATTAGCCGTCTCGTGTGAATCCGCGTTTAGAACGATTTAGAATGTTTTCATCATTCAAAGAGTTTACAAAACTGGCCATAGTGACGAGGATGGTGGAGATAATGAAGAAATAACAGAATATTCAGAACTTGCAGTTTGAGAGAAAAACCTATTTGATTAACAAACAACGAAAGAAAATCGATAGAAAATGAGATCCCCCCAAAAAAGAAAAACATAATGTCTCCGTGTGGATTATGTTTAGACTTGGCAGATAATATAGGTTTTTGTTTCGGGATGGAATTCGTGCCCAACCTCGTCCTCAGGGCTTCTGGGCGGAATACTGCTTTCGACGTATTGCAGTGATTTCATCCAGGAAATGAAAAGTGAAATGATTTTAGTCTGTTGTTGATATTTGCTTACCTTTGGCATCCTATCATGTCAGAGCCTATTAATTTCTTTGAAAACATTTTAGCAATACGCTAAATAAATATGAACACTCCGGAAACATTCTGTAAGAACATCACAAGTTTTTTTTTTACCTTTTTATATTTTATCTCTTTATATGCGTTGCACTGAATATAGTCTAAAAGATCACGTTGTACTTAGATCGTGCAAATATGCTAATGATATATAATTAGGGATATAAAATTTTCACAATGCTATCATGGAGAAAAGTTTGCGTTGCCGTAATGGTTGCGTAGAAGCCATAAATTAATCATTTATCATCTCCTTCATCACTCTGTAGATGATGAGGGATGAAAATAGATCTTTCGTGAGTTGGACACCAATCGCCAAAACGAGTATGGCCTCGTTATTATGTGGACTGGAAATAAAGTAATAAAGATGTAGATAAAATTAGTAAAACTGTATAACCAGAGGCATTAACAGCGTGTAAGCAGAAATTCTAGAAAGGTGCATTACGTTAAGAACAGGAACTTTTTCCTTTTTGCCATGGTTTTTCTATAGCGAAATTTGACCAAAAACATTCATTGATTGAGCAAAGGTTTTTCGCTCTTTTTGTTTTTTCGACATACGAAACTTTAATACAAACCGCTAACGTAAAATGACTGTTGTTATTATGCCTAGAATGAATTCATAAAATTTGAAAATTGTGTACAAATTGTTTTCATCATTAAGGGGATTTGTCTCAAGTAGTTAAAAGCCATTTGAATGAGTCAAAATTACTGTTTCTGTCTCAGTGTCAATACGGATTTGTTGAGTGCCTCCTTTTTGGGTTCAGTCGATATGTATTACTGACATTAAATTAGAGAGATAATATACTTATTACCTCCGTTATATTATTACTGTTTATCCTAATATCATGATTCTGTCATACTATCATTCTATCATTTCATATATCATGATTATGTATCTGTATATCTGTATATCTGCATATCTGTATATCAGTATATCTGTATATCTGTATATCTGTTTATCTGTATATCTGTATATCTGCATATCTGTATATCTGTATATCTGTATATCTGTATATCCGTATATCTACATATCTGTATATCTGTATATCTACATATCTGTATATCTGTATATCTGTATATCTATATATCTGTATATCTGTATATCTGTATATCTGTATATCTGTATATCTGTATATCTGTATATCTACATATCTCCATATCTGTATATCTGTATTATCTGTATATCTACATATCTCCATATCTGTATATCCGTATATCTGTATATCCGTATATCTGTATATCTGTATATCTGTATATCTGTATATCTGTATATCTGTATATCTGTATATCTCCATATCTGTATATCCGTATATCTGTATATCTGCATATCTGTATATCTGCATATCTGTATAGTAGTATATCTGTATATCTGTATATCTGTATATCATTATATCTGTATATCTGTATATCTGTATATCTGTATATCTGTATATCTGTATATCTGTATATCTGTATTATCTGTATATCTGTATATCTGTATTATCTGTATATCTGTATTATCTACATATCTTTATACCTGTACATCTGTATATCTGTATATCTGTATATCCGTATATCTGCATATCTGTATTATCTGTATATCTGTATATCTGTATATCTGTATATCTGTATATCCGTATATCTGTATATCTGTGTATCTGTATATCCGTATATCCGTATATCTGTATATCTGTGTATCTGTATATCTGTATATCTGTATATCCGTATATCCGTATATCTGTATATCTGTGTATCTGTATATCTGTATATCTGTATATCTGTATATCTGTTATCTGTGTATCTACATATGATACTGCCACTGTTGACTTATTCGGGTCCAGTAAAGTCTGGATTTACCAATACTTAGAAAGAACGTTTGTCCTCACTCACCCGTAACACTTGGTGGAAATGTCAAAAACTTCTTCCAAGATGTGAACAAACAAAATTGTGTGTTAGTAAAGAAATGTCTGGGTGAGAAAACTGGAAGCTACACCTTTAACAGATACTTTGAAGTATTTAAACATGGCCGGTGTACTCGAAATAACAATCTTGTTACAAAAATGTTTTTATTTCAATGGTGCTAAATTGTTCAATAGCCTCCCACGTGAGATAAGACTGAAAAACAGCCTTGCTGAATTTCAGTCTTCTCTCTCTGAACACCTTTTTTGATTTAAAGTATTAATACAGCGTGCGCCATCTATCTATCTATCCTAACCTTCATTTTATTCATTCGTCGATTTGTGTGACAAGCTGTATTATAACCTACAATTGATTATGTATTTTAATAAAATTTTAGTCTTTTTAGCCTTTTGCCTTGTTCTTTTTCTTTTTCTTAATAACAGGACAAACTTGGAAAGAAGTATTGCTGTATATATTGTATATATTTGTAAATACTTTAGTTTTTTTTCCTGTATAAAGATTCAGAAATAAATGAATAAATAGAATATTGTGTGTGCATCGTCAGTGCGAAACTTATACATTGCATCCCCAATCGAACGTGACTTTTTGGGGTGGTGAACCACTAGGGATACCTTTTTTTTATTATCATTTTTGTTTTATTCCAAGGATCGCCGCTGACTTGGCTTTGAAAACACGTGAAAACAAGCTTTTGGAAGTTAAAACAGTCCAGGAGCCATTAGAATTGAACCTCAGTTTTCCCATTATACGTCCCTCGTTTATCGCTGGTTAAGTGTGTAAAGTCTTCAGAGTGTAAAGAAGAAAAGTTAAGGTACAACACTGACTGTACACCAGAAGTTCCGATTTCGAATTTGTCTGTGGCTGAACGCAAGTTGTAGCCGTTGATAACGAAAAATGTTCTTTAATGAGGTCTGTGGGGTGACAGAGCATGTGGACATGGGTCGGCGATGGCACCATGGCGGCTTATACAAAGTTAATATTTAATACAATTAACTTAACTCTTTTCTAAGTTTAATTATTCTTTACAATCACTCGATTTATAACTTTTACTATTTACTATAATTACTATTTACTATAATTTTTTTCAGTTAATGTTTGTAAACCAGATCTTTTCTTTATTGTATTTTTATGACTTTTATTGTAAATATCAATTTTAAATCATCCAACTGTAAACCTATTTATACGCCCAGAAAACATTCTACAACTTTACCTGGCGAAGAGAAAAGTCGAAAGCTTGTACATAAAAAATAACGCACACTTGCCAGATGTCGTCCTGTCTCTTAGTTGCATTTCATTTTTTTTTCTTTTTTTTTTTCTTTTTTTTTTTTTTTTTTTGTTGCTCCACAATTCTGCGGTTCGGTTTAACGACTCTGGTTACAGTGTATAGTGACCATATGATTTTTTTTCTGTTCTTCATAGCTTACTTATTTCTCTCACTACAATAGTTTAGGGCCATTTGTCTCCGTATACATCGATAGGGCGGCTACAATAGTAACTACAAAAAATCTCAACATCGTTGAAGTTTACGCCATACGCCTGTCTTCATTTTTCATTTTTGACACTTGTCTTATCAAACTTCTTTTTCTTGTTTCTGAAGTATATGTTTATTAGCAAATGTTACTTTTCTAATATTTAATTTATGATCGTGCACATACACTAGTCTTTCGCTATTTCAGTAGAATTAGCCAAATGTAAATCTTTGGAACTGAAATATAAACCGTTATTATTATTATCATTTATCTCAGACGCCAACAGTATAATTCGATCGCGAGTAGGATTATTCTTACATACAGCTGTATCATTCATACGGTAGTAGTACATTGCTACTAATACCATTATTCTAACATTAAGTAGTACTTCAGTCAATTTTTAAGTAGTAATCTCATGCTATCATCAATGAATCGGTATTGTAGTAGGTTTTACACTAGTTATGATTTCACCCCCAGTTGGTAGCACTGTAAAAATCACCTTAGACAACATTGAAGGCACTAGCAAGTGATAGACGCTTAAGTATCGGCTTGATTGACTTAAAGATCAACTTGTTTTCTTAATGCCTAAAGGATTGGGTGTCAAAATGAAAGGAAGTTTCTTTTCGGACAGCATTGATCTCTGTACTTATACCACAGGGTCATCTAAGAAATTAAAAACAACACATGTAATGATGACACGCAAAAATCAAGTTGATTATCAGACAGCTCTTTAACTTCGGGGAACCTACGGTATTGCATTGTTTCTTTTCACGTGTGGAGGTTAACACATGTGGTATACCATTTGGCACTACACTTCATAGCAAACATCAATCAATGGACAACCTAAATCGAATAAGCAACTTTAAAAATTCAAGTGATCCTCTCGCACATAGTAGTACCTGTCTCAAGAGGTCATGGCAGTAGCTCTTATTTAATTGTATGGGTGCAAACACAAGCTTAGCATGCAGCGATGGTGTAGTGGTTAGTACCTTTGAGTGTGACTGCTACGGCCCGTGTTCGAGTCCATTCATGTCGTATCTCAATACACAACTCCGAAGCGCTTTAAAAGCAGCGTGTCAGCCTATTAGGAGCCATCGACTGACTGCACACTGGCCTTCGGGCAAGTTAGAGCAATGCTATACGTATCTCTGGCGGTAAGTCAACTAATAGTTGCAAGTCGGCGGGCGGAAGAACCAACCATTACGGATGGAAGCCCAAGGACTAAAAACTCCCGTTACTTACTTACTTACTTACTTACTTAGCACCGTATGTTACTTAAAATATGACAACAAGCTTCATTGTTTTTGTTTATTCCTATTTTGGAATAGACAAGAATCGAAAAAAGTAATAAGCAACAACTTGTGCATTTTTTGTAATACGTCTGTTAACAATAACAAAGTGCTCATATATGACAGTGGTTTGGAAGCTTTAGCACAGTTCATCGAATGGGGATAAAGAAACAACAACAAAAACAAAGCTTTAAATCAGCACATAACACTAAACGCATTAGTTTGCATAAAGAGACCTATTCTATATGCGTATTCATATGCGTACCGCTGTCACAGTAAATTTTAACTCCCCTAAATAATGACTACCCCGTCATAATAAACTAGTTTATAGTGACTCCCCCATCAAATTAAACTAGTTAATTATAACTTCCCAGTTAATATAAACTAGTAAATTATGACTCCCTAGAGTTAACATTTCCTAGGAAATCCTGACTCCCCTGGTTTAAAATGACTCCCCTCTAAATCTTGCTTAAAAACTTTTAAAATTCATATGGCCATTCTTTGGACGTCAAAACTTTAAAAACTTTAAATTTTGTCTACTCATTCCTTCACCAAATACCTTATTCTCAACTTCAGTTGAGCTAAAATCTGAGAATGTCTGTGTGTCTGTCAGTCTGTGTGACTGTCCGAAAAACTTTGGGGTAGCCTGAAAAATGGTCGGATTTGGCTGAAATTTTGCACACTTGTTCCTTGGGTGAATATCTTGGGGTGCTTTTGAAATTTTGATTTTTTGTGGCTGGGACGGGGCTTTGCACCAAAACGAGGCTAAAACTTTGGGGCAGCCTGGAGACTTCAAAAATGGTCAGATTTGACTGAACTTTGGTATATTTGAACATTGTGATTTGAACAGCATCAATTGGGCCTTCGAGTTAGTTGGAAAATACTGAAGCTAAGCTCAGTGTGGTAAGCACGTTCGACTAAATTATAAGGTATACGATAACTTATTTTGTCATGAAATTTTCTCAGGATTTATAGGGTTTATAGTTAAAGATATGCACTGCAATGACTTCTTTTGATGATAGGGGCGGGGGTCATGATTAACCAGTTTATTTTACTCCCTGACATTTTTCAATCCAAAATAATGGGACTCTTTATTTACTAAGGCAGTCATTATTTCCTAGGAAATTTCTACTCTAGGGGAGTCATTATTTCCTAGTTTATTTTAACTGGGGGAGTCATTTTTCCTAGGGAGTTAAAATAATCCGCTACAAACCTACATTATCAGAAAGTTCCTGAAAAAAAATTTCTATTGTTAAACTTAAGGACAATATGGATAAAAACCATTTTATAAAATCTGGCGAAGTTAACCCAGCAACATCCACTATGTATGTATACATAAATTGTGTAGTATACTACGCAATTTAAAAGTCCTTATTTTCGTGGTCAATGTACTGGTTTCATAAGGGTCTGGTTCGTTTAAGTTAATACAAAATAATCTTTTCGATCAACCAACACCATATTTTAAGATAACGCAAGTGACAACAAAACAAATTACATTACAAAGTATGAAATGCAAGTATAATACAATTGCTTCGTAGTTTCACAAAGTTCTTTTATCAAAACAAAACTTTGAACTGCTTTCCCAGAAAATTGGCTGGATAATTTTCCTAGAAACGTAGGTTTATTCATGCGAGTACGAAAGGTTTTCCGTAAAAAAATCAAACAAAAAAGACTGATAGAAAATGTCGCATTACAAAATAATGCCGCATCGTGGTTTCACTATGTAGAAAGTAACATTGATTTAGAAATTAATAACAACAATTAAGCCGAAGAATGAAAAACGAAAAGACATACATTGAAACCACGACGCGACATTATTTTCTGATGCGTCATTTTTTTAATATTACAAACAACTTGAAAAATTAGAAACAAACCATACATTTCTTAAGCTAAGAAGATGTTGTCATTGGGTAGCCAGTATATTTTAAAAATATGAAAGCATAACAACAAGTTACTTAACCCGTTACATCTTTTCAGCTTAATTGCATCATCAAGTATATATACAAAACGTTTTTATATATAATATACAAGAGTTTTTCTATTTTTTCCTTCTCCTTGTATCAGAAGGCTGAAAAGCACTACTCAACCCATCTTCCAAATCGACTTTCTTTCGTTTTACGTTTTTACTGCTAGCCTTCTCGCAACCTTCATTCGAATGTAAGCATGGAATTGATTCGCTCCCAGGGTCTGGCAAAGGTTGATCATTATCAACTGTCTCTACTGTCTCTACTGTTGTAACTTTTTCTGTAATTGAAAATAAAAACATCGGTTAAAACAAATTTAATGTTGTTCATTAACATTTTCAATCTCCACTTAACAACATACCTGCAGATAGCAGTAATTGTTCCAATTCTGGCAAGAAAATCAACTTTACATGAACACAATTTATTTCATGTTCATTTACTGTCATCCTCTTTCCTTTACAGCCTAATCCATGCTGCACCAACTTCTCTCTCATGTGTTTTAAGTCTGTTGAAGTATATTTATAGTTTAAAAATTTATTAATGTTGGTTAAAGAAACTGCATAGCAGCGACCGCACTCGCAACCCCGGGTCTTAACTATCTTCATGAACTTCGATGCCTGCAAAATATTTGAATAATAAATGATTTTTAATGTCATGTACAAAAGAAAAAAGTTTAGAAAAAAGAAAGAAAATAGGTATCACAAGAATCATATAATGATCCTTACTTCAACATGGTTACTTCCTTCATGCAATAGTTGCTTCAGGTCTTCTAAACTAATGGAATCTCTGAATGAGTCTCTCATGAAGGACTGCAATGGTCCCGATAGAAACCCTCTCACAATCTCTTTAATGTCATCTTCTTTTTCCCCAGCTTTTCTTAAAAGCTAAAAAATAAGTAAATAAATGATGATAATAAATTACTTAAATGATGAAGTTTGGAACTGTGAAAAAGAATTCACTAAATATTTTCTCATTTGTTTAACAAATGCTTCACCTGGTATGTTATATAAATTAGAATTCCATAATTTAAAATGGATCTTGGATCCAACTGCAATATGTCCTTAATCAGATCAGAACACATGTCCAAAATATCGCCATTTAATTCTGATATATCATGTTCGATGGACAAAAGATCTGGGAATGCATTTGGTGCTTGTTCTTTAATAGCAGTTAATGCCACTTTAAATTCCACAGTCTGCTTTAACGAAAAATCATTCGTAATAGGTTCAAATGGTATGTAACATACCCGGCCATTAAACCTGAAATAGTGAAATAAGGCATTTAAATTGAGCATACTTTGTTTTGTGAAAATGAAACGAAATTTTTTTACCGTTTCATCTCATTTTGCGATATTTTTTGAAGAAATAAACCATTGGTGGTGCAGACAGGCATAGATGAGGCTTTTAGTTTAACGCCAGTTTTACTTGTCATTCTTTCAGACTAAAAGTAAGTCATTTATTAGGAATACTACAGGAAGAATGATAGTTAGCAATCAAATGCATTTGACACATTACGGGACAAATAAGAGGTGATGAATAGATAGAACAATGTATTTTCCATTACCTTATTATAGACCATCATAATGATCTTTTCTGCAGTAGCAAAACATTCTACATCTTCCCACCAAATAGGTACAGCAGCCGTGGATAATGCTTGAAGGATACCAGCATAAGTTGGATCTAGATACAACCAAAAAATCAAAATATTAAATAAATCAATATCAATGTCGGAGGTGAAATAGTAATATTATTATGAATAAATGTCACCATGATAGTTTTCCATAACCCCTACAGAAGCCATGCCAACCTCCATTGCAGTTGTTTTGGATGAACATGGGCTTCCAAACAGCATTGGAACAGGACAGTTTCCAAATTTCTTTATGATTACTCCATAATGCAGTGCTAAAGCCACTCCCCCAAGTACAAAACATGCCGAAGAAAAGTTTTTGCCTTGAGTATTTCGCCAAAATGCAAGTAAATTTGCTATGGTATTCTCATCAGAAAACAATCCTAAAAATTATTTCAAGTAACTGCACTATAGAACTGACACATAATTAAAACCAGTCTACATAATATATTATTGAAAAATTATAATTACTGGGAAGCTTCAATTTTAAACCAAAATTATCATTGGTGACAACAAGTTGTGCATCTTCTTCACTAATTTCGATTACATTGCCATCAACTTGGCTGAAGAAGCGCATTCCAAAAACACTTGGAAACGCATACAATGGATATCCAGGTCGGTCTTGCCTTCCAATAGACTTAAGATAAAAAAAATACAATAAATTATTCACCATAATCAACAAAGTACATACTTTGGTTAATTAAAATCATTTTAAAACAAAATTTTCTTTACTTCCAATGGAGTAAGTATTATTGCATCATCTCTTTGTGCATATTTTTCTGTAATGGCTGTTAAAATTTCTGGCAGATACTGGTCCTTTGCGTGACAATAAAATGTGTAACATTCGTTGTTTTTCAGTTTTTGGGATATAGAAAAATGTGTTGACATTTCATTCATGGTCAAATACGTCTTCCAATTTCTAAAAAAGAGCAAGATAGAATATAATGTGATTGTTTAAAAATATTTTAAGAAAAAATAACAAATTTATTTTCTCCAAACATCAGTAATAATAAAAGGTGTGACTCAAAATAAAACAAAATATGAAAATTTCACCAATGTTCAGCCAAAAATATATATTAATCTAACTTCTGACTGAAGTTTGTTTTGAAAAATATAGGTTTTATACCGTTTACTTTCATCACATGTAACTGATTTTGGGGGATGTTGGATGACAGCTCCCACAATGACACCATTTTGCTTAGCCACTGCAACTACAGATGGTGCCCAATTTGTGAGGGGTTTGACTTTTTCACCAGTCTTCATAACGATAAGTCCATCCTGGATTAATACATCGACTTCCACCTTTCGTACGTTGCTGAAGAAACAAAAAGAGGCCAGGACGCTTAAAGGTTAGTTAGCGGTTTCGCCAAAGTTGAAAAAAGCATGCAAGAGACTGCTGGTCATGCAGAGAGACAGACGAATAAAAAATCTTATGATACAAAAAGTATATAGAAGTGACAAAATGACAAGACAAGACTTATAATGACTCCACATAGATATTATAATCATTAAAATGTTAATTGAAAAGACAACATTTATGTCGAAATTGATGATGTATTCTAGATTGTTCACAAAACATACATAAATATAATTTGTTCTTTTGCTTTTGATAATTACTACATTACATTAACAAAAACAGAATATCATTGTTAGAGTCATTTTGGATTAGTGCACCACACACTTTCACAAGGTAATTAAATGCTTTATTTATGATAAACTTCAAGATTATTTTGTCTGTTTATTTTTATGGATGACAATAGATAGATTTCTACACATTTTATTTTTGTGTGTATATATTTTTATTTTAGGCAGGGTAAAGTGACATTGAAAACTTGCCTTTATTGATGGACACATTTGTATGTATGAATACATGAAACACAATATAGACATATCCAATGTAATTAAAGGTCCTTTTGGAGCAAATCTGACCAATATATATCATAAAACACAAAATCATAGCTAACTGAAGAGTATATATAATAAGAGGTTCCTTTATAATATATGTTGATAATATTACGAATTTATTTACTTCTCTGGTGAAAAATAACCCAAAACGTTATCTGTACCGTGTGATGGGGGCAAACTACCACTGTAAGGTTTTAATTTGAGGCGGCACTCACCCTGATAAAATAGCTGTAGTTATAACCCAGCCGGCACATTCGTTTAAAAACCTCTGCTAAGGAGTGCATTTCTATATTAATATACAAACAATTTCAATAAAAATTCTTTCCGTCACAGTGACTTTTTGGCGATTTTGCCGTGGGAAATTATCTGAATTAAGCCACGATTAACAAATAGCCTCTAATCTACCCTTATTTATTTTTGATGTGGTATCAGCTTTCAATGAGGAATCTAGGCTGATTTCGGTATCTTACGGGCACCTTTAGGATAACCAAAAATTAAGAAATGAAATATATAGAAATATCATTCATTGAATTTTTATCAAAAATAATTAGAAACTGAATAAGAAACTTTTTGAACTAAAAACACCAAAAATGTTCCCAAAATTAAGAAACTTTTAGACCCTTTACCTAGTTTCTTATATATAAAAAAAAACAAACGTGTAAATCCGATGTTTTATTAATTGTTGTCCCAACACCTCACTCACCCACTCAGTTAATCTAATCTGATATTTTTTCATTAAAATTAATGTGATAGATCGATAGAGAATATATTTAGCTTTCTGAAAATGTACACTCTTACAGGGGAAAATGAAGGCATCTGAGATATTCATAAAAACGAAAATATGTTTAGAAGTTAGCGACTACCCTTATTTGAACGAATATACACTTCCATTTCAACAAAGATTGTTACCTTTTATTTTCATTCGTATTTGCCATTGCTATTTCTGTTTCTTTATTTGTCTGCTCTAACTGCTCTCGTTCCGAAAGAATCCAACCAAAAACTAAAACTTGAGTCGACCATGCAGTCTCTAATACATTCAAATTTATCTGATATGAATTGTGATTGGCTCAGCTGCTTCAAAAGTATTTCATTTCCAACCAATAAAATCAGTTATTCTAACACGTGCTGAAGTTAAGCGTTCATTCGCTGTCATTCTTTGATAACCTTTGTAAATTCAAATAAATTCACACATCCAGAATTTCATACATAACTACTTGTCACCCGGTTACGTTTTGGCGAAGCTTTGCACAAAAGTAAAAAGAAATAATAAGACATCTTTTTATTAATCATAATTCTTTTTTAGATATTTCTAACTCCATTGTCTTAAAGGGGCACTAAACTAAAAAAAAAACACAAGTTCATTTCTGTGCACTATTTGAAAACTTTAAAAATGCTGAAAGTCAGTTTTTGCATTTTCATAAAATCATTTTTCGTTCCTGAAATATTGTCGTTTAAAGGTTTTTTTCGAAACACGATCTCCATGGCAACATCACAACGTTCAAAAAGATATTGCTGACATATAAATATGCGAATAACTCAGAATTTTTTTATGATATATTGTCAGAATATTGCATGTACAGTGGTAAATAACTGCAGTTGCGAAAATAGCAAAGAAATTTATTGTCATTGCGCTACGGCTCGTTTTCAGGTCTCTAATACTTTTTGCTGACAAAGTTATATCACAATCCAGCACTGTTGCTATGGCGTATGTTGCTTTAACTAACGTCCAGTAAAAACTGTTCCATTTTCTAAAATTTCCTTCCCTTACCTGAGCGGATCTCCATTTATAGGTTTGTCAGCAGAAAAGGCATGAAAAAAAACCAGGGTAACTATGGCAACAATTATTTTTAGTTATTCGATAACTATAAGTGTTTGTCGAAAATATCAAACATATCACTCTGATGATGACCTCTCGATGTTGAAGTCGAATATATAGTAACTTTTAAGAATATTTCGTCATCTTTTCTTTCTTATCAAATGATGAAGCTTCTGGTGATTCTTTTTATAACTATAAGTGTTTGCCATTACACATCCACATTTCTTGTAGTGTATAATATTTTTTCAGTTTTTTACATATTTGTAAATTTTGTTTCGAACATTGTGATTTCATGTTTCCATGGAGATCAACTTTTGGGCAAAAATTTTAAATGGCAATATCTCGGGATCGAAAAATGATTTTCGGAAAATTCAAAAACTGACTTTTAAAATTCTTCCAAATGGTACAAAGGTGTAGTTCCCCTTCAATCAAGTGCAAAGAACCACTGTTTTATTTGCTCATTTGAGTTATGCAACATGTTAATAAAAATATAATGTAGAAAATATTATAAAATTTATCACGCACTTTGTAAGTTTTACTAAAATTTTATTCACCCAATCCACCGAAGTAAATAAGAAACCAAAAAAAATTAAAATAACATAAAAACAGTTGGGTTAACCCTGATTTGAATACTATGCAAGTCAAATATATTAACAAAACTCTAATTATATAACTGTTTGTGTTTGTGCTGTTTTGTGTTCCTATTATTGTTTCTCTTATTCTACGTGTTTTTCCTGTCTTCTAGTGCCTTGTTTGAATGGTCTTTTCTTTTATCTTCGTCTTCTTTTGAGCCGACTTGTGATTTTTATTGTAATTATAATTTTTACACTTACCTTTATATTTATGAGACTTTTTGTATAATTAATTTTTAACACCTTTAACCTTTGTATCACAACTAAAGAAATATGGCTGTAACTAATTGACTTAATGCGGCTTTTATCAGAGGGAGGCGCTTATTAGAGAAAATACGATAATTATAATGTGTTTATTACAATAAAACAAGAACACGACTGTATAATGGCTGTTTGTTTCAAATCCCATAAACGACAAAACAAAAATCCGGTAGCGAATGGCTATCATTTTAATACTACATATTTTTTTCACGACTAAGTCCTACGCTAGAAATTAATCTGGGAATCGAAATTTTTGAAATCAATTAGTGAGCACCTGAAGCCTGAATTTTCTTTTAAAGAACAGTTTAGGATGAGAATACTTTTCTCAAGCTGTCACAAATAGTAAAGAAATATACTACAGTGGACTCTCGATATCTTGAACTTTTTGGTATCTCGAACTTTTCCCCTGGTCCCCTGAGAGTTCTAGATATCGAGAGTCGACTGTATTATTTTCAATTTTGATAACTTATGGTCATGGTGTCATTAAAGTCATCATACCTACAATTTTTTTAGGGTAACTAAACTCAAAAAATCATAACTGATTTTTTCGCACCTATGGAAGAATTTCCAAATGATGAAAATGATGTTTCCATTTAAAGTTTTTGCTCAAAACTTCATCTCCGTAGAAACAAGACATCACAATGTTGAAAGAAATTGCTGACATACAAACATGAAAATAACTGAAAAAATATTTGTGATACACTACAAGAAATGTGGATGTGTAATGGCAAACACTTATAGTTACATCGAATTACTTAAAATAATTGTTGCCATAGTTACCCTGGGTTTGCTTCCATGTTTCTTCTGTTTTTTGTTGAGAAACCTATACATGGATATCCGTTCAGGTAAGGGAAGGAAAATTTAGAAAATGGAACAGTTTTCACTAGATGTTAGTTAAAGCGAAATTGCCCAACAACAGTGGATGCTAACATATAGCTTTTTTCAGCAAAAATTAATAGAGTCCTGTAACCGAGCCCGTGTAGTGTAATAATGACAATAAGTTTGTTTGCTATTTTTTTCTCACTTTGCATAAAATGTTCTAACAATTATGTCATTAAAAAAAGTTATTAAAATCTTTATATGTCAACCATATCTTTTTAAGGTTGTAATGTCACGTTGCCATAGAGATCTTGTTTTGGAAAAAAACCTTTAAACGGCAACATCTCAGAAACAACACATGTGACATCATCAAAGTCTTTGATGGAAGATATCTCTGTAATGATTGGTCGTAGTAATGTAGTAACGATCCCGTACAGTTTTTTGATTTCGAGCTCTACAACATGGATACACTTATAATTGCCAAACCCTTTATTTTATATTATTTATTTTAATTTTATTGTTCGTGAAATTAACGCAGGCTGAAAATGGGTGGCAAGCGACGCCTCTTTGGCGCCTAGTATAATATACTTACCCATACAATAACGTCCCTTAGTAACGGCATTTTATTTATTGCACTACACGCATTTTTTTTTATAAGAACAATTTTATAAGAACACCGGATTTGGTCAAAAAATAAGAACAAAATAAGAACAACCCCAGGCTCAAATCATTATTCCAAAAATTAAGAACAACCTGAGCCTAAATTTTCTTGGAAAATAAGAACAGTTCATGATGTGAATTCTCTCACAGGTAAATGGTTTAGAAGTTTATTGGGTTTACACCTCCAATAAATGTGGGAATGGGTCATCACCGAACAGCAACCATACTTTTTACCAGTTGTTTTTAAAAACTATTTCCATTTTACTGGAAGTTCCATTAATAGAAGAACAACATGAGGCTGAAATTTGAAACTGTGGTCTTAAAGCAAAGAACAAAATAAGAACAATTCAGGCTGAAAAAGGCTCCAAAAATAAGAACAGCCAGCCTCAGGTCAGATTTTACTGGTTCTTATAAAAAGAGTGTAGTTGTCTAGCCTACCTTGTTTAGATATACAGATATGTAGATATACAGATATACAGATATACAGATAAACAGATATACAGATATACAGATATACAGATATACAGATATACGGATATACGGATATACAGATACACAGATATACAGATATACGGATATACAGATATACAGATAATACAGATATACAGATATACGGATATACAGATATACAGATATACAGATATACAGATATACAGATATACGGATATACAGATACACAGATATACAGATATACAGATATACAGATAATACAGATATACAGATATACAGATACACAGATATACAGATATACAGATATACAGATATACAGATAATACAGATATACAGATATACGGATATACAGATATACAGATATACAGATATACAGATATACGGATATACAGATACACAGATATACAGATAATAAAGATATACAGATATACAGATATACAGATATACAGATATACAGATATACAGATATACAGATATACAGATAATACAGATATACAGATATACGGATATACAGATATACAGATATACAGATATACAGATATACAGATATACAGATATACAGATATACAGATATACAGATATACAGATATACAGATAATACAGATATACAGATATACGGATATACAGATATACAGATATACAGATATACAGATATACGGATATACAGATACACAGATATACAGATATACAGATAATAAAGATATACAGATATACAGATATACAGATATACAGATATACAGATATACAGATATACAGATGTACAGATATACAGATATGCAGATATACAGATATACAGATATACGGATATACGGATATACGGATATACAGATACACAGATATACAGATATACAGATATACAGATATACAGATATACAGATATACAGATATACAGATATGCAGATATACAGATATACAGATATACAGATATACAGATATACGGATATACAGATATACGGATATACAGATATACAGATATACTGATATACAGATATACGGATATACGGATATACAGATACACAGATATACAGATATACAGATATACAGATATACAGATATACAGATATACGGATATACAGATACACAGATATACAGATATACAGATAATACAGATATACAGATATACGGATATACTGATATACAGATATACAGATATACAGATATACAGATATACAGATATACAGATATGCAGATATACAGATATACAGATATACAGATATACGGATATACGGATATACAGATACACAGATATACAGATATGGAGATATGTAGATATACAGATATACAGATATACAGATATACAGATATGCAGATATACAGATATACAGATATACAGATATACAGATACACAGATATACGGATATACAGATATACAGATATACAGATATACAGATATACGGATATACGGATATACAGATATACGGATATACAGATATGGAGATATGTAGATATACAGATAATACAGATATACAGATATACAGATATACAGATATACAGATATACAGATATACAGATATACAGATATACAGATATACGGATATACAGATACACAGATATACAGATATACAGATAATACAGATATACAGATATACGGATATACAGATATACAGATATACAGATATGTAGATATACGGATATACAGATATACAGATATACAGATATACAGATATGCAGATATACAGATATATAGATATACAGATATACAGATATACGGATATACAGATATACGGATATACAGATATACAGATATACGGATATACGGATATACAGATACACAGATATACTGATATACGGATATACAGATATACAGATATACAGATATACAGATATACGGATATACAGATATACAGATATACGGATATACAGATATGTAGATATGTAGATATACAGATAATACAGATAATACAGATAATAATACAGATAATACAGATATGGAGATATGTAGATATACAGATATACAGATATACAGATATACAGATATACAGATATACAGATATACAGATATATAGATATACAGATATACAGATATACAGATATACAGATATACAGATATACAGATATATAGATATACAGATATACAGATATACAGATACATAATCATGATATATGAAATGATAGAATCATAGTATGACAGAATCATGATATTAGGATAAAGAGTAATAATATAACGGAGGTAATAAGTATATTATCTCTCTAATTTAATGTCAGTAATACATATCGACACAACCCCTTTTTGCTATTCGGTAGCTTAACCAAGATGGCCATCAAACTGCAATACAAGTTATAGTAACTTTCACCGAATAAGACTTCCTCAAATAATGTTATGCTAATTGAAAATGATAATTTTGTGAAAAAATCAAAATCATATTTCTAATAAAGGTATTGATACCTTGAATATACCTTTGCTTCTGATTTACTCATCATTTTTTACGTTATATATGGCCATCTTGGTAAACGAGGTTCGCCGAGAAATCTGGTCAGCGGAATTGTACATCCATCAACAAACATTCAAAATGATCAGTTGTTGTGATATTTCAGATGTTCTTTCTTTTAAATACATAATTTATCAGTTCATCTAAAACATAGCAAGTTAAACATGGATCTAAATATCATGGAGGTTCTCTCCGATGCTAATACTCTTCGAGATTTCATCAAAGAATGGAATGACAGTCGATTGGATATGTTTGCACTTAGTGCACCAAATGAGGTGTGTCTCTAGAAAATTATTTCAAAATATGCTCAATCAGATTTCTTACATCTTCTATATGTTACAAACTTCACATCTTATTTAACATTACGTCATAACTGACAGCTTCCCAAATATATATCCTTTACAATCATTTTTAAATCTGATTGGTTTTTAGGCAGATTTTTATGTGATATTATTCAAAATATCATTATAGTATCATCTGATAATATTGTGATAGACAACATTAGCATTTATGCTTTTTGATTTCCCAGAAATTGTGTTAAATGTTTTGGTTCTCCTTCATATATCGAGACTAGATACTATTTTCTTTTCTTTTTTCTCCTAAACTTCTGTGTGGACCTTCATCTTCAAGAAAAAAAACTTTTATATACTCACTAAACTAAACATAATAATTTTTACATAATTCACATAATTTTTGGAGGTTTGTTCATTCTGTCTGTTATCCTCCTATAAATGTTGATTTCATTGGACAATCCATATTTCAACTTGATGGTGCACAAAGTCTACATTATATAACATGATAGGTTATCCTTAATTTTCAAAACAATTTAAAAATGAATTTAAAGTTTTCATAATAATAAAGTAGAATGTTTAAAAAAAAATTCAATACAATAAGTTTTTCGTAGCAGAAGCTTTCCCATTTTTATTTAAAAGTCGAATGTTTCACTTCTGGTTAGGTATGTGCAAAAAATCTTTACACTAAAATCAGTACCCGATTTATTGGGGAAAAAGTAAAAGATAAAAAACAATATATAAAATATATATAACAGTATATAAAAGTTTTTGATCTTAGATCATCATCAGTACCCAATTTCCCTTTAGAATTTGGAATTTTCTGGAGTCATGAGATTTTACTTTCAAGACAGAGGTCAAAAAGCAGTCACAAAATGTATCCGAGTAAGTAGTAGACAAACAGTTGGAGATATCATGGCAACTCTTATCGAAAAGTTCTGTCCTGATATGAAAATGCTTTCAACACCTAACTATGAATTGTATGAAATTCATGGAACTGGAGGTAAGTAAAATTAGTATGTTTATTATTACTATTATTATTATTAAATTTATTTGGTAAAGAAGGTCTGAAATATATATATATATCATAAATATACAATAAATATACAAAATATACAATGATGTGGACCTACTATGAAAAAAAAAAGTAAAAACAGTTGAGAGTTTGATACTGAGAGTTGAAAATTGTAAAGTCAAAAGGTGAATGGTACTATGGTGAATGTACTTGCAATTTTGTTCTGGTCTGTGATGTAGTCTTGAGTTTTTAACTGGGAAACTACTTATTTTTGTTACTGTAATATATCTGTCATGTTTCTTGGATTTAGATGTGCACAAACTTTCCCTGAAAGAAAAACCATTACTTGCACAACTTCAGTGGCATAATGATGACAGAGAAGGTCGATTTGTATTGAAAAGTGCAGACTTGAAAATACAACCTATCAAATTTTTTGACTTAAATCCCGATGAAGGACAGCTAAAAAGGCGACTTTCTCGGAGAGAAAAGAAAGACTTAAAGAAACAGAGAAAAGCCGAGATAGCAAAGCGAAATAAAAATGCTGATAAACTACTTGCACATCATATATATAATGAACTTCCAGAAAGCAGCTTAACAAGAACTAAGTCTAACCCTGAGGCTGTGATGAGACGAAGACGTCAACAAAAGCTTGAAAAAAGAATGAAAGAATTTACTAGTAAAGGAGGTCCACAAACCGGTGGAATATTGAAAATTTTTGCTGAAAGTTTGAAACCTGAAATTCCATACAAAACTATATTGGCATCCGTAAAGGACAATGCTGATGTTGTAACCAAAGCAGCACTTGAAAAATTTTTATTACCTAAAGAAGATCCTGGTAATTATTGCATCATAATGGCAATATTACCTCCTGGAGATCCATCAGCACCTGGAAATATCACCAAAGAACGAATAATACGATCTACTGACTGTCCATTAGCAATTCAAAACAGTTGGCCTAAATCTAAAGGAGTAATAACATTTCATCTTCGCAGGAGAGAACCCGGCACAGAACAACCTAGAAATGACAATAAAAAAATAAGTGACCGAAGTAAATCGACATCAAGTGTGCCTACAAAACATTCTATGCAACAAGCACCTATAAATCACTCATCGTCTGAACTTCCCGTTGATAGCTCTTCTTTTGATTTAGATACTCTACCATATTTTATAGAACTTACTCCTGAAGGAAAGGAAATAAATTATAAGCCAAAGATTTATTACATTAGGCCGCATGAAACAGTGATTGGTAGTAGTAGAAATCCTACACCAGGTGTTCAGTATCTACAGCTGTTCTCTCCAAAAATACTAGCTTCACATTGTTCTATTGTGAATGCAGATGGCATTGTTTCCATTGTTCCACATGGGCCTGATGCAGATGTCCGTGTTTCTGGGAAAAGAATTTTTGACACCACTCTTTTACATACAGGAAAGGTAGTACAATTTGGTGGGTTGCACACATTTCGATTTCTGAATCCATTAGAACAGCTACCAGATAGGAACAGTATTATAAGTGACGGAGGAGAATCAACAACTTCAGCAAATAGTTATCAATATCCACCATATCGATCACCTCGAGGTCATAGGTATGACTCCTTATTTTTGCTTTTTTCACCCTTCTCTTAAAAATTATACATTCTCTCAGCAGGATCTCTACTGAAGTATGACATTGCGTGAAAAATTTACACTTTCTCTTAAACAGTTCTCACTTGCAGGACCATTGATTTTGTTGTTAGTCAAGGAAATGCTCTATGTAATCTTCCTTATAATAATAAAAGCAAATAAGACATTCAACAAAATCTTAAAGCTAAAAGTACACTATTCGCTATTGCATTCAACTAGTTTTAAACAAATTTTTACAATTTTACAAGTTTTATAAGTTGTTGCCTAGATCTTAATGAAGTAAGACCATTTTTTTCAATTCCTAGCAATGCTGGCGTGTCAAGTCCACCAATATCTCCCGAGTTAATGGAACTAGTCCTTTCCGAACAGGGCACAAATGTAGATGATGAAGTTGTTGAAACAACCTTCGGTGTAGATGGAGAAATCGAAACTAACAAGACGACTAAACAACAGATATCAGCTGCTATTGTATGTATTTAAGAATTGATTACATGTTTATTTTGTTTCAAAGGTATAAGAGTCCTCTCTTGAACTTCCTGAAATGTGATTTTTTTATAGAGTGCCGAGAACCTCCTAGATTTTGAGCACACTCAATTTCGAAATAGCTTTCGCCACAAAAGAAATCAATCTTTACCAGATCTCCTTAATACTCAAGAGAATTATGAAGAAAATCTTCTGCCTGCAAGTCTGACCTTTTTGGATCATGGAAAAGATGCATTCTTTGCAGCTATTATTAATGGTGTAAATGGTGCTGCTGTGAATTTCAAATTGGCTCCAACATATACATTATATTTGGCTGCAAGATACGTTCTTTCATCAGCCTACCGTCCAGGATTAAGCGATCAGGATAGATCTAGAATATTATCTAGCATCACTAAGCGCATCGCTAACAGTGTGCAGCAAACTATCCAGGTATTTTTGCTTAATTCATAACAGTGTGCTTCAAAAATAAAACATATCAAATTGAAAAATGTTGTTTTGATGCTGAAAGTATGTTTGTGGACTTCAATTAAAACTTCACCAGAATTATTTCAAGAAGAAAACATTTGTTGCAAGAAAGTTCAATCGTAAACATGGCAATCAGCTGATTCTGGACATGTTAAGATGATTTTTTTGTCATTTAAAAGAGGTGGGCAGGACAATGTTCAATACAATCCTATGCAATTTGACGTCAAAGAAAAAGTTCATTTCATTACGAGGGTTTTCATAATTTCTGTTACGTTGTTGTTTTGTTAAACTTTTTGTTATGTTTTGTTTTTTCCATACAATTTAGGAAAATGACAGCTTAGCTGGTGGTTTAGCCTTTTGGATGGCTAATGCATCAGAACTACTTCACTTCTATCGACAAGATAGTGACATTTCCCCCCTGACGATGACGGCTCAGGCAATTTTAGCCCAGTCAATTCAAGAATCTTTCGCGTAAGTGTTGTTTTAATTCTGTTTCAGTTACTTGCCTTTTTTTTCATATGTGTAATTTTTGATTATCACCAACCTTTAGACTGCTTGTCAATGCAATGGAAGAAGAATTAGCATTAGCATTGCCAGCTTTCTTGGAGCCATCCGACAGCGTTGATATACATCCAAGTGATTTGGATGACCTCCTTAATGATGATCTGTTAGAAAGAGCGGGATCAATGGAATTACTGAACTGGACAAATGATGCTGATGACCACCTTTACAGAGTCGATGCTAATGGAAGGCCTATCAGTGGGGAATGGATTACACCAGGTATGTGGCTTCATTTATCAATTGTGTTGAAGATGTTCCTGGATGATATATTTATTTTAAGAGTGGAAGCTTAAGGTTTTATGAATTTGCTGAAACTCAAAACTCAATCAACAGAATCTTTTGAGAAAAAAGGTGCAAACCTTTTTAAATTAATGCTGGAGGTCATGGATTTAAACATTATTTCTCAGGACCAGATAATTCATCTGACAAAGTGATTAAGATGACAGAAAAAACATGTATTTTGTAGTTTTATTTTTCTCGAGAACCTTTTATTGAAAGTACCTGACGTTATTTTTCTTATGGTTCTGATTTCAATGTATTTCAGCTGCTCGTATTCGACTTCACGGCTCACCAATCATGGCAGATGTGCTTTATATTCTGTCATCAGCAATGTCACTTCTAAGACGATGTCGTGTTAATGCTGCACTAACTATTCAGCTCTTCTCTCAATTGTTTCATTTCATCAACATGTGGACTTTTAATCGTATTGTATTGGAGCCCGGAATGAGATTATGCACACGATTGTGGGGACATCGTTTACGTATGAGACTTAGTTTCATTGAAGCATGGGCTGAAAGGCAAGGTTTGGAATTAGCTGCTGATTGTCATCTTGCCAGAATTGTCCAGGTAAAGTTGCATAATTTATGTGGAGTTACTTAATACCACCGCAACACCCAAAGACAGCTTTTACACATAAACGGAAACGCTTCATTCTTGGGTGGGTGGGGAGGGACTATTTAAAAATTAGGATAAATTATGTGTTTGAACCACAGTAGGTGTATATCTGGGGATAGGCTTTATTCATGATTTTAAGGTATTATTGAAGTTTTTTATTTGTTGCTATGTTGATATACCATGAATAATGAATAATGCTTTGCTACATACAATTATCAACCCTCCATTACATGCAATCTCTTGTTTTGTAGACGGCTCATCTTTTGGAAGCAGCAAAGGATAGTGCTGATGATATTGCAGACATAGCAGCTGCCTGCTTTAAGCTAAATTCTTTACAATTACGCTATCTCCTCAAGAATTATTTACCTGAAATAGATGAGCCTTTAATACCACAAGGTAAAGTGTGAACAAGAGAAACTTTTTGTTTATAAAGATGTTACTACCATTCTTCAGTCATTCATCTGTTTGTTTAGTTGATGCGGTAGTTGAATTAGAATCTCTTCGTGTATACCGTGTATTGCTTTTACAGGTTAAACAACTTATATCAATGTCTATTTATTTTAGAATTAATTGATAGCATTGTTGCTGTTGCTGAAAGTACTTCTGATGAGTTAACCCTGAATGATGGTCGCGATGTCAAATTGGAGGAAGATTTCCAATTGCAGCTGCCTTTTTTATTGCCTGAAGAAGGATATTCCTCAGATATCATACGTGGTGTACCACCCGGCTTGCAAGAATTTTTAGAACCACTCTGTGAAACAGGTTAAGAAATTTTCATAAAATCTCATTCTTCTGCGCTGTTTTGCATTTTTTAAATATGTATATGTATATATAATATGATGTCAAAAAATGTCAATAATGTCAAAAACAACTAAGCTATTTCAGCTATTATAATTTTAATTCCATTTAAAACAATTTGTGGCATCAATCGTTAATGAAACTTTAAAATATGATCATTCCTTGGTGTTGTCAGGAGATCCTAAAGAACAAAACAGATCACAGAAATAATTAAACTTCGCTTTCTGTTGTTTAAAAATATAGCCTGCTCGTATAAAAATTAAGTAATCTAAAGAATGAATTGTGGTTTGTATTAAGTACATCAGACTTGACCTTAGCAGCCATTCATATTTCACATTGGTATATCTTTATGTGTTGTGAAAAATAATTCTTTAGAATAGTATTGTCCATTTGACAAGGAGCAGGAAAGTTGAGAATTTCAGAAACAATAATTTTGTTTTGTGTATTAGGATTATGTGATCTTAATCTTAACCCACACTCACTTGGTTTATGGACTGTGTATCAGGAGCAGCTACAAGGTGAGTTTTTGTTTTTATAAAACCAAAGTCTACTCGATTAACTTATCATTATGATTGTTGATGTGAATGACGAAACCATCTTTCTAGTAATGATCTTGTTTGTTTGATGTGTTTTTTGTTTTTTTTTTTTATCAAAATAAAAATTCATTCCACATTAATTTTATTTTGTATATGTTTTATATTAGATGAGATAGATCATAACAGAGGCAGTATGGTAAGCAATTCCTCCCATCAGCACCCCCAAAATTTGCCTGTTTTCGTGTAACAGGACACGATTTTATGCTTGATTGATTGTTACGGTCCTGAAGTCTTGGAAAATGTGCTCACCTCCTTGATTTATTTGGAAACTTCATTTCAGATTGATGATGATATTATCCAAGAGATTGTTATAGACAAAGGAAAAAGTGGACTGGGTTTGAGTATATGCGCAGCAAAGGTAGTTCATAACATTTTATTCATCAAGTTTTCTGGTATAAGATATATATATATATATATTACTATTTCTTCATTATTTGTGTCTTGAATTAAATTGGATTAAATTGAATGTGCTTTTATTTATTATATTTCGTATTTTCTGTTTCCTATATCACTTATCATAATTATCATTGATAATTATGGGTTTTATATCGTACATCGTTTGATCTTCTATAAAACGTAATTTAAGAAAACTGAGAGAGTTTCTTCAGTATCAAAACAGTTTAGTGCATAGAGAAGGTCACCCAATAAAATATGTATGTGGCTGTCACAATAAAGAAAGAAGTGATGATGAAATGGTATAGTCATGACATGGGCGGTGACACTGAGATATTCCATGTGAATGATTTTTAGGGAACGCAATCAGATTTTTATGGAATCTATGTAAAGGCTGTTTTACCCGGCGGTGTCGCTGACCAGGTAATATATTTTCTATCACTTGTTGGGGGGTTTTTGAACATGGTTTTGATAGCAGCTGTTTCAAAGTGGATTTTTTTATCTTTTTTAGGATGGCAGAATTGAGGCTGGTGATCAAATCATGAAAGTTAATGAAAGTAGTTTGATCGATGTCACACAGGACCAGTAAGAAAAACATTACCTCTAAGTGTTTCAAAATCAAAGGGTTTCATGCCGGTTACTCAAAAAAAAACCCCAAAACCAAAACAACTTAGTATCTATTGACAAGCTGAAGTTTCGTTCTGCTTCCAATACTTTCCTCTTCTTCTTCTTTAGAGCTGCTAAAATCATGGGGAAAAGTGGTCCTGTCATCGCTCTTGAGATAATGAAACGTGCTGTGTTCCTTCACGGCTTGTCTAAACTGGTCCAAGAAGAAGATGGTAGGAATTACTTCATTCACTCTCTTTCCTTTGCAAACTTGAATTATTCTGTTCGTGCTACAAGCTTACCAAATAATTCCTTCTTTTTCTCTATTTTAAGTTAATCACAAAAGACAGAAAAGTTCAGAAAGTAATGGGCGTGGAAGTAATCCTCGTTCCAGTGCTACTGACCAACAGCTGTATCAACCTACCGACCATCAATTGTACCAACCTACCGACCATCCATTGTACCAACCACCTCAACAGGATAACTACCCGGACAACTATAACTCACATGCGAACAGAATTAGTTACCAGGAGAAACCCGTTGTGGACGGATTCGGTGAGCGAATAGAAGACGAACATGAAGAACTTGTGAACACGCAAGAAGAATACCACGAATCCGATTACGATTCGGACGGTAATCTGGTTGACGCCGAAGAAAAAGCCAGGCGTAAAAGACAGCGTCAAAGACAGATCGAGTATGAAGAACGACTTGCCAAATGGGAAGAAGAGCGTAAGAGGCAGGAGGAATTACTTCGACAGCAAGAAGAGGACGAGAAGAGACAGCAAGCCGAAGAATGGGCCCGAGAAGAAGAGAGAAGGTTGGAAGAAGAAGCCGAACAACGATACGAAGTAGGGATATGAAGTTTCGTTGGTTTTCTGGTGTTTATAAGTACTCCTTGACGATTTCGGTGTTGCTATGTTTATTGTAACGTACCCAGTTTCAGGAAGTTGGCATGATCATTGATATCCTTTTTATTTCATGTAGCAGGAAGCACGAGATGAAGCCATTCGTCGGCAAGCTGAAGTGAATGCTCGGCAGGAAGCAGAACGAATCCGAATGGAAACAGAACGAAGACGACAGGAGCACGAGCAAAAACGACTTGATGACGAAAAACGAAGACAAGAACGAGAAAGAGCGAGACGAGAAGAAGAGCAGAAAATCGCGGAAATGAAAAGAATTCAAGAGGAGAGGGAAGCTGAATTGAAAAAGCGTGCAGAGGCGGAAATGTTACGGAAAGAAAATGAAGAACGTGAAAGAAGGCTTGAAGAGGAGAGGAGGTTTGAGGAGGAGCGAATGAGACGGCAAGAAGAAGAACGTAAACGGAAAGATGAAGAACGAAGGAGGTATGAAGAAGAACAACGATGGAGGAAGGAAGAACAGCGAAGGAGAGAAGAGGAACAGCGGAGGAGAGAAGAGGAAGAGGCGATAAGAAGAGAGGAAGAACAGCGCAAGAGGAAAGAGGAGGAGTTAAAAAGACAGGAAGAAGAACGCAGGAGGATGGAGGAAGAAGCCAGGAGAAAGGAAGAAGAACGCAAGAGGAGAGAGGACGAAGCCAGACGGAAAGAAGAAGAACGCAGGAGGAGGGAGGAAGAACGTAGAAGGGAAGAGGAAGAAGAAGAGCGTCGAAAACAAGAGGAGATGAGAAGACGTGATGAATATCTTGCTGAACAAAAGAGGCGTCGCGAAGAAGAAGAAAGACTTGCAGAAGAACGACGTCGGAAAGAAAAACAAAATCTCATCGAAGAACGGCGAAGAAAAGAAGAAGCTCGCTTAAAACAAGAAGAAGAAGATAAAAGAAGTCGTCAGTTAAGAGGAGCAGAAGCAGAGCGAAAAGAACATCGTGAACATCGTGAGTCGTTAGAAAGAAGAACGGCTAGCTCCCGAGTCATTCCCGAACAGGAGCATACAAGTGGTAGTGAACTTCGCCGGGAGATGGACAGCATTGACGATGCTCTACGGGAAGCCGAACGAATCGCCGCTGAGATGGATTTGTTTATGATGGAGGAAGAACAAAAGATCGAAGAAAGTGTGAAAGAGAAGCGCGAACGCGAACAAAAAGCATGGAAGGACGAGGCTGAAGCTTATGTGAAGGTAAGTGCGACATCATGTAGTGTCGATTACACTGTAGCCAACACAACTACTTGAACTACTGTTTTGACGTAACGACGAGTTCACATTACGATACACAGACGTTCATTTTTGTTCCCTACCTAGGATGTCAACCAGAACGATCGCAGACTTGACCGAAAACCGAAAGTACTGGAAACGGACTTGGACGCTATGGACATGCTACCACCTCCTCCAGACGTGAGTGTTATTCAATCCTTTCTCTGTCCTATTAATCACGGTAATCCGAAACTAGTTCTCACATAACCGTTTGATTCCCCGTACATGATCCCAATTATTGGGCGACTTGACATGATTTGTAACCAGATAACGATAGGGTAACATAGTACCACTTATATTGTGTCTGCGACCGCTTTACTTTGATTTCTTATGTGACAAAGAAGCATCGATTATGAATTCAATTTGTTCGTTTTGGCTTTTCCAATAGAATCTACTCTCTGACTACGACCATTCCTTTAATAAACATGTCCGGCAAGAGACGAACGTCGATTCAAGTGACGGCAGTATGTCGCCAAGGAGCGGCAGTAGCAGCTTACGGAAAGGTTCGCCTCGTGATTCCGGTCTTGAACAACAAAAATGGATAAAAGAACAGAAAGATAAACGAGACAAACAGAAACAAGAACAGGAACGCTTGAGACAAGAACGAGCTTTGCGTGAACAACAGCGAACGTACGAACTGAGAGAAGCGACTGTGCGAGAGATCGAAAACAAGAAAAGGCTAGAAAACCAACAGATGAACGAATATAGGTAAGAAAGAATACAAACGTTGAAATTAAGTTTGTGGTCGAGTATATTATTATCATTCATGTGTAATAATTTTATGAGCGATGGTTGTTTTTTTTAATTTCTCGAACTTGTTAGGCGTTTAAGAGAGGAAAAGGAACGCGAAGAAACAGAAAAAAGACAGAATCAACAACTGCCGCCTGTTAAGCCAAAGAATTTCAAGATGAAGAGCGAGTTCTCGTCAACCGGTGGTTTAACCGACATTTTGAGAGAAGAATACAAACAAAGAGGCGATGTCGACCGTAGAAGGAAAGATATCGATCATACGCCCCAATATAGAACCTCATTGGCGTCTAGTAGAAATTCCTCAGATGACGAAGACGCCCCACCGAGACCACCGCCACCGAGAAACGTTCCAGCGAGTCCAATCTCACCATCAACCAAAGTTCGCGGTAACTTCAACTACTCGGCCAGTAATGGCCATTACTCCGGTCATGAACGGCCAGTATCGGGTATTTCCGTAAACTCTCAAACTGGACTGAATTATCGTTCGGGTGAAAGTAACGTATTCGTAAAGCGTACACCTGAACCAGCTGTTGTGAATCAAGGCTTCGGAGATCCGGAGGTTTTAGACTTTAAAGCGAAAATGAAATTATTTGGTAAAAATTAGCTTATTAATATGATGTGTGAGATAGCGAGCCTGATGTGCTGATGAAGCGGTGCAAAGATGGGTGATGTTATTTATTTTATAAGAACACGCGTTGAAGTATTTATTTTTCACCACTGCCAGATTTATATCGTATCACAGTCATATAGCAATGAGAATGACCTAGAAGCTGGTGTTTCTACTTTCTCCGATGGTAAAATAAGTAGTAAAATGTATGTTACTTGATACTGTCCACCATCTTGAGAATTCTGTATCTGCTGGTTATCGTCTAAGAACTTCACTTAGACATGCAACGTCACTGCTTTCAAACTTCTGCTGACGTGGCAGACACTCTGCTATTTAGTTCTCAGTCCTTTGTTGACTTAAAGGCCCACATGTGTATTATTTGTATATCTATCGACCTGTAATTATAGCCTCCGTTCAAGACTGTATACCAGACAGGAATCAAGTGTTGAACGTAGGCTGTGTAATTGAGAATTTTTAATCATTTTTTATGTCTACTGATTTAATCCGAAATGAATAGCAATTTTTCCCTGTCAAATCTATGAGATATTTTTGATTACGTTTGTGGCTTTATAATTTGTGTTGGTTTTTTTTTTTAGACAAATGATAATTTATAATAGTTCATCTCTTCCAATACACGTATTTTTGTTATAAGAAACATAAGAACCGAGTGAAAACTTAACTTTTTATATTTACCAGTAGTTCAAAACTCAAGTTTTTCCATTGTTCATTTCTTTGGAACAAAAAAGTGGAGTATAAGGAAAGGTGATGAGTTCTAAATAACACCTGTAATGAAATTGACATCGATAAATGTAAAAATAAAGTTGATGAAATGATCAAGCTAATGGCTTACAATCAGAGAAATCCAATTAAGAATCCAATTAATAATCGATGTAAATGTCTGTCAAAATGTCAAGTTTCAGAACTATTGTTTCTTAATAAATAAAACACGTGTATTCTTAAAACACAGCTTAATTCGGTATATAGATTGACCTTGTTGATTTTTGCTGCTGACGAAAAAAGCTTTTGAGAAACTGTGAGAAAGTTATGAACAGTGGTTGTCATGTAAATACAATATCTTCAATGTTATGATAATAGAAACTTTTTATATTATATGCACGTTTGTTGATGTCGGATATACCGTCCCAACTCATCAAACTTTACACGACCTTTTTTTATGGTAGTGTGTCCATTTACACGTCTTTAAGAAAAATCTTGAGTTTCACTGAAGCTATATTCGTAGTTGAGTCAGTTTTACGTTATTGTGATACAGTGATATAAATTTCCTTAAGGGCGAATATCCACTTCAGATAATTGTCCGCAGACCAGACCGGATCGGTTCGCTAAACAATAGACCACGTGAAAACATTACGTATTATTTTCACGTGGTCTATTGTTTTGCCCACCGATCCCGTCCGGTGCGTGGACAATTATCCGAAGTGGAAATTCGCCTTAAATTTGATCATTTCATCATGAAAAAGTAGAAATGGTTCCAACTGTACGATATGCAGTGCTAAATGCTGCAAAATTAAAGTAAAGAATTGTAAACGACTTTTGAACCTAACAGTTCTGTCAAAACGTTTTAGGGCGTTAAAACGTTTTAGGGCGTTAACCTACTTGTTTGGAACCTGTGGAATGAGGAAGAAGTATTTTGAAATTCCTACACAGACGACATGAATCAGTTTCGTATACGATTTTAAGCGCGGATAATTGCTAAAATAACAATACAATGTATCCTCTATGACGACTACGAAAATGAAAAATTTTCCGTCTGTATTATAGAGGTTTTCCCAGGTTGGGTTAGTAGTGCTGCGGAATGACTAACGTGTCCCTTATACAGAGGGGTCCGTTTTTTTAGAATGTCTTTTTACGGTAGCAGCGAAGCGAATACCGTATTAAAACACCCTTGGACTACTCCTCCTCCTCCTCCTCCTACTACTACCGACCGAAATGGCAGTTTAGCCTGTGCAGTCTACCAATGTCGCTTCCGAAACTGCGTAGATTGCAACTAAAGAACGGAGGCTAATAGTAATAATTTTTATAACTATCAAAACATTCTTTATACGTTCTTTTAGTATTTTACCATAGATTCGCCATTAAATAAACATTTTCCTATTAAAAACACGGCGGGGAACTTTAGTTGCACCTAATTTGAAACACGGTTAAAATAAACTTAAGCTTTGTTTTTGGAACGTCTTGTGCTTCGAAGTTCGAAGCTCTCTTCTTCTTGCAGTTACAAAGATTCATCGAAATTCATCGAACTTAAACCTTTAAAAAAGCATTTTACATTTTTTTTATATTTTGTACGTGTGTATTTTGTTTGCTTGTCTACAAAAATGTCTTGGATTAAAGTTTGAAACGGTTTTACTTTGTTTCTTATATTTTTAGAAGACGTTTGTTTTTTTTCTTTTCGGTCTTACAGCTTTCGTTTTATAAAAAAAACTCTGATATAAAAAAAACATAGTTTCATGTATTGTGCATATTTCTTTTGTTTGTATCAAATAGTTTTCTGGTGGTTTTAGTTAAGCCCTGTTTACACTTTTTCAAATGAAAAGTGCCTTAATTTAAGCCTAAGAGATAAACAAAGGTCGACAAAGCTTCATGGGGCTTTCAGACTAATTAATTTAGAATCTATTTCGTTTTATACGTTGCGAGTTGAAATGCTGCTACCGTTTTGTGCCATATGGCTCTTGTTTATGTCTCAAGGAACTTTTACAGCACGCGTGAATTTTCGCATTTACGGCACTTCTAATATATTTACGTGTATATGGCGCTCGTAAAATATGCTTCCCAACTCTTCTGTTGTGCGTTTTATCGAAACAAATGCGAAGGGTTGAATATACCATGTTGAAATAATGTTTATATGTGAAGGTTTGCAGCAAAAAAAAAAAAAAACAGTGTTAGACTTTAGTTTCCGAGGAATTCAGTTTTCATGAAATGGGATTGTTCACAAATGACGTCAACCATTTCTTCGAGAATTTTGACCCCTTCCGTCAACTTTGCTTTACCTCCTCTCCCTGAGTTGACGTCATCTTTTGAGAAGAGACCCCTCCCCCTCCTTGTTTGAAATAAAGAACCATATTTTCCTTCCTTTACCTTTAGCCGCTCTGGCGTTGACTGAATAGGGACTGGAGGCGGGTGGAATCTGGCAGGGAAGTGTTTTACGTTCGTGTCAACGTAATGTCTTCACGCGAGCGAAAAATATTTCAAAGGGAAAAGCCAACAATAGCAACACGGAAGGACTTTCACTCCCTACGGATCACATCAAAATCATAATTCAGTGTAAACATTCTCATAAGAATTTTTCGCTTAATTAGAAAAGTCAAGGTTTTGAAAATTGTAAACGTCAACAGTAGTGCCACCCCCGCCCCCACTCCTGTCAACTTCAGATTTACACGTTCAATTTACACCAGTCCCAAATGGCGTAAACTTGATGCTTTTCAAATGGCGTCATTAGGGGCGGAATTAAATTTGATCGGACAGATTGAGGGCGGATAAGGTATTTACAACAGCATGTAGACTTCTCGATCTTCATTCATCATAATTTAAAAATTTTTTTCTCAGTCCATACAAATATTAGAATATTCTTCAGTAAAAAAAAGTACCATAAATTTCATACATAGAAAATTTCCTCCGACAAAAAAAACAACAACAACAACCATTCATATATATGTGAAACGATAACGACAGCAACACGACGAAGCAGATCACGACAACTAACGATGGACAAATAACACGAAAACGTTTTCTTCGTGAAGCACTTAATAAATATCTTGTGTCATCTGACCACTACAAACATATTAAATGATAAAAAAAATTGTCCAAGAATAATTCGTATTGTGGTCTGGCCTCGTATATATGAAACACATAAAGGGTACGGGGGCAACTATTCTGAATTTCTGTACACTAGCTTTTCATTGAAAAGGTGAAGCAAAACCAGTGAACTGCACAGCGATGAACGATGAGTGAATAAATCTCAAAAATCTACATCTTTGTTGATGTGATCCAAATTTACTTTTCAAAAACATCAGAAAAACGTGCAGCCGCTCTCCGCACTCTTCCACGGCTGCTAATTCCAGTCACACATTTCGTTTGCTCGTCCTCGGAGGAGCTGAATGTTTCTTCGTCATCGTCACATTCGTCCTCATCGTCATTGACGCCATCCTCTTCATATTCAACAAGTTCGTCATAAGCATCCTCGCAGTAATTAATAGCTCTCCTTTCTCTAGAAGACCTCTTGTTCGTCTTGTCAGTTTTCATTGGTTGCTTCTTGGAGGCGTTGCTGCCATTCACTGCTTTCCTTCGTTTGGGTTCTTTAATCTCGTCGTCTGATTCGTCGAAACCATAACGACGCCGTTTGTTGGTGACGCGACCAGACCTGGATCGTCTCTGATTGTGCTTCGTCACATCTGTCTTTACGTCAGGTTCGGGAGAAGAATCTTTCTTCTCCTCTTCCGAATCTGATGACGACTCGCTTTCTTCACGTTTCAAAGATACGTTTTGTATTTTTCCGTTTCGTAACGATCTAGTGTTCTGTGATTTGTTCTCATCATCAATTTCCTTTTGATTAGTATTATTGTCATTGCTCACACTCACCTTTAGTCGCGCCCTCGTAGCGGGGCGTTGAACAAATTGGTCTATAGTTAGTTTTTTCTTGGTAGGGCTGTTCGACAGTCCATCTACAATACGTTTTCGTCCGTTTTCTCGTAAACTAGTGTTGGATTTAGTTGCAGATACATCAGTAACATCCAGCGAATCGATACGATTTCGATGCTTCCGCGTTCTGCCACGAGTCCAATGAACAGTTTTTTGAGAAGACAGTGCGAATGCCTGCCGAACTATTTCACAGCGCGTATCAAATAAAGTCGACAGACGTAATGTCATCTTGTATATCTAAATGAAAAAAGGAAATCCGTCAAAAACAATACGCCGGGTGACTATGAGTGAAACCTACTTTGTCCATCAGTTCAAGAAAACCTCCAAGTTGCAGTGTAATTTGGTAGTTTCGTTGTCTGTTTCAATTTGAACCAATCAGGAAAAAGTAACAAATAGGTTCCACCAATCAGATAGAGGTACAGGTTTGCGAGGAACATACCAAAGAGCGCCGATCTGTGTTGTAGGTTTTCGAATTTTTGAATATTAGTTGAAAATCTGTGATGAAAGCTTCCGCCGTGTCGTATTGATTGCCGTCCAATCGGTGACGAACCGTCGAAATATCCATCGGCTCGTTAACGACTGTCGCGTAATCCTGAAATAAACACAGGTGAGTTTGAAGTACAAAATGTAATATTGAATCCTAATGAAAGTTTTGGGGAACATACTGGAAATTCCTGTACATTAACAGGAAGTCGAAACGGTTGTGCGTCGTCTTTTGAGTTTATGAATTCCAGTAAAGATTTCGCTTCAGCCAGCCAGTCCTACAAAACGTATGCCAAAATAAAAATGTTGAATGGATTTACAATTCATTGACGAAAAACACATTTCAAAGTTTATCCTTTACGTGGTTATCATACATCTCAAAATCTTATTTAATCGCCTCAATTCACACGACTATCTGGAATTTATTGCATTTCAGGTAAATTCCATTTAAAACCTGTGATCACTTGACGAGATTCTCTCTTCAGAAGTGCCATGTAAATCAAAAAGCCCATGTGAATACAATATAAACTGAAGTTAGAAGATTTCAAAAGATTACCTGAGAATTGGTGGCAACGGAGTTGCTGCTTGAACTTCCCTATATTCAAATAAAACGAACTTAAAAGCATTTGCTTCAATCTGCATTCCAACGACAGCATTTCGGACTACATACCGCACTATTTGTCTCCTTTGCTTCCTCTTCATCTGCAATCACTTCTTCATCCTCCTCATCTTCTATATCACCATCCAAATCTTCTTCGTCATCATCTTCTGAATCCCGATCTTCGTGATACGATTTCCGAACCTGCAATCGGATTCAGTTAGGTGGTAGTTCAGCCAGCTAACGCAGACTTAACAACTGTATTTTTTTCGGTAAAAAAATGATCAGCAAAAGCAGCTTTTCGAGGTAATTTGTCAAAGTAAAAGTGAATTACAGCGAGTGCAACCCAGGGACCAAGTTTACGGCATCCGATTGCCACCAGGTTTAAATAGGCTCACACAACAAAGTTTGAATCCTACCTTCGATTCTTCCACGTCCTTCATTTCGTCATAAAGACGCGTCACATCTTTGATAGTCGGATCTCTAACGAAAACAATATACTGGCAATAATTAAAATGCACGACAGCAAGGTAAGACTTCTAAAGAAGACAGGAGTTCTTACTTAATGAACTTGCAAAGAACTTTCACAACAAATGCTGCATCAAGGACGATCGTACTTCCAGCCTCGTTAAATTTCACGGCGTTACTTCTTAGCTGTCGGATTTCCCACAGAACGCTTTCAACACGTCTAAAGTAAACAATTTCAATATTCAGTAGAAACTCACAATATTCAGTAGAACCTCAATAAAATTTCTCAGTCTTTGCAAGTACCCTTCTCCTTATGATGTGTTCAATCAAGCTAGTGATAGATCACCTGTAAAACTGGTTTTTCAGACGGCTTCGAATTGTTTCCAAGTCGGTGGGAAATGCGATGCAACTCCAGTATGTGGGATATAGACGTACATCAACTGGGAATGCAAATGGACTGGCTATCTCAAGTGCCGAGAAATCTTCCAAACCTAACAAAAAAGTGGTGGTCAAATAGAGACTTTCGTAATTGGTGGTGTAAACTTTTATGTTGTCTGGAGGTTAGTGAAGGCAAGGACGATATGCTAAGAAGCTTTTTAAAAAAGACAGTGTTTAGTGTTTAACGAACAAAATCACAAAAACGAAAGTGTGTACATACCTTTACAGATCCTCTCGATAAATTCGTATTCACTTTCACAAGGCCAGTCATGTTCTGTGGAAGGGTACTTGTATAATAATTTATCCTCGGTGCTCAATGGCGTGTTGTCTTGACTTTCTTCCTCTTCTAATGAAAGAAAAGCAACGATGTAGAAACGCGCTCAATTGTCATTAACATCTCTTTGAGAATATGAGCAGAGATGTTCACAAAAATTATTATTCTTACAGAAATAAACTAGGAAGAGCGTGCATTCTTACCTTCTCCGTTAGGAACCATTTCAAGATCCCAGGGACTAAGACGTTCATCATCTCCTGAATCCCACCTGTGAAAAAAATACGAAATAACAAGTGTTTATATTTTCAAGAATTCCAAAAAAAAAAAACCAGGTTTAATTTAATAGATCCCTCAAGTTTGTATTCAATTAAAGTTTATTCTGCATGAACGAGTTATGAAGGTCAAGAACTAAAATTAAACAAAAACATGATGGACCAAAAAAAGTCGTACTTACTTGACGACAAGACACTGAAAAGAACTTGTCGGAAATTCTTCACTGAAAGGGCTTACTTCCACGATTTCACCAAAATACCATGAATCGTCTATAATGCATCTGAATCGCTCGCCTATATACATAAATACGATAATTATTATGATTGAGCATAATATTGAAATAATATTGAATTCTGACATTCGATTAAAAACAAACAAAGAATGATGTAAATAAGGATGCATACACTGTAATGTTACAAACAAACAGACAGACAGGGAAATGAAGAATCGGTAAACACACAGTGCTCATAATCTTTTCAACCGGATTTCAACAAGCGTTTTTTCCCGTACGAAGCAAACATACGCAAAGAGTTAGATTTCGATCGAATGTTTGAAAATTGTTTTTATTACAATATTTTTGCTCGAAAAACTTCACTTCTTATGAAAGAAAACACTCGTTCAAAAATGGATTTTAACTGTTACAAGTAAGTTCTCCGAGATATTCCTACCTTCTCGCCAACTTTGATTCAACGATTGTTCGTAAATATGTCGGAGTACCAGAAAGTCAACAACGTTTGGCATATCATGAAATCTAAGTGTGAAGTTCAAAATTGTACAACTAAGTCTGCAATAATCTGTATTCAGAATGACTACTAATAACTTTGTTCATCACTTTTGTAGTTATCTTGTTTATCTTAAGCCATCTTTCTTTGGAACACTTGGAACATGTATAGGTCCTGGTGTTACAAATGTTTCGATTTTAATTCGGTTCCAAACTTCAGTGTTTATCAAATTTTAAATTTTAAACTTCTCCTGCCAAATTAATTAGTTATTATGTTTTCATCATTTGAATCATTAGAGGAGAACTAACTTGACCGTGATGGAACGAACCCGACCGTGATGGAACAAACGTGACTGTGATGGAACTAACTTGACCGTGATGGAACGAACCCGACCGTGATGAAACTAACTTGACCATGATGGAACTAACCTGACCGTGATGGTTTTCTTCCCACCAGTTGACCTCCTCTTACCAATCAACTCTGTCAGGCAAACGAAATAAATGAATAAAAACCATGTAGCTCTTTAGTTGGAGAATATGGAGATAAAAAAATACATTCAACCCATAATGTACGATTTTATTAAAAAGGGCAAGGAATATGATTATTACAAATTAAATGTACTACCTAATTTCAAAGAACACATCTTTGGAGGACCAACATCATATGAAATACCAACTAGTTTACACAACTCTGCTGACTGAAGTAAAATAAAAATATCTCTCACACCGTTACATTTCAAAATATAACCTTTAGTTAGCCTACTCAGATAAAACTGTAAATACTTGGTAAAAATACATACAGTCAGATCGTAACGTCTGTAAGCTTGTCTTCCCTCTTGTATGTCGTATTCGTTAAGTTTTAGAACTTCCTGCACATACAACATATGTCCTTGACGAAGATAATACACCTGCAATTACAAAAGTAGTTTGAAGTTGATGTATGCAAACATGAGTATATAGGAGTATGAAGTGAAAAAATAATAAGATTGCAGAGAAATATAACAGTTATGTGAAGCGTACTAAGTGTTCGGCTTAGTACAATCTCACTCACTTCGTCTCCAACTTGAGGAAAGTAAGGAAATTTCCTGGGTTCAACACTCAATAACCAGTCAGGTGGGTGATAAAATTGCAGATACTTTTCAACATCGTCAACACTTGGGACAGGTTTCTTGAACTTTATCTCCTTTTTCACCCTCTTTGACTGCTGTTGTCGTTTCTTTGGTTGCGCTTTCTTAGGCTGTGCTTTCTGTTTTCCACGAGACTTACTAACTTCAGTATCATTTGTGTCACTGGCTATGTTACTATCAGACAGCTCGTCAACATTAAGCTCCTCTTCATTGTCATCAGCCTCCCTGTTGCTATCACTATCACTGCTATCACGTGATGCACCTCCATTTTCATTGTCTTCAGTCTCGGATGATAATGCACGCTTTTGACGCCTAAGAGCAGTTAGCCATAAATAAGAAGACTTTTTCATTTCCAAGACAGATACAGCATAGCAAATAAAGGTCTTAAAAATATTCACCGTTTTCTTGTTGATTTTTCATTATCTTTGTTACTGGTTCTTTCTTCAACCCAATCCGAATCGTCCGTAGAATCACTAAAATTGTTAATGTAAAAACAGCTCCTGGTTTTCTAGTTACTTTCGATTAAGAACTTTTTTAGTGGTTACCTAGGTTACCTACCTGCTTTCACCTTGCCAATCTTCTGGCTCGGTATCAGATGATTCCGGGTCACCATCTATGTTTATAACTTCTCGGCCAGACGATTGCTGGTTGTAATTGTGGTTATGAAGTGCTGATCCACGTACATATGTAACATGTTGACGAACTCTAGCTTGTCGTGCTCTTCCTCTCCCTCTCCCTCCACGGCCACGTCCACAGGATCGCAGAAAATGTTTCGTTCCTTCAGCTAGAACACTTTCTGATTGCTAAAGAGAGAAAAAGAAACAACTACAAATCTATGTGCAACACTTATAAACAGGTCTTTAATAAAACATTTGGGAAAACCTTTACCTTCCTTGAAGCTTTTAGCTTTTCTTTTGTGTAGTTTGCTATTTCTTCAAGTCCTATTAAATGCCTGCATTTTTCATCTTCCCTAAACATGAAGACACAAACAAATATGATAAGTTCTATTTAGGATATTACTGAAGTCAGTGCCATTAGTGAAAGCCTTACACTTCGTTGTAGAGATTATTATGAGGAATAATAACCCTATTTCGCCATGCATCAGCATCAGCATCTGTGATATCCCCAGATATGTACAATCTGTTCTGCTGCCTTACTCCTTCTACATCGCCACTTTCACGCAGACCCAATCCACCACCACCAGGACTTAAGAGATCTGCTCCAGGATCCACAGCACTAGGCTGCCTGCTTCTATTAGGTGATCGAAGGTTTCTCTCAGCAGCTAAACAAAACAAAGATTAATAGTAACTGAAGATATCACTCACAATCCAGTCCTAATGCTTAGTCAGAAAAAATAAACAAATTTTACAATAAAAAAAATACCTTCTGCTGCAGCAATTTCAGCAAGCAGTGGTGGCAGGTTTTCTAGGTTGGGTTCTTCTTCTTGTCGTAACTGAGGCTGGTTAGAGAAGTTTCGACCTGGAATAAGCAATTGGTACTCCCCTGGGTAAGGGTTACCATCTATGTCAACCAGAAATGGTGGAGGCATGAGATGTGGTGCTGTTTGAGTTTGCTCGTCAAGAACATAATTGTTTGAATCGCGGATTATTGGCCGATAATCAGTATGAAAAAACTGTTCATAAGGTACAACTTTAAATGGTTCATCACTCCCAAATCCAAATATCAATAAATGTCCATGACTATCTGTAGCTGTAATCTGCAAGCCCGTGGGAGAGAATTTACAATCAAAAATAGCACCATGACCTTGGCCTTGGAGCATATTGAAAAATGTTCGGATTTTTTCACATGTAAAGATATCCCACAAGATTATATTACCATCATGTCCTGCAAAAAACAAACATCAGCAATCTCAATCAGAAAGCTGTTTGCTCGAAAGCTTATCTAACTTTCATGGAAAGATTTACTTCACTTAAAGCAAGAACTTTATTTTCAACTCACCTGCACTTAATACAATATTAGGTTCCTGGGGATGTGCTTCTAAAATATATACTTCATCAGTATGGCCTTTAAGCACATGCAGCATTTTTGTTGTTGACGAGTTCCAAACTCGCAAACAAGTGTCTGTTCCAGCTGTTATAACATAATGATCTGTAATATTCCAGCAAATCTTAAAGGAAATCAGTATTTTAGTATCAACAAGTGCATATTTTTTATTGTATCAAAAATAACTTTACAGTTACCAAAGCAAAACATACAAAGACGAATAATTCAAAGGAGAGTGTTCTTTGAGTAGGGCAATGCCTTGCTCAAAGTAACATGCACAAAAGATGTGAAGATAGAATTGAGAATCTCAATCCAAATAAAATATTTTGCTGGTTCTATGAAATCGTGGCAGCAAAAAAACAATGACATACCATCGTTACTTTAAGCTTGTTGTTGACATCTGGTACCATATTTGGATTTCTATAAACAGATTCACCACCATGAAATAACAATACACACAGCAACTGAAGTCCACAACAAAAACAACAAGAAATCTTTTGATGTGAAAATACTTAATAGCTTATACATCATTTCAAAGTCTTGACATACACAACTTTTTCATAAGCAACTAAAGATGCTAACATTAGTCAAACCGAAAGTATGAATGAAAAGATTATAGTAATTTTCAGAATATTTTATGGTAAAAAAGGCAAAAAAATAAATGCAAGAAATAATTCTGGACAAAGACCTTAATGGATATACAAATAGCTTAAAGGGATCCCAAGGTCTAATAGATTATTCAAATAATATTGTTTATATTAAAAAATGAAGTAGCAACTCTTGTTTCAGTTTTTCAAAAGTTTTTTAGATCGTAAGATAATCACGTTATAAATATTTTGTCTGCATTTTTTAAAATATTTTAAAAACTTTCTTCTTCGTAGTATTTTTAATCTGTAGCGCCCAGACTTTTTCCATTGTTTAAAATTTTGTGACATATGATTTGAGTAGCACTAAAATAAGTCTTTCATCAATGTAAATACAACACTTGCTTTCACAATAAAAGTGAGCGATTTATAACTCGGTTTTTATACGTAAAATTCCAGAGTTTCACAATGTAAAAAAAGTGAAAGATAATAAAGGTGATGCAACCTGTGATTAAAAATGATGTTATTATATAAATACTTGCCGCCAAGGCGGCGTTGCTCACCGCCCATGTTCAGCCTGTGTTGTGTCACATCCCAAAGAGTTCACGAAAAATTGAATTAAGGAATTGACAATGGAAAGTGTGACCATCTTGTAGAGCTCGAAATTCTGAGCAAGAAAATGTATGGGATCGTTTTGCTACGACCAACCGTTACAGAGATATCGTCGGTCAAAACTTTCGATGACGACCCGTCCCCAAAAAAATTAGACCCAAAAAACGTCAGTTATCTCTATTGGTTACCGAGATAATTTTCCCTAAACATCACGTTCTATTTGGGTCTCAATGGAATGGCACACAAAAGATAGGAAATAATTTCTCAACAAACAGCTCACCTACCATTTTGCTTGACAGACAGACAGACAAACAAACAGACAGAGAATCGGCTATTAATATATAGATATTCCATGTAATAGATTGAATATTAGTCGTGAAGAAATCATAGATGAAAATGCCACTCACTGTTGCTCATAACTGTAATAATCAATCAAGTAATAATAGTAAAATATCTTTTCCTGCTCTTCTGCTGAACGAAATAAATAAATCTCTTTCAATCCATTTAAAAGAAATTTGTTTCGATAAAAGTCATGACATGAGGTTGAAATATTCTCTGTCAACAAAGCAACGAATAAATTAAGTTAATCAATAACTTTATTAAGTTGTTTATACCCACTGTGTGGTTTCTCCCTCCTCCATGTGGACTAAAGAAACAAGTGTTGTCGAAGCAGAGAACTGAATATCATCCGTGATACAGCACAGAACATCCTTACTCAAACATGTTGCCTGGAAACCATCATGTTCAGTTATAAACTTTAAGTCTAAAGCTGAATCTTGACTACCTTAAGAGCAGAAACATTCGCGTTTTTCGCATTTTTGGGTCTTTTTCGTGACAGTTTATGTGTTTGGAAACTTCAAAACAGCAAAATGCGAATGTTTTTTCTTGAAGATGGAGAAACCAATTCTGAGTGGGAAGTTGAAGAAAATTATAGTTTATTACTTTTAGAAAAGAAAAATTATAAAAATTTGGTTTCTTTTTTGCTCATTCGTGAAAGTTTTTTCACGCGAAAATTAACTTTTCCTTCGTTTTGTGAAAGTTTTTCCCACAAAATTTGTTCCAAAATCTGCAAAACGCAAAAAAAAAAAAGCTGGAAAATACTGCAACGGGAAATTTGCAGACTTGTAATGGGAAACGACCATAATGGGAATTTTGACACCAGAGATTCATGTTGCTACTTAAACGTGATATTTTGTTGGATATTTGAAATTGTTTAATTGGTAGATAAAATCATCTTCTACATTCCCAGTATCTTCTCCTTCATCATTTCATTTGCTCGTATTTATTTTGTTGTTTCACTGGCTCGCATTGGTATGATGCCATAGACATTTCCTACTTATTATGCGAGCCTTTACTCAAATGATACATCAGAATTACAAATTCGGCTAAAAGGGACTGGGCGCATAGAGTTGAAAATAAAGTTCAAGTTAAAAATAATGGTGGACGAAGAGCATGTAAAAAAAACATGTTTTGAATGGAGTAATACTGGACTTATGATAAATTACAAGAGCAAAAATTTTAATTAACGTTATTTTTGGCTATCATTCTTTAAAATAGTGCTAATTTATGTTACGACCTTGGGATCCCTTTAAAGTTTGATAGAAAGATGTACAATCTTTTTTTCAGTTGTTTACCAGCTACTCATGCCGCTTAATTTCTTACAGAAACGAGAAAATCTGGGTACATCCACAAGCAAACCTAGAAATACATGAAAAATATTACCCTTCAACACGCATAGATGCATCAAGACATTTAGCTTGCCATTCAGAGTTTCTGAAGCACCATATCATTGCCGTTCCATCACGTGATCCACTGAGAAATCTTGAAAATCACAAACCAAATCTTACTGAAATACATCTCCTCGTTCAGATAAGTAAGAGACCAGAGAAATTTTCATATAGAAGATAGAGTAACACCAAGAATCACACAAAGGACAAAACATTTTCTTGTCTTTGGTAGTTTTTATTAAAAAGGAGTCTATTACACATTCTATTCATAATGAAAGATTATCATTAATAAAAACTTGAACAAAAACCTTCTTTAATTTTTTGTTGCACATGAATCAATGAAAGTTCAAAGTATCTTTGACCTGGGAACTAAAGATACTTTTTTGAATTATCAGAATTCAATTTAAACAGCATAAAACATAAGAATCTGGGGACTTAGGGAATTTGTTTGAAACAACAAAAGTTGGAACATATGGAATGTATGAACAAACAAACAAATTCTAATAAACAAGAAACTTACCTATCACCTGTGTGACAGAACAAAATACTGTCGACATGATCCTAAAAACAAATGTAATTTGTTTAATCTGTAATAAATAATATTACATACATACTTCATACTGAAATCAAATGTCCATTACGTACTGCGTGGTTTGCTAGTTCAGCAATCTTTTCTGGACCATCCGGATAAAGTTGATAAACTCGTATATAGTTATCAGAACTACCAGTGGCAACAAAACTTCCACCTGGAATGAGAAGTTCATATTGTCATTAGAAATTAATCCGACAGAAGAATCAAAACTGACTCTCACAAAATAAACATGTAAATGTTTGATCTGAATGTTAGCCCAGAAAACTAAAATTTCATTGGACTTATATTTACCAGGACTGAATGATGAACACAACATCTGTGCTCCAGGACGTGATTTCTCGTTGAACCGAATGGGTGTCAAGCTAGAAGTTTATAAAGGCATATAAAGTGTTTATAGTTTATAAAGTGTAAATATTCTGATCTAATGATTAAAATAGTACAAAAAGCTACAAAGCTTTACTTGAATTCAGTAGTCCTGTAATCCCAAGCCCAGAAACATACATGACCATCCCCACCAGTAGACATCAAATACCTATAGAAATAGGAAAGTCAGTTTGTGCAATATAGTTCTGTGAAAGATCTGCCATGCTCGAAATAAAATCAGTCATGCCAATAAGCAGAAGTTACTTCATAAATAAACAACATCATTTTCATAAATGGGATATATATTACCTAGTATCAGAATGAGCTCCAGGGGAGAACTATGAAAATAAAAAGTTGTATTGAGTTGTTTTAGTGAAACTACAAAACGTACTTAGATGATGTTAAAAAATATTCTGTTCAGTTACCTGCAATGATGTAATAATTCCAGTGTGACCCTGAAGAACAGCAACTGGCTCAGTATTTTTTAAACTCCAGACCCGTACTGTCTAAAAAATCATGTAAGTAGCAATAGATAACACTATTACTTATCTTCCAACTGGACTTCTGTCAAATAATTACAATATCACGGCGTTGAGTAAATACCTTATCATTACTCCCAGATGCCAAGAGAGTGTTCTCTCGATTGATTGAAATATCAGTTATTTGACCTGAATGTCCTCGGAATGTAGCTATAAGTCGTCCATTAAAAGTTGACCAAACTTTCAGTAAATTATCATCAGCACCCTAAACAGGTTCAATTCATTACGATATATAAATTGATTACCAAAATGTGAACAATAAGACGTAATTGAGAAATGCACATACTGTAACTATGATGCTGCCAGTTTGATCAAATAGTACACAATAAACAGACGCAAGATGACCAAGAATTTGTTTATGCTAAAAGCAGTAAAAACAAAGATATCTAACACCTTGATAGTCTTTTCATCTCCAATTGTAAGCAAATCATAGACAATAAACACAAACCATGGAGATCTTTCCGTAAATACAGCAATGTGAAACAATATTCCCATGTTTACAGGTGCCATTGATGGTATTTCCATTCAGTATGGGTACTTAGTAGTAAAAAAAATAAAACATTAATCAAACATTCAGTAACACTTTTTTCAGTAGTTTCTTTGTTAATCCTTCAAGAATCAAACTCTCCGAAAGTATCGGCATTGGAGCATCATTTTCAAATATTTCTCAGCACTGCCTGGACAAACCTCCACAATGAACTCTTGTTCATATGAGACTTGTGATAAAATACACAACCTATCTTTTTGATGTTGTTGAGGGTGTTTTTCTTTTTATACAAAAGCTAAATAATTTTGCAGAAGTTGAACTTATTTGATAGCAAAAACCCAAAATCCTATCCAGGGCTAAATTTAGGTCAATCTCAACATCTGTATACCGATTTTGGGGACATTGAATTCGGGTGCCCAAATTGGATACTAGTTGTGCAAAAAACAACAGAAATACTTTAGAGTGCTTCTTTTGCTTATTTCTTATTAATCTAATGAAAACATAAAAGGTCATTTTCTCTGAAGACCTTAATATTCCTCATTCAGTGTCGATTTGTTTTGTTAACCCTCTCGAAAAATAATAAGATGTTTCAAAGCATGATCTTAAAAAACATATGCCGGGGAATCCTTTTATTCTCCACTGCTATCAGGTCTTATCATAAGATGTTTGTAATCAGCCAACAGTGTTCAGTTAAGCTTTCACTGTGTTATTGTAAAGGGAGCTGGAAACTAAGATGCTTTTTAATTTCATTGACTAACGCGAAAATGAGTCTTGCTGGTACCACTTCCATTTTCATATTATTTCCTCAGGTGAACAAATGAATTTGTATAAGGAAGGAAATTTCAAAATTACCTTAGCAACAGTGGCCATTCTCCCTAGCAACAGCAAAGAATAGCTTAAAAACATTATCCTTTGTTGTAAATTGAGCGCAAAAACTAATATAATACATTGAACATGTTTTAGTTCATATAAATAGTTGATATTTTTAAAGAGTATCGGGCCCTGGAGCCCCACTAAGGCTCTGCCCCAGACCCCCACTTGTGATGTACACACTTCAGTGTTTCAAAAATACCCTTTATTAACATACCAAGTGATGTCTTTTTAAGTTTCAACGACAAAATCTTTGGTGCACAGTTAACAATAGCAGCATGTCTTGATGTTGTCAACAGTGATTGTTCTAGAAATAATTAAATGTTAGCTAGTCATCCACCATTAACTTTATAATTTGAACTCTATAAATTTAATAGTCCCTTTAGCCACGTCTTTAGCTATGAAGTGTCATTTAAGCTACATTTCCCAACAATAGGAAGGAAAATATCTGTGATATCATATGAAAACAAACCAGTATAACAACACAAAAAAATGACCAATCGAAAGATAAAGTGTGTAGATGAGTTTATCCAGCAGAAAACAATCTTCATATCTGGCAAAGCAATCATGACTAGAAATTGAAATTGTTGAAAATTTTGAACAATGGGGAAATTCTGGGTGCTAAAGATTTTAAAAACTACAAAGAAGGTTCTAAAAAAGTTTAAAAGTAGGTAGAAAAACTATTTGTTAATGCAATTATCTCACAATCAAAAAAAGTTTCAACGCTTCGAGTAACGCTTCGAATAAATGCCCCCTTCTTTTAAACGCCCCCTGAAAAAGTGAAATTATTTAATAAACACCCCCCTCAACAGAAAGCCCCTGAAAAAGTGAAATTATTTAATAAGCGCTCCCTACCCCCTAATTCTGCCAGATGGGTCCCAAGATGTTGTTATTTCCTGCTTTAAAAGAAAGAAAAAAAACAGAAAAAAAAGAAAGAAAAACGAAGGAGCTTATCTTCTCAAACATCAAACTGTATTATTGCAGGATGGAGAGATTAACAATAACCCTTTTGTCATTGATACTGCACCATTCAATATAATTCAATATAATTGAAGGTGATGTTGATGATGATATTATTGTAGATTAGTTTGACCTTGTGCAGACTTTATTTATTTATTTGGTATTGTTTTACGTGGCTAACCTCACTCAGTTGCTATTGCATCTGCTTTCCAGGGGGGGCCACGGCTTAGTATTTGACACTCTCGTGAGTGACACAAACCCAATCAAGGGCCTGTGCTCTTCTGGATGACCTCCTGCAACACCCGATATATCATCTACCCAATTTCCCTCACATGGCATGGGTCGACCCGGCGCTATGGTACATTCACTTGTGCATGGTGAATCGCCGCCAAGGGGAACCTTTAAAACCTTTTCTTGTGTTTGTTATTTGGAAAATAGAATCATAGAATTTTAGAGCATTCTTTTTTGTCCATATTTAAATTTAAAGAACGCCTCCCTCTTTTAAACGCCCCCAAAAAACTTTGAAAAATTTTTGAAAAATTCGAAGCATTACGGTACTTTATTTTTTAAGATAATCAATATTATTTGTAGTTCAGTAGACTTTGCGACCCATTTAACACATATCTCATAAATAAACTTGTTTATAAATAAATCTACAACATAGAACAACACAAACCAAAGTTTTACTTTTGTATTTATTAGCGTTACAGCAAAAGTGAAGTATTTTTGGTATTTTATCACTTATTCACAAAACAATAGACCTATATTATGATTCTTTCACTGTTTGTGTTTCATGATTCTCTCATAAGTTAATAATATTCAACGAAGAAGTTGTTCTTATTTCAACTCATTAAAACCTTTTTGTATTATTTTCTTGTTTGTTATGTGTTTGTACACATTTCTTTATTTAAATCAAAATTTAAAACATAGTATTTCTAATAGGTTTTTTGCTTTCATTATTTCATTTTTTGCGATGAAGTTTGGTTGTTTTTTTTTATAAATGGTCTTTTAAAAAATCAAATTTTGATATAAAATATGTTTCCATTCTTCCAGTTCACGCATTATGCACATTTTTGTTTGTAGTAAATAGTTTTTTAATTAGGCCTTATTTACACATACAATCTATTTTAAATGTTAATGGCATCAGTGTAACTTCTAGGTCTATGAGATAACAAAAGGGTAATAAGGGTAATAAGTTAAGATATTTCTTTTGAGTTAGTTTTGAAATGCTTCTACCGTTAAGGTTCTAGTTATACTCATCTTCTACACAGAAAATAAAATGAATCACAAGGAAAAGGGAAACATCATCCATTATGCTTCAAATACAAGTGTATTAAACTGGTAATGGGAAAACAACCCCGACTAGAGCTAGACGTTCCACACAACACAATTTGTCTTACCAGTTGATTTCTCATCTCTTAACAACGAGAGGTTTCCTCTCGTCAAAAATGAACGAAGTCCATGTACACTAGCCGGAAAACTTTTTTCAACCAACGAATTTATTATACGAAATAATCGAGCTAAATAATCGCATGGAATATGATTGTTACGAGCGTTCTGAAAAAAAAAAAACAAATTTGCGATTTACAAGCACATGTAAACATTGATCGCCATCTTTAAATAAATCAACAATCCGCATAATTTTGAAAAACTGAAACATGATTGGTTGAATATTAATCGAAAACATAATTATTTCCATAATTAAAATACTCGCATCAAAAAGTGGAAAACATCTTTACCTCAAATTTCCATACTTGAGAAATGTTAGGCGTTATTCAAAAAACACAGTAATAAGAAAATACGTTAATTAAAAAATAAAGCGCGAAATACTTTAAGCCATAAAAATTGCCTTGCAGTTAAAATCACGGGAATGATTTCTAAAGAGTTGAACTCCCAAAAACAAAACTTACAAATGATTCGAGATCTTGAGGGTGATCGTTTCCCTTCCAGTCTTTTCTTGGTATCACAAACTGAAAACGAAAGTACAGTCGGTTAAGGCGTTTAAACAGAAAAATCACTTTTTATTGTAAACTCTTGAAAGGTACACCGATCCAAAATTGCAATTTCTTTGTAATTTTTAAATAAAATTTAACAGAAACATCAAGAAAATGTAAGTGCAAAAACTTGAAATACCGATAGAATTACCCCAATCTTACCCCGTTTTTGTTAACTTCATTTCGTAAAATCTGAAATAAAAGAAAAAATTTGAAGTGTGGAGTAGAAGGCTCTCGTCAAAATTTGAGTGCAAATGCTATGTTTGATTTTAACCAAATAGGAAATACAGGGTGATCTATCAATACCTCAGCAGCCTCTTTACAGGGACCATTTTCCAAGAACTTGATGATGAGGTAATACAGTTCTATAATGAAGATTGGAAAGTGTAAGACTTAACAAAACATTGTTGGTGTGACCCTTAAGAAATAAAATACCTTACGGAAATTAACTTTTCATGTACCTTTCTCAAAACTAGGATCTTCTAGGTCACACATAATAACAGTGTAGATAATCCATGCCTTTGGCTGGACTTATGAATGAATGTAGCTCACGGGATTCAATTCCATTTTTATGAATGCAGTTTCTGTTTATGAATACGACGATCTTGAGTTCGTGAACATAACACAAGAAAACTTATTTTATCACGTGACAATTACGGATTTTACATTAGTTTTCCATATTTATCACGTGGTGTCTACGAAGTTTTAAAATTTCTTTTAAAAACTATGATACCTGCAGACTTGAAGTAGTTGTAGGTTGTTCGTATATGTTATTGTTTTACAAATTTTAAGACTGTGTGTATTACAAAATCTAAACAAAGATGGCAGGCTATAATGCGTGTTCGCTTCTGATCTGATCCGATTAGATTATTTCCCCAATTGAGCATAGACATTGAAAATATAGTTTATTTATTGCGTCATGGAGAAGTTGGCAGCAGATTTCGAAAAAGCAAGATAAAAAAATCGGATTCTTAAAAACACGTTTTCAATATACTTTTTACCTTATGTAAACAAAATTTGGCGAGAATTTAATTTAGTGAGAAGGGCAATAAAATTTATGACTCTCGAATGATATATTATTTTTTTTATTATTATTTATTAATTGTTTTTCAGGCATTTCCATATTTCACAATGGCTATTCGTCCTATTAAAATAAGCATATTTAAATAAAGAAATAATTTATTATGAAAAGATATACCGTATAAAATATAATTTTCAGTTTTCAAAAGATACTGGCAAAAGACTGCAAACGGAATTGGAATCTTGTACTTTGTTGGAAACTTGGAGAAATTGAAAATTTGAAACTGACTAAAGTAAAAGTTGAGGGATATTGAAGGATGATCGGGCTCATAAAGTTGTTTCAGAAGTTTTATTCTTATACATTCATTGCTCTCTATCTAGAGCATGCCCAAGGCCAATAATGTGCAGTCAATTGATGACACACTGAATAAGGTGTGTACTACAGTTGACTCTCTCTAATTTGAATCTCTGAGATAAGATTTTCGAATTTCAGAGAGATTCGAATAGCAGAAAGTCTCTTTAATCCGAATTTTCAGACAAAGGATGAAAATTCAAATTAGAGAGAGAAATAAAGCAACGCGTCAACCAAAAATCAAAATATTCGTCAAAAATTCGAAATTCAATAAAAACATTCGAAATTGTTGACGGCTAGCTTACACTGGATAACAAAAATTGAAATAACAGAGAGAATTTTATCTTTGGGGACCTGAAAATCTGTTCAAATTATTCATATTATATAAAGGTTTTCAAATTACAGAGATTTGAATAGTAGAAAGTAAATTATGAGAGTTTCTTAGCAAAATTGACAGTGACTTTGATTTCTTTCGAATTATAGAAAGATTCAAATAGTAGAGATTCAAATTAGAGAGTCAACTGTACTTTTATAGTTAAGTTTCTGTTAATTATGTACATGTTAATATCTTGTATAACCTAAAAAAAACCAAGCTTTCAAGTGCTAATGAATATTTTCTTTAAAGGGCCACTTTAGAACCAAATAAGGTGATAAAATCTTGACGTGTATTACTAAGTAGCATTCAATATTGTAACATACAACAATTATTGAGCAAGGAACACTAATGCTAACAAACATGTCTCTCAGAAATTCATATGTCTTAATGGTATTAATTAACGTTGAATTAATTTTAATAAATTTGGTATCGTTGGATAGACATAAAAAAGCACAATATTCTACAGGAAAAAAAAACGCCAAAAAAGAAAAAGAAAATGAAGAAAACAGAAGATGAAAAAAAACAAACTTTTTATACAAAAGTCATATATATTTGATTTTTATATAATTGGAAACCTTATTCTTTGGCGATTTCAAAAATATATATATTTAATGGAAAATGTTTATTAGTTTTTGTTTATTATGATACATTTGAGGGTATATTGAAATTTTGTCAGTTTTGTTGATTTTTGAAAGACGGGGGAAATATCTGAAAACACAGTAATTATACTTGTACTTAAGCAAGAACATTAACCTGTTAACACGCTTGAAAACACTATTTGAGTGGTTTTTTGTCTATTTCGTTTTATCAAATCACACTTCTTTTAAATTATCATAGGTTGTTACCCAGAGTAAATAGAATTAAATAAAACTGCCTCTAAGGATTATTTTATTCCATCTTTGTGTTATTAAATATGTAAATATTTTGAATAATGTATAACTAAATGCACTATAAAATTATTTATAAAGTAACCCCCGGTTTTTTAAAAATTGCAAATGGTTGAAAATCTAAAATGTTCCAAGTAATAGCATCGTTGCTGCAATATTCCAACAACTAATGGACATTTTCCATTAAATATATATATTTTTGAAATCACCAAAGAATAAGGTTTCCAATGATATAAAAATCAATTATATATGACTTTTGTATAAAAAGTTTGTTTTTTTCATCTTCTGTTTTCTTCATTTTCTTTTTCTTTTTTGGCGTTTTTTTTTTTTTCTGTAGAATATTATGCTTTTTAATGTCTATCCAACGATACCAAATTTGTTAAAATTGATTCAGTATTGAGCAAATGGCAAGCAGATCTTAAAAGTGTGCACACTATTTTTAAACAGACTTTAGGACCAAATTGCAAAAATAAATCCTACAAAATCTCCAAAATTTCCTCGTACTGTTGTCGATTTAGCTTCTGCTTTTCTTTTCTTTGGTGTCCATGATGGTTGTTTATGGTTATTGTCCTCAATGGAAGAACTTATCTTATTGTTTCCTTGCGTTGGTAATACAAAGTACCAACGAATGATTCATAAATCTGCACTATTTCTTTATTTCAGTACTTGCAGTAGTATTGGCATTCAGGTACAGCAGACTATTCAAATTACTTCACACAAGCCATCCTAAAACTACCGTAGCATTAGTATCTGGGATTGTATTAATGATGTTTCAGTTGTTTGTCACAATTAGAACCAGCAAAACCAATACTGTGCCAAAACATTCAATTGTCAAGCAAAAGAAATGTATATAATTTTCAAATATAGAGGCGTGCTGTAATTAAAAATCTTATTGGATTTGTAAAGAAAAATCCCACAAAAACTAGATCGCAAAGATAAATCCTGCAAAATTTCGTCTCCAGACCCAAAGCGCAAGAATAAATACTGCAAAAATTAATCCAACAATAACTAATTAATGCTCTTAATAAGCTTCAGATATCATAGGATGAAACAAGATTTTTCCTATCAGTGTTTTGCTATTTACATAGTTGTTGACATTTGATTTTTGTTGGTTTTGAGCTGTAGTATAGTGGCTACCTCTCTCATAATTCATGGAAGAGATTGGAGTTCAATTCCCATTGGCGGCCATTCACCATGCACAAGTGCATGTACCATAACGCCAAGTCAACCCATGCCATGTGAGGGAAATTGGGTAGATGATACATCCAGTGTTAAGGCCGGTTTTCAGTTCATTCGCTGCGGTCGCGCGACTGAGCGAACAGCTTTTTCATTCGCTCAGTAGTTAAAATGATTTGAACTACCAGGCGAATGAGAATGCATCAGCCAATCAAAAATCAGATCGCTCATTCGTGCGACCACAGCGAATGATCTGAAAACCGGCCTTTATAGGGGGTCATCCAGAAGAGCACAGGCCTATGATCGGAGCCTCCAACCTAAGCTGTGGCCCCTCCTGGAAGGCAGATGCAATAGCAACTGAGTGAGGCTAGCCACGTAAAACAATACCAAATGTGGACCAACATGTGTCGCAAATATTTCAACATACTAAAAATATTCCTATCATCAACTCAAAATTTTGAATATTCTTCAAGATTGCAAAAATAAATTCCCACAAAAAAAGTTGATTGTAGGCCATTCACAAAAGTTAAATTCGCGAAAATAAATTAATTTTTTTGATTTGCAAAATAAAATTCCCGCAAAAATTACTTCCTTATTTGCCATCACATCACAGTAAAATAAAAGTTTACTAATGTTCCTCATCGTCAATAATGTCAATTTTTCGCAAGGACTTATTTTTGTGAATTACCAAATTCATAATTTTTTTTGAGGAATTAATTCGGTGTATGGTACATTTAAAAAACTTTCATGCAAACTTATTTTCGTGAATTGGGTCAAAATTGTAACGCGACATGAATTTGAAAATTATTAGTTAGGGAATTTTACACGTGCGTCATTGTATATTTTTGTAATTTCATTATATTCTTGTTATTATCAGTAACCTCTTGGGATCTCTTCTCATGTATAAGTTTTTTCTTCACTTCGTGTGTTACATTCTTTCAAGACTGTTCGACAAGAGAGTCAAGCTGTAATTTTTTTTTTTTATGACACATCACATTTCAAATTGGGATATTCATTTGGGCTCACCTGGTATGTTATTCGCATCTTCTTGTTATATTTTTTTGTTTGTACTTCGTAGTTTATTTTAGTCAATTTTTTCTCAAAAATTGTTATTAATTTCAATTTTCAGTTTGAACATACACATCGTTACAAACGACTCACTTAATATCCCGCCACATTCAAACAGATCCAACTAAAAGTTTTTCAATCAATGTCAAAAAGGGACTTACCAAGGGTCGATTACAAATTGCTACATTCAACTGGACAAGTCAAAGAAATCCATCCCATCTCATCATCTGAAGAACTCAACTTATCAATCATCTTCGATCAATTGTCAATAAATGAGATGCCTTCTGAAACATCAATTACCACTAGAGTTACGATCCAGGAAGTGAACGATGTTATTGACGAAAATACAATCAGCCAAGAAGTGGACATGGATAGTACTATCACGCAGCTTACAGAATTGAGAAACATACTTCGTAAGAATTATATCCTTTTACAGACAGAAGATGCAAATCACGAACTGCTTCAATCTATCACATATACGTTGTCATCAATCAAAGAATACATCAAACGTGCCAAAGAATGCAAAATAAAGATAAGTTTATCCCAGATCAAAGAGAGTGCCGATGCTGCAAATCGAAAGGAACGAGCACTACTTTTCACTATCGATGATACGAAACGTGCGATCGACGATTTAATCACCGACTTCAAGCAAGATATTTCCAATCTAACCGACGAAGAGCTAATCCAATTAAAGTCTGATATGGCAATTAGAAGCAATCAAGTTGACAGAATCGCCAAAAAATATCAATCAATTTTAGAATCACCAGTCACGAACTCGGACACAGCACTCGATGTAAAAACACTTGGTGAAAGGTACGATCTTCTTAGACATGTCAAGTCCACCTTCTCAAAGAAATTAAACTCCATCCTCGAGGAACGAGACGCCTATAAACAAAAGTTGTTTTCAGAAGCCAAGTTGAACATCCAAATCAGCAAATTCAGTGGCTACGATGACGTTGTAGACATTTACACCTTTAAAAGCAATTTCAACAAAATGCACCAGCGTTCAACTCCTAAGCACTTGTTGCCTGATTTATTGAAGAATAATTACTTAAAAGATCCTGCCCTCAGTACCGTCAAGACGCTGACAGATATCGACGAAATTTGGACAAGACTCCAATTCACCTATGGTGATGTGATGATCATGCTGAACAAGAAACTGAATCGACTATCAACCACAGACCCTCTCTATAGGACAAAAGATCCTGAAGCAACTGCAAATTCGATAAGCAGAATCGTCAATTTACTGAAAGAGTTGTCATCAATTGCTGAAGCCCATGACGTTGAAAACCACTTATATTATGGAGGTGGCATCAATAAAGTTTATCGACTGCTTGGGGATGTAAGATTATCGCGTTGGCTAACAAGCATTGCAGACCAAAAGTTATCACCGAAGACTGAATGGATGAAACTCGTGCAATTCCTTGAATCAGATATGAAAATCCAACAACAAAAAATGTTGATCAAGAAATTCACCACAGAAAATCAACATCAAAAACCGCCTCCACGAGCCTTATTATCAAACCCACAAGTAAGCGAATCTCCATCACACAATGAAAATTTGAAATGCTTTATATGCGACTCAACAGAGCATGTTTCAACTTCTGGCCCTCAAGGCACAAAAATTGTTCAATACTTTGTTTGCAAAAACTTTGTTGACATGTCACCAGCCAATCGTTTTGCGGAACTCAAACGTAAAAATCTTTGTTATCAGTGTTTGTTTCCAGGTGCTCAATTAACCACAGGAAAACACCGTGATGGTAAATGTCAGAGAGACTTCGTTTGTCCGCATGAAAGCCATGAGATGTATTCAGTAAAGAAACACGTACTTGTTTGCGATCAACACAAATCAAATCCAGAGAACCAAGAATTGCTAGAACGATTCAAATCAAGATGTATCATTAAGCGGACCAACATCCCTGAATACTCAAGAACGATTTCAAATTATTATTCAAGTCAATCATTTAACGTTCATTCATGTGAAGATACTGATTCAAATCCTGGTATCTATCAACTTCAACAAATCGCCATCGACTCGAAGTCATATCTAATATTCTTTGACACAGGCTGCAGTGACTTTGTCGTACGTAATCAAGCAATTAATCAACTGAAATCGCGAGCCAATCTCCAATTCAAAGGACCGATCAAACTTGGAGGTATTGGTGATGTATCAACTCAATCATCAAATGGTATCTACTCAGTTCAACTACCAACTTTCAATGGATCAAATATATCACTCACTGGTGTGGCATTGAAGAAAATAACAGCGACATTTCCGATGTATCCACTCGATGGTCAAATCAAAGATGACATCAATAATGCATTTCGCGCGAGTGGAGGAGACCCTTCAACATTGCCAATGCTACCATCATCTGTTGGAGGCGACGTCGACTTTATGATCGGAATAAAGTACCTTCGATACCACCCGAAGCCGATTTTCCAACTGCCTTCAGGTTTAACCATTTACGAATCGATATTCAAGAATCCAGATGGCAGTAGAGGCATAATTGGTGGACCACACGAACTTTTTGCACTCATTGATCAACGACACAAAGGGAGCGGTAAGAATACATTTTTCTCAAATCAACTAACAATTTTCAAGTCTGGTTATAGCGTCAATCCAGATGTACCACTGCTTTGTGTAAAAAACGAGAGAAGTCCATTCAAGATGGCAGAATCCGCCGGAAGCGAAATCAGCTACAGATGCATGAAGTGTCGTGACTGCGATGATTGCAAATCAAACGACTCGATAATAGCTACCAGCATTCGCTAAGAAGTCGAGCAAGACCTTATAAACAAATCAGTGACTGTGAAACCAGATGAAAAAATCACAGTCGCCACTCTGCCATTCACACATGACCCACTGGTGAGATTACTTCCGAACCGCCACAAGGCAATGAAGGTTTACGCGCAACAAGTCAAGAAATTGCAAAACCATCCGGACGATAAGCGAGACATCATCGATTCAGAGGCTAAACTTCAAAAGCTTGGTCACGTAGACTTCGTCAATAATTTACCAAAACATCTCTACAATACGCAATGTGATCTTGTCGGTCCTTTTCAAGCTTACTCAAGTCACAACAAACGTAAAACGATAAAAATCTGGTTAACACTCTTCTGTTGCACAACAACGTCTACACTGGCAATCAAAGTGATGGACGACTACAGCACACCATCCTTTCTCATGTCTTTCACTCGATTCGCATGCGACAATGGCTACCCAAAAACGCTTTACGTCGATCGAGGAAGTCAAATCGTTAAAGGCTGCCAAGATGCGAAAATCAGCTTCAATGATTTACAACATCGACTACACATTGACGTTTCAGTAAATTTTGAGCTCTGTCCAGTTGGAGGACACAATTACAATGGTAAGGTCGAAAGAAAAATCAGAGAGGTTAGATCATCGATCGAAAAATCATTTTCTGGTAGACGATTATCAGTTATTCAATGGGAAACTGTCTCTTCCGAAGTGAGCGATTCAATCAACGATCTACCTCTTGCCCTCAACGGTATTGTAGCAAGTTTCGACACAATGGATTTGATTACACCAAACAGATTGAAGTTAGGACGAAATAATGATCGTAGTCCTACTGGTCCATTACAAGTTACGAAAAACTACTCGAAAATCCTCAACACCAACATTGAAATATACAACACTTGGTTTGAAAACTGGTTGATCAATCACGTCCCTAAGATAATGCATCAACCCAAATGGTTTGTTCAAGACAGAGACGTCATGGTTGGTGACATCATTCTCTTCATCAAGAACGATTCAGTTTTGTCGTCGACTTATCAATATGGTATTATCAAAGAAACGTATTATGGTAAAGATGGTCGGATCCGACAAGCGAAAGTACATTACAAGAACGCAAATGAACAATCGTTTCGTGAGACTATTCGAGCTGTTCGTGAAATAATCGTTATTCACCAAGCTGATGAACAGGACTTAGTGGACGAACTGAATGTAATGTATAACAAAACAAAATAACTTTTCGAATCTTGCCTGGGGCAGTGTAACGCGACATGAATTCGAAAATTATTAGTTAGGGAATTTTACACGTGCGTCATTGTATATTTTTGTAATTTCATTATATTCTTGTTATTATCAGTAACCTCTTGGGATCTCTTCTCATGTATAAGTTTTTTCTTCACTTCGTGTGTTACATTCTTTCAAGACTGTTCGACAAGAGAGTCAAGCTGTAATTTTTTTTTTTTATGACACATCACATTTCAAATTGGGATATTCATTTGGGCTCACCTGGTATGTTATTCGCATCTTCTTGTTATATTTTTTCGTTTGTACTTCGTAGTTTATTTTAGTCAATTTTTTCTCAAAATTTGTTATTAATTTCAATTTTCAGTTTGAACATACACATCGTTACAAACGACTCACTTAATATCCCGCCACAAAAATTTCGTGAAAACTGCAAAATTTAATCTACACAAAAATTAATCCCCTGGTACAAAGTGAGTAATGAGAATTTTCATGGAACTGTTTACCATTGTCTGCAAACTTTCTGATTTGTTTAGCTTCCTCATGTTGTCCCCAAAGTTATAAGTTTATAAGGGCTTCATATAAACGGATATAAACACTTGAATTTAGTAGATTGTTATGGTACATACGTTTACATAAAAATGGTTTTTGCATTATCATTATTCATAATAGCACATACTAAACAAAGGAACCACCTTTACCCCACTAACCTCTACCAGTACTTGCTACCACCTGACTCCAACCTCATTTTAGTAAAATACATTTATACATTTATAAGGAAAAAGAACAAGATGAGCTGGTTTACCAAACGTGATCAGAAGCCAGGGCTATTTCTACAACTGTGTTATCGTGTCATGGGTGCGGGGAACATACCTCAACACGTTGCTTTTATAATGGATGGTAATAGAAGATTTGCGAGGAAGGAACAAATGAGTAAGAAGGAAGGACACACTAAAGGCTTCGAGAAGTTAACAGAGGTTTGCTCTTCCTATTACTATATTTCTACTGTTATGCTGTTTGAACTGTATCTATGTGAGATCAGTGGTGTATCCAGAATGTTTTTGATACCGGTATACCGCTTTGGGCACCCAAAATCTCACAATCAAAAAAAATTATAATTTGGTTTAGAAAAAAACGAAGATAACATTGTTTGTTTTTTTTGTATCTATGAAGTACAACAAGTTGAAAACACGAAAGAAGTTTTTTGATTAATCATTTAAAACTGTCCTGTTAATTAAAACATCATATTTTTTCATATTATTTTTTGCATTTCTCTCGATGCAAGTGATGATACAGTTGACTCTCGTTATCTCGAACAAAAAACTTGGACCCGTCAGCATCAGCCTGCTATAAATTTCATTATCTCAGTCGCATTTTATCCAGTCTATTGAGAGTTCGTGATAAGTTTATTTATTTATTTTTTATTTATAGAACAAATCCTCATACAGAGGTAGCTTTTTCTCTTCACATCTGGTTTTTATTTATGAAATTACTCAAATAAACACCTACAACACCTGCTTCTTATTTCCAATTCGTTTACATAATGCTATATACATTGAAATGTATGACATTTTTCTTTCTCATTTCTTTATGCTCTCCTCTGCGCATTTTCATTCACTCTTTAAAGTTTCGAGTGTTCAGATGGAGAGTTCTTGTCATCATAAGTAACGCTCACTTTCATTTCAAAGCAACATTTCTGATTCTTTGTAGATGAAATAGACATTGCACCGTAAGACTGATAATAACTACTTTTATGAAAAAAGACTTTTTTGAAAACAGGGAAATAGATAAGAAATAACCATTTTAACGTCAACTTGATGAGTTTTCAATGAATTTCAAATCAGATGTTAAAAAATGAATGTTTGTGCTAATAAAATGAAAATGTTTCGCTCACAGCAGACAAGAAAACTTAAGACAGAGAGTCAAGCTTTGCATTGACACTCAGTCTTTATGTATTGGGTTTCACAAGTAAGTAGGTCCCCCACTTGTCTGCATTAAAACTTAACGTAAACCCTGATATCTTATAGGCAATTTATTTGATGTAAATCTCAACCAAGAAGGGCAGTTTCCAGGGTTCTAGGTCTTTTAAAAACCCAAAATTTTCTCACCCCTCAGCCCACACCATGAGCAGGTTTTGGATGTCACTAAACAAAGAAAACCGGTATGTCCAAAAAAACTCTGGATATGGCACTGAAGATACAAAATCAATTTTCACTGACTTACAAATTTTGATTAATTCCTTATCATACCAGGTTTTGCAGTGGTGTTACGAGTTAAGTGTTCCTGAGGTTACTGTTTATGCATTCAGCATTGAGAATTTTAAGCGATCGGCCGATGAAGTGGACACACTGATGGATCTGTTGAAAGACAAGCTGAATAAGCTGATTGAAGAAGAGTATGTACTAATTATTAAGTGTAGTTTATGCGGTCGAACGTTTGCCTTGTCTAATTTAAATCTAAAGACCTGTGCTTATGAAAACTCTTTCATTCTCAAGTAAAAGTACTGAAAATGTCTAGTCACAGGTCAGTTGATTTACATTAGACAAGGCGAAAGTTCAACCATATAAACTACCTCTTAGATAAATGTATTGTGTTTTTTAAGTAAGTCATAAAAGAACCAATGAGTACTGGTACTTAGGTGGTCTTAAGTCTTGAAGTTGTTTTTTCTAAATGCATAGTACTTTTAGTAATCAAGCACTGGTGTCCTTTAAACTGGTTTCTTATTTAAAAAATCGGGTATTAAAACTGTGTAATAGGGACTGTGCTTCCTAAGCTTCTTAAGCTTTCACAATTCCGAAAGTAATAACACTGGAATTGGACAGTGACACCTCAGCTGATTGAAGTAAAAGTAAATAGGAAGTTGTTACCTTGATCAGTTCCTACCGTATTTCCGACTAAGACAAAACCAATAGAAAAAGAAAGTCCTTATAATCATTAAGTTGTTACATGGGAGAGTATAGAGTACTGAAGGATTTAATTTTGTCAACTTCACGGCAAAAACGACAGTCGTTTGCATTCCTCATATCATTCTTGCAGTCATTGCAATCATTACTAACTAGTAATCAACTCTAATATCTGTTGATCGATTAATTTTTCAAGTTGGTTATTTTTGAAGTCACTTGTGTATGTCTTCGAAATTGTAGTGGTACAGTCGAAAACATTATTAATGTTAAGTAGAAAAAGTTAATCACCCTATTTTTAGATTGTACATTCCCTTTAAATGAAACTTGAGGTTTAGGGAAAAAAAATTTTAAGAGTGTGCTCAGGAATGATGTAAATGAATATTTGAAAAAGAATTTAGATTAAGATTCATCAAGATAATATTTTTTGCTGGAGCAGGAAAAGATTTGTAGTGACAGACTCTTGTTAAGATTTATATACGTTTTGTGCCATTCCGTTCTTTTATTAAAATTAGAATGCACAATGGTAATTTAGAGCTACATATATACCACAAAATTCAGCAACCATGACAACAAAAAAACTTTAAAGTGCTGCATTTCCTATTCCATACAGTATCAAAGAAAACATAAAGAAAACATTTCTTGACCTAACATTTCCATAATCCCCAATACCACTATAGCCTTCTTTTTTAAATACAAACCTTCTACCTAGGACTGACGTATCCAGAGATTTTGGGGGGATAGCGTTTTCTTAGTTTAGTAACTTGCACTTAAATAAATTTTTTCATATCTCAAACAATTTCGTAAACATCTTACATTTATGTGGAAGACCTTAATAGAATAGAAGATTGAAGAATTTGCTCTATTTTGACTCAACGTAGCAACTGTTTGCAAGACGGTGTCCACATAAAGCGGCACTCAAATTTTCTTCACTTCTTCACATCGAGCAAGTCTACTCCGGCAAAATTCGCTGACGAGTACAGAAATATTGACCAATCAGAAGCATTTTCACTGGGGAACATTGTGTCTGCAATCGTTAGTCAAGATAAATCATATTTTAAAGGGGGATGGAAACTAAGATGCTTTCTAATTTCATTGAATAACACGAAAACGAGTCTTACTGGTACCACTTATGTTTTCATATTCTTTCGTTAGGTGAACAAAGGAATTCGTATAACGAAGGAAATTTCAAAATTACCTTAGCAACGGTGGTCGTTCTCCCTAGCAAACGAAAAATCACTTAATATACCTCAGTGATTTGCTGCCAATTGAGCACCAACGTACAGCATGTTTTTTAAGAGTACCTACGGGTGCGATTAAAATCACGTCTTAACTAACTCAAGGAGCTTTATAGCGAGCGCTAGCGCAGATCATGAGCCTCATAATGACAAGACTGAGAATCGCACGCCTTAATTACCAAATAACCCTTTTGCATGTGCTTTTTACCGCACGCTTGGCAATTTTTTCATTGACATGGCTGCAGATGATTTCCCTATCTGAATTGTACCTTAAAAGCCACCTATTTATGTTAAATTGTAAGGCTACCAGAACTTATTCATGAATTCTTGCGATTTTTTCTTTCTTTCTTTGCTTTTACCTAATGTGTAAATAGTTAATAAGACAGCTTTAGCATACTGTTTAAGAAAGAATATTATTGTTATAATGAAGTAACATCATCTGCATATACAGTTCAGCAGTCTCTGTGTGAAAAGGAAGTACTTTCTCAGTATTAAAAAAGTTTTTTGGGCGTAATTTTTTGGGCGCCCATAGCATTCAAATGCTATCAAATTGTGCCTGGATAGGTCCCAGTTATGTCATATAATGATAGACCGGAACATTGACATTGGGAATTTTTTCTTTGAACTTTATTGTAAATACTCATTTAAAATCACAATAGTCTGTGTTTTGAAAAATGTAGTAATACTGTTACGCTTGATGAAAAATTTTTCCCTAAAAACTTTCATGTTAATAATACATTTTTTCTTACAGGGAAGCATTAATGAAATATGGTGTCTGCATCAGATTTATCGGGAATGTTTCCTTGTTTCGAAATGATATTCAAGAGGCAATAGCAAAAGTTGTCCACCTAACAAAGAGCAACCACACGTAAGTGTTTACTTTAAATTGAAAACTGCAATTTCTGTAGAGTTACTCAAGCTTGAAAATAAGCACCTTTTTATGTCTTCATAGGTCATTCTTAAATATTGCTGTGGCTTACACATCAAGAGATGAAATAACACAGGCTGTCCGTGAAGTCTCAATTGGTTTGAGTGAAGGAAAGATAAGGGAGAGGTAATGAATGATAAATGTCAACATTTTTATCACTTTGTGTGATTATTTTCATTTGTGATTTGTATAAAAGAGGAATTATTGATTATCTCATCAAATCATTATTGTAGTGACATTACTGAAGAACTTCTGGAAAACTGTTTTTATACCAACGATTCAAAACCTGTTGATTTGCTAATACGAACGTCTGGAGAAGTGCGACTAAGCGATTTTTTATTATGGCAGGTAACAGGTTTTTTTTGTTAACCCCTAAAGTTGGACTTCCAATACTGCTATAAGTCTTAATGCTCTTTCCCTCAAAGTTTCAGCACTAAAAGCCATTGATTGAACCATTTGTTGAAAGATACACAAAATGTTGCTTGAAAAAGCAGAAAGCAATATTCGAAGAAAAACAAATAAATGATGCACTTTTTCAAACAATTTCATAAGCACTGGCTCAACTCACTGAAAAACTTCACACACTTCTTTCTAAATTAAGTACCTAAGGACGCTTGTCCAGTTTTTCCTGGTGAATTTCTAAAACGTGTATAGGAAAGGGAAAAAAACACGAGAAATTTTGGTTCAAGTAATTTTTAAGTAGAAATAAAAGCTTTTCGAATCCTGCCTTATTTCAATTGAGAATGATGTGAACTTGTCCTAACCGTACTCTTATTTATACTGTAGGATGTAAATTTCTTATTCTTTTTAGACATCGTTTTCCATCTTGTGTTTCATTGATGTATTGTGGCCGGAAATGTCAGTTTGGGATTTCTTCTATTGCATACTCAAATACCAACTTGGTTACCAGAACATGCAGGTAGGTTGAAAATAAATGGCCTGTACAGAGTGGCGATTAGTGGGTGGTCGTTTATTAGTTTATTTCGAATTTCTAACCTTCATGGTGAAGTGTTATACAGGAAGGTGAACTGGTAAGTCCTTTCGGGAACGACCTCCTGCGACGCATTTTTAGTCCGATCATATGGACTCCACTCAGATAAGCTTTAAAAGTAGCATATTCGGACCATTAAGAGCTATCGACTGACTGCATACTGGTCATCAATGCTCTAATGCAGATCTCTAGGGGTAAGTCAACTTCCTAGTTAGAAGTCAGCAAGCGGAAGTGCCAGCCTTAAATGCTCTTAGTAACTACATGTGACTGTGAAACGAAAATTTCTCTTTTCAAGAGAAAAGAAAATGAAAAGAGAATTGCTTTGAAACACAACATATTGTATTTCCAAGTCATTGTTCAAACACTTGTCTTCGTGTTATCAGGGTCTAATCTAGGCCAAAAGAGCGCCCTTCTACGTTTTTTTTAAAATTTATTTCACTTTAAAAACTTCAAAAATCACTCTTGTATAGGGGGGTCACAGGTTTAACCCACCGAAATAAAGCTCGGGTTGCCCTTTCCAAAAAAACTGCCCTTTGGATGTTCATAATGTGCCCGGACGCTGCCCTTCCATTCTAGATTCGACCCTGGTTATTATTTTGTTTTTTAGAATGCGAAGGAGTTGAGCAAACTTAAAGAGCATCGAGCACAAATGGAAAGTGATGTAAAGCAAGCGTATTTAGAGCTCAGGGAAACTGGAAGAATGGAAGATGCAGCAGACGTTAATGTTGATGATTATACCATTGAGAGAAACAATAGAACGACAAAATTTCTGGCCGAACTCAAGGAGAAAAGGATGGGCTATCTTCAAAAATTCCTCCTGAAAAGCTAGTTGGCATATTTCACTGAACTATAAACGGTGGACTTACGATTGAGTGTCTCGCTCAAAGAGTGAAAGGAAGGCCTTAAGTGTAAGGAAGGCCTTATAATCAACCAGTTGAGGCGTTTAAGTATGGTTTACACTTTCTTCCATTGATGTCCAAGAACTTATTCAGCAGTTGGTAGAGAATCTTCAGCGGTAATGCATATTTTGCATATTTTAAGTGTGAACTAGTACCTGCCATATTGATTGTGTTTTATGTTAAGCGTAGAACATTGCAAGGGTAAGAAAATGAGGGCCCCCCTTCTTCATGCTTCACTTAATAGATTGATATGCAACACCATACTCGTCTTTTGCCAGCAGCCTATCAGATTATATGTATTTTTAATCCGCTCGGAATTTCGTGCTGAATCGAAAAAGGCTTTTTTGTTGTCGCAACTGACTACTGATCGACTCATTTACTACTGGGCTAAAAGCTTGAAAGAAATTTTGAAATAAAGAAGAAAAATGGAAGTAGAAAATGCCTTTGGAAATCCTTTTTGGAAGTAGGAAATACGATTTTCATTAAAATTAATGCATTTTTAATATGTGCCTAAATTTCGCTTTGCTTGAATTAAATTAAGAATTTATTGAATATATACTATTTACGATTTTTATGTATATCTGTACATTTTTATACGTTAGTATCAGACGAAAAGGTGAAAATTATAACTAAGGGAATTTTTATACGTTTTTCCTTTGAAATACCCATGTCTGAATTCATTTTTAAAACCTGATTTTTATGTGAAACTAAGATTTTGAAATTTGAATAGATCAAATCTGAACAATTTCTAAAACTAGTTGAACTAAATGAACTAATGTTACTATGAGTTGAACAGCCAGCTTTCCTTCGAACGGAAAAGCTTTCCCTTAAATTTCAAGAAATCGTAGGTTATTGGGCATACTAAGTATCGCTCGCAATGCTAATTTGACTAATTTTGAGGATTGCCAAAAACAGTTTTTAGCAAAACAATTAACCGTTTCTTCATTATAAAAAAATATCGTTGAACATTTTCAGGTGCAAAGACTTAAAAGTTCTTCAAAACGAGCACAGTATATCTTTGCAGTATCAATCTTTGCCCAATTGTGTGTCGTACGAAAGCATATGAAAAAAATGCAGCCGATTACGGCAGCAAGTCAGCGGCATTAGCTAATCTTATGATTCACACTCTTCTTTTCTTTTGAACGACGACGACAAAACCCTATTCCAGTAATCAGCTGGCTAAAGCCGCTGGCTAATAAAGTTACGATGCCGATCATTTCCTGAACATATGCTGAGTGGTAATCTGGCCTGGGAAATTTCTATTAAAATGCAGCATCGGCACACTTTCTCAGCATTGTTCAACCTTTCTTTTCCTTTACATCCTTGCTCCTTCAAAATTCTTGATAATAATTTTTAGACCAAAATAGGATTTTTTGGTCCAAACTTACAGAAACAAAAACGAAAACAAAATCGAATTCATGATTTTTAATTAGCAGCCACGAGTTATTGAAAGAGTTTAGCGCCAGCAGTTACCATAAATGATACATCGGTTGCCAGTTACCATGGATTATAGATCGGTTGAGGGTTGAGTCATACAAAGAATAAAACAAAATATTGTTCCTCGTTTACTCAAGTATATGAAAAACAACATTGACTTTAGTTGCAAAATTTCAATTTTTCCTGTAAGAAAAAGGAATAGATAGTTTAATATTGGTGGCTGATACTGATACTGATACTGTATACCTTATTGTAACTTTATACTTTTCACACACGCTGTTTGAAAGACCCTTGACAGTGAACTGTCAAGGAACTGAGTTTGACACGCTTGTTCCATAATTATCCATAATGTTCTCCATGTTTCATTGTTGTACAAATTGTGCACTCTTGTTCTTTTGTGAAAGAAAATTTTGTTCTTTACTGGGGTGAAGTGTGGTATCATGATCATTTTCTTCCGTCGCGCTCTCCGTGACCTGGGTTGGAATGAATAGAGCTGCTAAGCACAAGAGAAAGTTAATATTACGTCCAAATGATAGAAATATTTATATCTATACTGTGAGAAACTGACCACGCGTTGGTTTTAAGAGCAGTCAAGGGTTACGCAATGTCAAACATTGTTGATAAAGCGACGGAATTAAAAGGGAAGAAATCGAAACAGAGCAACCAATGTGTATCATCAAGTGCGTTCTTTTCGCAGATGAAAAGATATTATTTCGAAAAATCTCATGCGAAGAAGACTCAAAAATACTACAAGCTCATATTAGATTCGTTAGGTGAATGGTCTCATAAATAAATAACTTAAAGGGGAACTAAACCCAAAAAATCAAAAAATCAAAATTGATTTTTTGTACCATTTGGAAGAATTTTAAAAATGATGAAAGTCAGTTCTTGAATTTTCAAAGAATCATTTTTCGATCCCAAGATATTGCCATTTAAAGTTTTTGCTCAAAACTTGATCAACGTGACCATGGACGTATAAAAAGAGAAGGACTTACAACTTTTATAAATCTATTCAAACAAACCTCGCCTCGGTTTATTGAAATTTTCACAAAAGCAGTTTTGAAACTCCCTCAAGTGCTGTTAAAATACATGTTTCCACTGGCTTCCATGATCATAATAACCAACCAGAAATGAATTTAAAGTTTTATGATTATTTTGAAGCCAGGTTTTAAACTCTGATTCCTCATGACTTCTTACAGTCTCAAACATGAAATTTTCAGAATTGAATGAAAAAGCACTCTTGTTTCTGTATATTCTCAGGCATCACCCAGGCGTCTTTCAAAGTACCGAATCTTTGGATATAAGTATATACAGAAAATACTTCCTAACTCCGACAAATTTATCTTAATTCCAATCCGACATTTTTAAAAAAGGTTGAGTAGAAGTTTTGTGATACTCAAGAATATTGCTGATGCATCTGCAAATCGTATTTTCTCTCAATTCGTTGGTTTTCCACATCGGATTAAACCTAAAGCGCCTTATAAACCCGCCCATGTGAACCGAAATCCAGTGAAATGCGAGGCGAGGATTACATCAAAGAAATGCCGACAGAATAGATTTTAATAATAGAAATGAAAGGCTTTAGTATTAGTTGTGAGTCCTTCTCTTTTTATACGTCCATGACGTGACATCACAATGTTCAATCGCTGACATACAAACATGTAAATAACTCAAGAAATATTAGTGATGTCCTGCTGGAAATTTGTAGGTGTAGTGGCAAACACCTGCAGGTATCGAATTACTAAAAATAATTGTTGCCATAGTTACCCTGAGCTTGTTTCCAGGTCTCTTCTGGGTTTTTTTGCTGGCAAACCTATAAATGGAGATCTGTTCAGAAGGGAAAAGAAATTTTAGAAAATGGAACAGTTTTTACTGAACTGAGCGTATGTTAAAGTGAAGTTCACCATAGTAACAGTGTTGGATGCTGGTATATAGCTTTGTCAGCAAAAAATAATAGAGACCTGGAACCGAGCCGGAGTAGCAACGGCAATAAATTTCTTTGCTATTTTCACAATTGCAGTTATTTACCACTCTACATGCAATGTTCTAATAATATAACATTAAAAAATTCTGAGTTATTCACATATTTATATGTCAGCAATATCTTCTTGAACGTTGTGATGTCATGTTGCCATGGATGGAGATCATGTTTCGGAAAAAAAAACCTTTAAACGGTAATATCTCAGGAACGAAAAATGATTTTTTGAAAATTCAAAAACTGACTTTCAGCATTTTTAAAGCTGTTTCAAATACTGCATAAAATGAACTCGTGCTTTTTTTAGTTTAGTGCCCTTAAGTTTCACCCAGACAAGTGCCATGTACTCACACTAGGCAAGCTCGAGAACATTGTTCACACAAAGCGATACAGGCTAGATGATGTAGAACTAGAGCATGTGTTTGAAAAGAAAGATCTTGGCATAGTAATAGATTCGAAGCTCAAGTTTGAAGAGCACATCAACACAAAAATAAAGAAGGCTAACTCTATTTCGGGATTAATACGAAGAAGTTTCTCATTTCTAGAGAAGGCCCTCTTCAAAAAGCTGTTCACTACGTTCGTACGTCCGCATCTCGAGTACTGCCAAGCAGTATGGGTCACCATATCTCAGGAAATTAAGTCCAACGTAGAACAACGGGAAGAACTTATCCTACGATGAAAGACCGCGTCGACTGCAGTTGCCGATGTTAGCGTTCCGAAGACTCCGTGGTGACATGATCGAACTGTATAAGCACTATCACAGTTATGATAAAGCAAGTCTATGCAATGCATTCCGTCCACGCACTGTAACGTCACGAAGACACGACTTTCAACTGGAGAGAAATTTTGCTAAAGATGGATGCAGGGGAGTACAACATAACTCATTTTATTTCCGTACAATCGAAACGTGGAATGAATTACCGAAAGAAGTTGTTCATGCTGGATCACCCGTCTTAATAGCTACTGGAAAGATCATCCCCTACGTTAAACGATCACGAGCGTCAGCAATACCAAGAGCGATTCTTAGAGGCGAAGCTTGGCCTGCGAATCTGTAATCATAAATAAATAAATAAATAAATAAATCAGAAAGAAAGTATGTGCGGCGCACAAATCTTCTTTTTCTATTAACGACGGAATTGGAAAGACGTTTTTCCTGTGGCAGCGTACGCCTTGTGGTAGAAGAAAACCTGAAAAGGAAGCAAAGCAATCTGCACAACGATGTATGAAGTTTTTAATGGCTAGTGCTGACGACTTGGAATCCGAATCGTTTTTAACCGAAGAATTCGTCCATTGTTGCTTAGGTACACCCATCATCATTATGGACTTAAAACTCTTGAAGAACATTGGAAACTAAGTTTTTTGGTGGCGTTGAATTACTTAATATCCATATCAGACATATGGACTTTCGAAAAGCGAAAAAGCTCTTTACGAATGTTTATACATATGACATGGTAAAGGAAATATCGGAAACAGAAAGAGACTAGAGTATTCTCGCTACCTTGGAAAGACTGGACTCCTTGAGAATGGACTGTGTATCAAACTTTTTAGTATTTGCTAAACATTTTCTTTTCTGAAAATTGCGGCGGTAAAAATACTATAATTACTACCACGTGTAGACAACCTGCTGATAACGTTGTTAAGATCACTTAAAATCCCATATTTCTGACGTAAGTCGCTGAAACAAGCATATTTTCATTTCTGGTGACCTTAACCTAAATTTGTTAGATTGTGTAAATAAAAAAGTTAAAGATTTTGTGAACGTGATCCTTCAGCATAACATAATTCCGACAATAAATAAACCGACATTAGTTACCAGAAGCACACCAACTTTGATTGATAATGTTTTTACGAGTACCGTATTTCCTCTCTAATAAACGTATGAAGTTATTCGACGCCAAAATCTCGTTTATCAAGTCGTCGAGCCGTTTTAGATGTTGACTCGTGACGTCATTAATCGTTTTAGAAGTTTACGCGGTTCACAATAAGTCGACATTCAAGTCGTCGAGTCGTTTTAGATGAACACTCCGTACTTTATAAAACATGAACCGACCAGAACCGACCAGAACCCAGCAGGAACCCACCAAGAACCGACCAGAACCCAGCAGAGACATACCAATACGGACCCTGCAAACGGGACTCAGGACCATAAAATCAAAGGTGGGAGCCGCGTCCCGCGACACTAAAATCAAAAGTGGGACCCGAGACCCGAGACCCGAGACCCTAAAATCAAGGGTGGGACCAGGGATCTTTACATCAAAGGTGGGACCCAGGACCCAGGACTCTCAAATCAAAAGTCAGACCCGGGATATGGGTGCCGACGAAGTGTGCACAAAAATTCTCTAAACAAACAATTCTCTTGATTGTGTCGAGTTGCGTAATAATAATGTATTTGCAAAGTGGATCTATTTGAAAGTGCAGTAATTTCCTAGACACCAGTCACCAATATCACCAGTGTGATATTGTGAAGTATTAAAATTTATTTGTGCACTACTTACTTAAATAATCGTGTGGGTGATTTTTTGTAACGTGGTAAAAGGCCTACTGGAAAAGTGGGATCCGGGAATCGGGACTCCCAACCCTACATACAACAGGTGGGACCCAAGACCAGGGAGCATATATGTGATAGGTGGGCGGGACACACCAGATTCAGATCCTTTCTCCCTTATACAATTGTAGCTCGGAGAACTGTGAATTCTTTCTTGTTAACTTCAAAGCTGGAGCCACGTGTGATAATGTAAATGTTAATCAATACTTCTTTTAACAAAAAGTCTCAAATCATTTTCTCATTAAAAATAAAAGGCTGTGTGTTAATATATATCTTTTCAAGAGAATTGTTTGAATCCTGGGTCCTGGGTCTCGCCTTTGATTTTTAGGGTCCTGGGTCCCGTTTGCAGGGTCTGTATTGATGGGTCTCTGCTGGGTTCTGGTCGGTTCTTGGTGGGTTCCTGCTGGGTTCTGGTCGGTTCCTGCTGGGTTCTGGTCGGTTCTGGTTGGTTCTGGTCGGTTCATGTTTTATCAAGTACGTGAACACTCGATTTTCAATTTGAAGGCGTTTTAGAAGTTGGGGTCGCTAGATGCTGTGTAATTGAGGCGTTTTGGAAGATTAGCCGTTTTAGATGTTTAGTCGGTTCAGAAAATGAGGCGATGCAACCTCATTATACCAGTTTTTCTAAGTCAGTGTTAGCTCTTACACGAAAACTAAAGTTTGTGTCATGTTTACATAAGTCATGCTGCCGTCATAGTATACCAAATATTAACTTTTATCTTTAAAAATAAACTTAAAACAACTTTAAAATCCCTCAAAACGCCATAAAGTGCTTATCACTTTTTTCATTCTACATCGTGGTCCTACATGCATCGTGGTCCTACCTTATGGAATAATATTTTGCAAAATGTAGAAAAGAAATTCTGGTATCATTTTTCGATGACTGTCATTTTTCAATGTCATTGTCATTGACAATGTGAATGACATTGAAAGTTAAAAATTTTGGCGCGAATACACTATCATTGAAAATTTCAAACATCGACTCTGAGGAAGAAACAGCAGCTGCTGTCGTTGTTTACATTTTAGCAAAAAAGATAGTTGAACGTAGAAAACAAAAAAAAGAAGTGCATGGGTAAAGCCATGGCTAAATAGACGAAATAAACTTGGCATCTATACCCTCATGCATGAATTACGTGTTGAAGGAAATCGCAGAGTATACGAGATTTTTAAGAATGCCACCGAATATTTTCCATGAGCTACTTCATCTCGTAGACGTTGACATTATGGAAAAAAACAACCCATTTACGAGACCCAATTCCTGTTCAAGTTAAACTAGCTGCAACTTTGAAGTTTCTTTCATCTGGAATTAACTACGTTGAATTGCAGTATATTTCGAGTTTACAAAACAATTCCTAATAGATATGTAATATTTTAGTTCTATTCGTGGATATATTGTAAGTAAACTAGTTATTTTTTATGTATCTGACTACATGGGGCTTGGTGAAAAGGCACTTCAGACTTCTACTTGCTACAGCCATTATATACGATCATAGATTGTGTGTAAGATTTATCTATACATTGGCGAAATATCAGCTGCTGCTAGAAACCTGTTTATAAGAAACTAGAGGCTAGAGCTTCCGAAAAATACGCTTTAGGGATAACCGCCTTGAGGAGGTTTTACATATATCAGCTGGTCGGGATAGGTGAGAAGGTAGCGCTAAAACAATTTTCAATAAGACATGAAAAATGAGGGGCGTTGAAACATCGTTGAAATGAAATCACGTCAACAATGAAATCGAATCGCATTAAAACATTCGATTAGTTCTTACTTAAAGATAATCAGGGGGCAAGTAGTGGAATAATGTAATAACAAAACTATTGTTTAAAGTATTTTTGAAATTCAGACCTTAAAGATATTTTGTCATTATTCATAAAAGATAAATGTAAACTTTTAAAATTTCAATTCGTGTCATTTGTTTTTAAGAAAATGAATTTGTAATCAGCTGACTCCCGGTTTCATTAAGTGACTTGCAAATGATAAAGATACTATTGGATTGATAGCGTGATAGTACAAGGTAGAATTTTCAATGTTTGTTTTGTTCCTGTGTGTGTCAGTTTTTTGAATCCAAGATCCCCAGTAAAGTCTTCTGCATTGTGCTAAGATTTTGAATTATGATTTAATATACACGCTTTTTTTTATAAGAACCAGTAAAATCTGACCTGAAGCTGGCTGTTTTTATTTTTTGAGCCTTTTTCAGCCTGAATTGTTCTTATTTTGTTCTTAGCTTTAAGAACACAGTTTCAGATTTCAGCCTCATTTTGTTCTTATTTATGGAACTTCCAGTAAAATAAAAATAAATCTTTTTAAAAACACTGTTTAAAAGCATGGTTGCTGTTCGGTAATGACCCGATATGAGTCTGCAAGGTGAAAAAAACAATAACTTCTAAACCATTTGCCAGTGAGAGAATTCACGTCATGAGTTGTTCCTATCTATCATGAATTGTTCTTATTTTATAAAAAAATTCAGGCTTAGGCTGTTCTTAATTTTTGAAACATTAATTTGAGCCTCAAGTTGTTCTTATTTTGTTCTTATTTTTTGACCAAATCTGAGGCTCGTGTTCTTATAAAATTGTTCTTATAAAAAAAGCGTGTAAAACAAAATGTTTCAAGAACATTTTTTGCCACAAGAGACCTGGCTGGCTGAACGACTACATAGAGGTTTGTCTTTCAAGATGAAATGGTATGAAGCAGAAATTGTTGTTTAATAAGGGGTGAATTACACGAGAAAGGAACATTTTCAGCACATCCTTTCTTTCTTTGTTTACACCATCCTTTTTTCTTTTGAAATTGATCGTGTAATTCACCCTTTTAAGATATTTAAGAATGAAACCAGCGTACATCGTAGTGTGAATCAACCATTCATTTGCAGAGCCGTAGTCAGTGCTCAGTCAGAATTTGTGGGGGAGATTTAAATCATCTAATAAAGAAGAAAAAAAACTGTAAACGTCTATAACGTTGAACTCTTTCACTTTTTTTAAAAAATTGACCCTGAATACACCTATGACCAGCCCCAGTTAATGACACAAGAGACTTTCCTGGATAAATAAATAATAAATATGAATATGTTCATCTGACAAATCGTTCCCATTACATAATTACAATGAAAACATTTATATAAGGTTTTGAGCAAATGAGACCAACCCTGAGCCTTACCCTCACTAACCCAAACCCATTACACAAGGCTTACACCGAAAAGTCAGATGGTATATCGATTTGTCAGACGAACATACTACTATACATGAATGAATAAAAAGCGCGCGAAGAGGGGCATGAAATTATGGATGTGACAACTGGGTTTGCGAAGCAAGCAAAACCGGAATTTTATGAGCTTGTTATCATCTCTTCACTAAATTTAGTAGTATAATTAGGATTTCGACCACAATAAACTTTTAACGATTCTAATTTGTTGACAGTTGAACAAAGATGTACTGGTTTCTTCACTCATCTAAACTTCAATTTTTTCCTTTCAAATTTTTTGTTTTCATTAAATACTGGAATTTTATATTATCAATAATCAATCAAGTTTAACATTAGCTGTTGAAAAACATTAGAAAAATTGGCGCTCATTATGAACAGGAACAGTTTTTCAATGGAGATTTCCCATTCCAGAATTCATTGAATCAAGTTCACGAAGAACCATGTTTCAATTTTATGTAATTACAATCATATTATAGGAACCAGGCTTTATTTAAATCGCTATGGCTTTAAATGTGCTCTCCACCTTTCTGAATTTTCAATTTACGTGTTATTTACTTTACAAATTCATAGTATAAATAACCTCTATGGTAAAGTATTTCTCTATAGTAATTTTTAAAAAAGGGTGTTTTTCGCTGAGAATACTTGTTATAGTTGTTGGATATATTTATTTATATGAAAAACATCTGCGAGATTATTGTTCAAAAACAACAGCTTGCTACTAGCTTTAACAATATTTCAAAGATATAAAGAAAGTTTGAATGTAAATATTGAAATAAAACAGATAGATGTTTATGGAGGGTAAAAAAATTGGCTTGTGGACAAGAATTACAAAATGTTTTTGATATCCGAGTTAAAGCAACGTCGAAGATCGGCAATTGGTTTTATATGCGTATTATTTATCTTATTTTTTTATTACTTTGTGAATACACATCAATGGACCTGGTATGCAAACCATAAAATTGACGGTGAATCACATCCGTGTGCTACACCAGAAAAAGAAATGAACGATTTAAAGAAATTGATTCGGGACGTACATGAAACCCTCCGCGAACTAAAGTTAACACATATACTGATATATGGCAGGTAGGTAACAATGTATATGTGATATTTAATTGTCTGAGTTAAAAACATGACCAAGTTTCAAATGTAAATAAAAAAATATATATTTGCTAAACCCTCATGTGATTTCAACGCGAAATTTTTTTTTGGAAGTTTCTTCGTAAATATTTAAAGTCACAAATCAAACACGTGCTTTTTAAACAAATGCTGAATCGAGATTTTCAAGAATCTCGAGAAATAAACAACGATATCTTTACGCGATATTGTTGTTTATTTATCTTTTGTTGTGATTTGTTGCTTAATCTAAACATACTTTAAGAAGAATCCCTTGTAACAGTTTGTTAAAACCTTTCACTGACTAATTATCTTTCTAGCAAAAGTTTTATTATTGAAAAAGGCTCTTGCAATAGTTTGGTAAAAACTTAAAGAAGGGAGAGCGACTTGTTTTTTCTCAGAGCGGCTTCTCACGTTTTGGGAGGCGTCGTGTCTTTAGTGTTTGACGTCGCTAAACCTGTCAAGTTATGTCACAGAACTCTCGTGATCTAACTGCAAGTTCTATTTGAGATCTCGTTACAAAGCTTAATTTCGAAGTGTTTTTTAGAAGTAATATCTCGGGTTATGTACGTGATCCTTGATGTACTTGAATTTTCCCAACTTAAGAAACTTGAAAAATAAAAAATAGGACCATCAAGCTATAAGAATTAAAGAAACTGAATCTAATCAATGAACTTAACTGTTTCCTGCATAAGCAAAGGAAACAACATTACGAACGTCTTCGTCTTTTTGTTTTTTTTTGTTTCGGGTTTTTTTTTCCTTTTTACTTCTGGCTTTTAAATTTTTTATTTGTTTAGTTATTTTTCATTTCATTTCTTTTTTTCTTCTTCTTCTTTTTCTTCTTCTTCTTTACTTTTCATTATTGCTCTTTTTTCACTGTTAAGTTCTTTTTATTCTTCTATTTTTGTTTTCATTTTTCAAATAAGGTCAACAACGTGATGCCCGAGAAAAGCATTTGCTATTATGATTCCTTTAAGCATGTATTGGTAATTAACTAGAAAGAACGATCGGCTAAGAACAGCTATCCTTATTGCAAAATGTAAGAATTCTGAGGAATTGGGGTTTCAGAAAATGAAAACATTTCTATCTGAAAGAATGAGCTCTGACGGAAGAACGGCCTCGTTTAACCAGGTACTACTCATTAACCCAGGAACTAACAAAATCGTTTTACAAACTAACCAACCACGTGACAGTCCATCTATATTTCATGAACCGTATTAAAGAATCGGTAGTAATACGTCAGTCACATCAAAAAATATTAGAAAAGTGCGACCCAGGGCCCTAAATATAGAAAACATCTAAGAATTGTCACATATAGGAACATGTTATGTTGTGTATATGTAAATTTGATCATTGAGAATTTCCTCTTTCTATGACATTCCTATGGAAAAGTCCTCTTGACATTTTCAATAATTTATGTCTGTTCAACCTTCAAGCTTTATTCACTTCGTTTATCTTCAGTTTCGTGTTCGTGTTACACCTGCAGTCACGAAGGCATGCAAAAGATACAATGAAAAAAAAACGTATTGTAAGACGGTGAGCAGGAAAGGCAGGAGTAAAAATTAAATAAAGAAGTTCATACGAATCGAACAACTTTCGTGTTTTGCTCTTATGGTGTATAGGGTTTCAAGTCCCGGATCCCATCTGTGACATTTGAAGTCTCGGGTTATGGGTCCTTCTTTGCCTGTTCCACCTTCATTTGTGGAAAAAACCTAATGCGATGTGTTTTTTTTTGTACTACATCAATGCTGTTCGAGAATAACACGATATTCCTAGCCTAACAAACAAGCTGTCTATTCTATCGTATATTTTTTTAAATGTACAGTTTAACTCATGTAATTCGAATCTCCACGGGGATTCAAAATTTGTTCGATTTACATGATTATTCGAATTATAGGAGTTCGAATTACATGAGTTCAACTGTACATCGCAAGCTGAGCGTCATTGGCTCTTTTCGTAAATGATTGTAAGTTTTTTTAAAGAAACGTTCAGAAAGTGTTTATCAGAAGTGATACTAAAGTTGAAAAAAGTCCTCTCTTATATAACAATATTTCGTATAGAATGTGATTGATTTTGAGACGTTTATGCCGACTCAACGACATTTTGATATCTTCAGATTTTTTTAAATAATTTTCAAATTTCAGCTTTTTTCCCTCTAAGAATTCTTACTTTTAGCATGGAAACTAAAAAGGGCAATGCTCTAACCAGAACGTTCTTTCTTCTAGTTATTTTTCATACTTTCATCACGGTATTGGGCGTTTTTTGTCATCTTTTTACAGTGTATAAATTGTTAAATTTCTTAATTACCTCGAATTTTCTCGAATTTTCCTAAGAAATAGTTTCTGCTTACGTCTTGAAGTTCTATTTTTCCTATTATTCATGTATTCATGCACGTGGAATGGCTCAGTGAAGAAACAGTAGCAAAACTAGAAGACATTATCTCAAACCATAAGTTTCGAAATTTTAGAATGACACAAAAGAAAAATGCTTATGTATTAGAAATGGCTCCACAGAGATTTGCAGCTCACCAACAAACTATCTAATTGGTTGATTAATAAACACAAAAAATTAAATTGTGATAAGGCGGGGTTTGAAAATGAATTGACTGTAATTTGATCTGGTAGGTCTTACCTCATCATTTTTTGATCTGAAAAAAAACAAATTTGTTACAATAACATTGCTTTGAATAAGTTCCTTGTGCAGTTTTTGTACTTTCATAAAATAAAATTGATTTTCGATTCGTTAATTCCTTTTCTTTTTTGTAACATCCTCATAATCTGAGAGATCGCTCAAAAATATAATTGCATGACAAATAACTCATTAGTAATGAGTGAGAATGCAGAATTTTCTTGTAAACTTTGTCAAGGTTTGCGGTATTTAATTTTGCTGCTATTGGCATTTTGGCCTCGTTTCCAATGTCATTATTTACTCATTTTAATTTACTCAAACCATCTTGAATAATCGATGGCATCATAATTTTTTCATATTTTCTAAAAATGTTCTGTGAAATTGGGAAAATTATATAAAAAAACCTCCTAATAAACGCCCCCTTAAACTCGAAAAATTAAATAAACGCCCTAGGTGTTAGAGGATTTACGGTATATAAATTTTTGCAAATCGCTTTGACAAAACGTGAAATAAACTAAATTGATATATTGTGAATCATAATTACAAGGCAGCAATTTTCTAAACGGTCTCATTAGTAACCACTTTATTGTTTTCCTGAAATTGAAAAATTGTTCAAATTCCATTTGACTGAATGCCTTATCTTAGTAGTAGTTTTATAGTTTTATATATGCAAATCAAGTTATTTTATTATAGTACTAACCACACCCTTAATGGTTAACCTCGGTTTGGCGCCCTATTTGGCAGTGCAATTAATCGCATTGCACTGCGCGTTCGTTCTGCAATTGAAAAGTGAACACATAGCTTCTTCTCGACATTACATAACGTGCGAATTCTTTAGGATCCGAACGTTATTGTTCTTAGAAGTAATTTGATTGGTTTATTAAAAAACTGCACACTCTTGCTTCTGACAAAGCAAAACATGCAAACACTAAATCGAAACACAAACGACTGAAAAATGTCGTCAAGATTCTCCAAAGCCTCAACTGAAGATGTGATAAAAATTGTTCGCTAATTGCACTCATCATTACGCTATCACTAATTTTTATGGTCTAGATCCTTCCTTTTGAAATGTTCAGAAAGAATGATTCATGATTCATCAAATCGGCCAGTGTAAAACGCACATGATTTTAATTGCCACTTCTCGTATTCTTAGTGAAAGAGTCCGTATATTTTCTGTGAAAAGCCCAACAACATATTTGAGTCTTTAGATTTCAACTATGGAAATTCATCAACATTTCATTACAAATAAATTTCGGACACTGTCCATACATGTCCTATCTTTCTAAACGAGTGGTGTTACCCAACATTAATTAACACAGAGTTTAACGGAGCTAATGCATTGTTGCCCCAAAACGATTCGGACGGTGATGAAAGACAGCGCTTGTCTATGATCGATGGAAATAGTGCGTCGTATATAATCTAGACAAGTATGACGCCTATATTTTATCTGATAAACAAAACTTCCGTTTCTTATTAGTAACCTTATAAATCTCAATCAACACACACAAAAAAATCGTTTGTAAGAAATTTAAATTGAATTTTAGGTAAGAATAGATAAAATCTGACATAAGTAGAAGTTTTAAGTCGAACTTGCCGTCACCTATTGTGTAAAATTCATCTGTTATTTTAAAGAGACCTTTCCAGAAAAGTTTGACATTTCCTCTCTACTGCATGCATTTATTGCTCACCAATATGGTAACACAAGTAGTGCCTTTTTCATCCACTACTGTTTTTAGCTATAGTTGATTAGTGACTGACTGATAACAAAACTGATAGCAAAAGTCTTTTCATACAGGACATGAAACCACTTTAGTCATTGCAGTATATACGAGACTACCCCCAGTCGAACGGTACAATAAGAAGAAGAAGAACAAAAACTCATTTCGGTCTTCCCTTATGTCGATGGTTCATCATACTTGTATACATCATGTATATAATTTTAAAATAAATATAATAATTTGTTTTGTAGAAGTTAATATTTTAAATTTTATATCTTGCTATTGCTTTGTCCAATAGGTATATAAAAAATCCTCCATACCAATTTGTGACTACCGTTCAGCTGTTTTCACGATCTGCTTGCAAGTGTTTCCTTTAATTTTTAGTTTATGGGGTGCACTTCGCTACAGTAATCCGTTACCTTGGGACAATGACGTCGATATGGCATTGATCTATGACGAAGTCAGTCGAATTGATCAGAAGATGTTATTCGCTGCGTTTCACAAGCGAAACATAGAGATTTACTATCGTATATGGTTCGGTACTTATCGAGTAAACCGCGATACAGCTCGCGGTGATTTGATGGTTTTCCGTAAGAACTTTTTCAACGAAATGTCACGAACTGGCATCGAGCCATGGTTGTTCTTTATAAACTATCGCCGCTTTCACACATTCCCGGCATTTCTGGTTGATAAACCGCTGCCGGCTTTATCGTTCGCCGGAGTCAACATTACTGTTCCGCGAAATGGAATCGAGATTCAGAAACATTTTTATCCACAAGATTGGTGGAAAGAAAGTAAACCACGCGGTTGTTAGCTAATATGTTTTTTTTATTGTTATTATTTTCTTAATTTGCTGTTCCTACAAATTTTCCTTAATTGGGGTAAAAATATCTTTAAAGGGGTACATAGTCGTGAAGCTCTTCAGGGTGCAATGAATACTCTGACCAATAAAATTCTGGTCCTTAAATTTATGACACGAACAAGCAGAGAAACGGTTAGGAAGTGCAATTAAATTCTCCTTCCAGGCAGCCTTCTTGAATGGGATAATTTTTTTTTTAGTAATCAGTTTTGAACTAGCCTATTTTCCATGGATGTTCGTCCCAGACTATCTTTTCTAAATCTTCTCAACATAGTTCATTCATTGCGTCTGGAAAGTTTGTACAATAAGCAAGAAATGTTTTTTTGACCCTTGCGAAATCATGTAAATAGACACGTTTTTTACAGCTCTACGATGGAGTGTTCAGAAGCTGTATTGTAAATATATACATATTATTATTGTTATATATATATAGGATTTGCTATTTATAATGGTCGTTTTGCTGCTGCTATTTACATCATCCGCTATAAGACATTATATATTTTGTTACCTTTGTTGCTTGGTATTTGTGTTATGAACTGTCCGCACCAGATTGTGCTTCATCTCATTGCTTGGGCTTTGAGGCATGTAAACCATGATTGGAACAATATCTTTACTTTATCCGTTTCATGTTTCATGTTGGCTTAGTTTGTTTTGAGGATGGGAGGACGCTTTTTATATGAAGTTTTTTTTTGGTCCCTGTAAACAGCTTTCTATCGATTACCTTAAAATTCACTGGAATAGTTTCTTATCAAAAAGTTCAACCCCGCAAAATTTCATTTTCATGGAAATTCCTATTGAATTGTTTTTTTTTAAAAAAAAACCTGTTTGTAAAACCGCCTTGCTTTCCATTCTGAGTAAGATTTACCGTGATTTTATCGTGTGTATGACCACGCTATTCGTTAGGCCGTTTCTCAACTAAGTGAAAAGTTTTTTAAAAACGTTCTAAGATTAAATTAAAGGGCTGAACATAAGGAGGTTTTTATCCCAGCAGCAGGGCGAAACGAGACGTTTCGACGAGATCCTAGCTTTATGCAATTCTCACTAGATTTATTTTCCTCATCATACGGAAGATACAAAAAATCTCCTTCTCCCGGCGCCAAGCGAGATCTCGTTTATTTTTGCTTGTTTATTTTTGTTGGTTTCTCTTTTCATATGATCACAATTATCCCGTCTAGCCGTGACGCGATCATATTTCACGCGTTCACAGTAATTAAAATTTTTGTACAAACAATGACATAAAACTAACTTGGGATGATTTTCACTCGAGCAAGAATATGATCGCAATCCAAAAACTCCCCCGGCGCAATTTTCACCACGCCCTGCCCATACCCACGCCCATATGAGGAGTTCGTCTTTAAGAATTTCTTGACTGTTTGAACCATCAGATTGTAGAGAGCTTAACCGCGGTGAAAATTATTAAAAGATCAGGATTTAATCTATTTGAATCACTGACTGTGCAAATACTTTTCGAATCTCTATTTAACAGTGAAATGACCTCTATCTATCATGTTTCCACCTTTTACTTTCTTTATATGAAAGGAGACATGCTTTTGATAGTCAAACAAATTAAAATGCCCAAATTTTATTTAATTTCAAAGTTTTTCAATTGTATGTGCATTCCATTCTAAAAATAGATTATATGAACACGTTGTAACGTTCGCATAATATGAGCTTCTTTCTCTAGACGGATTTTGTTTTGACGGCAACCTCCATAGCAACGACTTTCCGACTATTTGCCCGAATGCGAAAAACTTTTCGTAGGTGAAAAAATATCTGCCTTTTTGTTTATTCTTTGTTTTCCTTTGTTTGAATTTTTAAACCCGATTAAACAATCAAATATTGGACAACAAATCGACAGCGTGCACGATGATTATAGCAAATCGACGATAGTTCTCTTTTAGAACTTTTTTAGAACTGAAACGGTGATAAGCAAGCATCTTCTTGATCAGGACTATTCTTTGGAATTCTATGTTCAGGTTGACCACCACATGAAAAATCAAGGACAATGAACATGCCTACCTTCGATTTTCTTGTCATGTGACTTGTCATGTGACTTTAGTAAGCCATCAGTTATTACTTATTAATGAAGCGTCTATGTAGTTTTGACCAGTATCTCACAATGTGCAAAGAGGTTGGTTTGTGAAACAGAGAGACATCTGTGTCAAACCGATGTTTGTGGCACGTTTAACTAACCTAACCACACTTGATAGTGTCTTTCCTACTAGAAAAAGACCAAACTAGTGACAATATTGCAACTCACATAAAATGAATGAGTTTACTAATAAACTAGTCACAACTAGACATAAGCGGTGTTATGCACCTGAGGGCATTCAGTTTGGCAAAAACATCTTTTACAGAGATTATTTGCATGAGTTGTAAAGGACAAGTTTTTGATACCACACAGAACACCAACCATACAGAACACAGTGTCAAATCGAGATACTCTGACGTCATCAGAGACTGGACGCCTTGTGGTAGAGTGCTCGCTTCCTGTTCGGGAGGTCGCGGGTTCAATCCCCGACCGAGTCATGCCAGCGACTATAACAGAGTGTGAATCATTCCTCTATGCTTAGTACTCAGCAAGAGAGTAGGAATAATGTCTAGGGTGGTTGTCTCGTTGAGCGGTTCCTGTCTTTACAGCCTCCGTAGCCCAAATGGGGGCTTTAAATGCTCTAGGACTTCCTTCGCAGGACCCTCATTGATAACAGTACCTTAAGGAACTGAAGAGGCTATCCTGGGTAAACATTCGTAAAATAAATAAAATAAAAAAATTCGTTTACAAATATCACGGTACACGAGTAATCCATACGAGAGGTTTTCAAAGGTTCAAATTGAAACAGCTGAAGTAACATGAATTCGCTTCAGTAACATATATAACAATGTTGTTGAGATGATAATGATAGTTTTATGGCAAATATAAACCGGAAAAAGAGACATTTCGCTTATTCTATTTCTAAATTTTCTTCAGGAACGAATGAAAAATACAATACAAAAACCATACAAAAAGGAAGCGGAAGTTATATAGTTTTGTGATCAGGAAAGTTTCAAGTCTCGTCGTGTTGATGGGTAGCTCTGATGGGTAGCTCTCTAGTTTTGTTTTTGCCATCATAACTTTTTTTTAACCGAGAAATTGTTTATTCTTCAAAGCTGGCCAGTCTATAAATGAAAAAGTCATTGCGCATACGGCCAATAACCCTATTATGAATTTGAAAAGGTTTTTGGGCAAGAATAACACGTGGCTAGCTACTTGCGACTACCTGTTTTTATACATTGATAGTATGTACAAATTTACGTAATTATTCGAATAAACGACGGACCAAAACGTCTTTTAACTGTTTATAAGCGTCCAGCGCTTATTAGAAATGCTGAAACAAATTTTACAGTAGCATTATTTCTAAGAGAAATTACGATTTAGGTTTTATAACTCAATACTAAAAATATAATAGTATTAAATGTAATTTTAACTTTTGGAAGAAAGTGGAACCGTTAAAGGGATTCCTGCGTCCAAAATGATATTTCAAGGGATGATAGAACTCGCAAAGTTGTTTAAGAACTCTTTTTACAGTTTTTGGAAATTTTCTTTCCTTGGGCAGATATTTCAATTTAAAAATGTTCAAATTATGCAACGCATAATTATGATGTAATAAGATAATATTTTGTTAGTGTGTATAACTTCTGAATTAGTAAATATTATGACTTCATTCTTCTATCAATCAACTCAGAGTGGAAGCCTTTACTTCATAGTAACTTATTTTAAAAACGAAATATCTCAGAAACTATAAATAATTATGAAATATTGAAAAGAGACTTGTTAAACAACTTTCTGAGCTCTATCATATTTGTAAATATCATTTTAAGTGCAGGAATCCCTTTAAAAGTTAGGTTAAGTGTCCAGGTATGTTGGTTAAATCATTCCCGCATATACAAAATGTTTCCATATTACGTCACTCAATAAATGCTAACGTATACTTTCGCAAAGGCTTCACCTGATGTATTTCTTTCACAACATCTCGTGCCAAGCGGCACCATATGTGAATATCTTGTAGTAAGGCGCAATCTCGAACAATCCTTAAAACAGCATCATCAAGATCTTTGCTGGGAGTTGACGTAACAACTAAAGTCTCTAGCGTGTCCTTATACAACGAAGCTGCCAGATTGATGTGTTCAGTCACTGTTGCTTGTAAACAGAGTTTCAACACAGACACTGGTACTTCAGGTAACATAATTTTGTAAGTAGCATCTAATGGATACGTGTGATCAAAGAACAGTTCAATTCTTAAGTTTGGTAACGCTTCCCTAATTTCTTGCCAATCTTCACTAGCAATTGATTTAAAAAATTTATCGGCTCTCGTAAAAAGTAGAGATAGAAACTGCAGCTTCTCACGATTTCGGTGTGAAAACACCTTCAATGCTTCGTCGGAAAAACAGCTCGATTGAACATACAACTGTTTAAGATTTACAGCTGCTTTTAAGAAATCAACGAGACAAGGTTTCGAAATACGGTATATTAATGTATTGTTTTGTATGTTTAGATACTGGATGTGGGCGCCGTGTCTTTCACTTATGACTTTTAAAAAGTCATCGTTAAATGCCACAGGGAATTTCGAAAAATCGATCTTGGTGATGTGTGATGACGTAACACTGAAGAATACCGTCAGGTGATCAAGAAGAATTTTGCCTGAGTAGAACAGAGGGTTTTGTTCGCAATACTGTAGTTTGAATTCCTCGATTTTTAATTTCTCTTTTCTGTACAAGATCTCGATGAACTGACACACGTTGTCGCAATTGTTTTGGTTTTGTTGGTGACATTGTACATGAACACGCCGAAAATACTCGCCATAACGCAGTGCAAGTTTTTTCAACCTGCCGTCGACGGTTTTCTCGAAATTGACGTTGACGTTATACCAAAGTCTTGGCGACTTGAAGCAGGTGTTCCAATGTTTGCAAACCAAAGCTGCTTGTAATCGATCTTCGTATGACAGCTCGCCAAATATTTTCACGTATAACTCCTCTGGTAGCGAATTCCAACGTGCTCCCATGATTTTACAGATCTGTGATTTGAAACTTAAAACATCTATGATGTAACGTGGTTCGGGTAATGTATGTTCATATCATCGCTTATTAATTTAAAAAGTTACAAAGTTTCGTTTTTTATATACATAAAATTTAGGTTTCCATTTTGAGTTCAAATATTTTTTTGTTTCTCACGGAGTCAGCAAAATGATAACACTACGTAATCACAGCACACCCCCGTAGAGTCTTTTCGAAAGGAGAATGTAACAGAATCCACAATGTTGATCATCTACGATAGAGTTTTTTTTGAATATACCATTCATAAAATTTTTGGATTAAATTATGCATCAGGTTTTGGTCAGCTGAATAGGATGCAAGGATATTATCTCGTGCTGAGCATTTAAGAAAGTCATAAAAAATAAAGAAAATATATCACACCGTCAACTCATTAAAAAACATGACTTGGCTCACACCATGTATTCAACTAGAAAAAAAAAATTCTTTCTCACGTGATGCTGAGTCGTCTTCCAATAATATCACAGCTTTAAATGTTTAGTTCGAACACTAAACTTTGTTTTGATTTTAGCCAATGAAATTATGAGAACTAATTATTCAAAATGTTGTTGGTTAATCCCATACACGTACCTGGTATGAAAAGACATACCGTAAATGTGGGATCCAGGACCCGTGCCCGCATGGCGTTTTCAGATCTTTTCGCTTATTGGGGAAATTTGGAACTTGAACACCTCAAGCAAAGAAAGTTGGCATTTTAAATTATATATGATATTGCGAAATGTTTTTTTTAAATATTGTCGAGTTTTGTCGGGTCCCGCGGCCCGTTTGTAGGTCTCATCAACGCCCTGGGGTCCCGATCCGGGGTCCCACTTTTCCGGTATGCCGTATGAAAATATATTCGAATGCATGCACTCAGTCAGGGGTGTTTCTCTCACGTATAATCAAGTTCTGAAATGTTTTTCATACTATTAATTTTATTTGAACACTCAACAAACGTATGAATTCAATCATAGTAATATAATTTAAAATATTTATATAACAAGGAAATGATAGACGGATTGAAAGGAGCTTGTAAAGAAAAAAACAGCGTCATTCAAACCCAAAAGCCAACCTCGTGCCCATGGTTCCCACGGAGCCTAGAAGCAGCGTATATAAAGAAGTAAAATAAACGAAGTAAAACTTCTCTTTTTAATTCTAGAACTCTTTAAACACACGGTATTTGAATTTCAGGAATCTTAGCTGGAAACTTACATTACTTCATTTTCACTTGAGAAATAAAATGATCAGGAGAAACTTGACTAGCAACAACAAAAAACAAACCATGCGTCTGATTTCTAAACCAAATAGACGTGACGATGCATGCACACATAGTCAAAAAGACTATGATGCACAGAAGCCGCATTGTATCATGGGATTCAAGAATGAGAGCACACCTCATCACCGATGTCCTCAAGGTCGATTTGATCTCAGACGATATTTTGAACGTGAAAATTCCTTCCACCAGGTGAAATAGTTCAAGGAAATTGTTATTTCCACCAATCAAGCGACCGAACAGTGTCATTTCCACCAATCAAGCAACGAAACAGAGAGAGAGGGTAAATAATTGAAATGTAACATGGCGTATGAGATTTCTTTCTGCATGTACAAAACACAAGTGATAAAAAAATTATGAACAGCGAGACAAAAGTTATATTCAATTAAGTAAATTAAGCTTGCCTAACAAGACGCAATTATCATCATTGGTTTGCGGTCAAAACTTTGTTATTTTTACCAGAGTTGATCGAGAAAGTTGATTGCTTCTTTATTCAAACGTGTTTTATGATCACACAATTTGTTCGACAAACTCGTTCTTAAAGCTTGGTTTCCAATAAAATTATTTTCGTTGCACAAAGGTTCTGCAACCGTTTTTCAAAATTTTTGCGTATGATGAAAACAACTGTTTCAACTGTTTGTCGTGCAACAAAAGTTACATTCTTGCACAACAAAGTGCTGAAAAACGATTGCGCAACAAAAGTAATTTTATTGGGAACCAAGCTTAAGGTTCATTTCACGCGGGTCACGCAGTTCTTTCGAGTGCATCGCAAATAAGGAATTCACCATTGAATAGTATACAGTTTAAAATCAGAAAGTTTTCGCGGTTGATCGGTGATCATTAAAAGTTAAAAACTTAAAATCTATTTATTTCAATATAAATGTAAACGAATCAAACGACTTGATTTTTGCTGACGTTGCAAAATTATCAAAATGCGAGCCATTTTCACTATAGCGAAGCGATGCATTCGCATGAACTGCATTTACAAATATACATTGCATACGCAGAACTTCAAAATAGATGCAACATTCACTGTGTACCGCCCCACCCACTTTGTACCACCCCACTCTCAATGTTCCGCCCACTGTATAGTTCAACTGACAATTCACCTTACCAGAATCTATGGCTCCAATGGTTCAGATCTTTAGAATTTCGTCATCGAAATTCAAACCTCGTATTCATTATCTCGCTCTTTCAATCAATTTCGTAAAATGTAAATTGCCAGTATACTCTATAAACCAACTTCTTTCAATGATATGAAGAAAAAATTGAACTGGGAAAGTGAGTTCAACAAATTACAAATCTATAATAAACCATCAAACTGAACAAAGAATATTGGAATAAATTATTTACGATTCACATATAAAAAAACAAAAAAAAACAACATCTACAATTTATGCTTCACAGGTCAAGCACCAGAATAAAAATAAATGTCATTGCGATCCTTTATCGCATTTGGTGAATAACACCACTTCCACCTTGATACAGATTGAGCGGTGTTTTACCATCCGTAATGAGAGTACCACGGATTCCAAGCGCTTGCAGCATTCCAATCTGTAAAGGTAAACAACTTTTGTTTACTTTAAGTCTAACATTAAACAAACAGATACCCTAGAAAAAATGAAATCATAGGACCGAATGCCGTGTCTAACGGCGAGGTCGGAAATCTGTAAAATCATGTTTGAATTAGATGTGTCAAAGGTATTGATTAACATAATTACTTGAGCTAGAGGTCCAGCTTGAGCAATGTTTTGTATAGTATCACTTCCGATGGTAGAGATCATCTCTTCCGACTGTTTGGTCTACAAATACAAAAGAATAAAAAAAAACATGACAGAGCGAGACAACTGTGGGTAGAGCTTTATGCTCATCCTAAAGCATGGTTTACGCTGGTTGAATATTTTCATTGATTTTGATTTTAATTATTCCTCTGCTGTTTTAGAAGTAAAAATCCCAGAGCACACTATCACCTTTTAGATTTTTAATGGCGTTCCGACCAAAGCTTTCCTCTTTTTAGATATTCATTCTCAACTACTCAACAATCTTATTACACTTTTATTTATTCTATTTCTCGAATATTTATACAGGATAAAATCTAAAGTAGTATCATATTCACATATACACTTTTATCTTAGATGCCCTGTGAAATAAAAGATATAAAATAAAGGTGTATGTATATTTAAAACATTGAGCTAAATATAGAAATTCGAAAACGTATCGATTAGAGAGAAATTGTCGAGATCGAAACTTAAGTAGAAACAGGCGCATCCAAAACACAGAATAGGGTATGGCTTCGGCATGCGGTAAAAGTTTTACTAAACAGAAAACAGTAAGGAATTGAGACAAATACATTGAGGTAAACGTCTGGTGTTGATCTTGAGACGTTACACATCATACGTCAGTCGTCAACACTTGACATATGGTTTGTATTTAAATTCCACTGATCTTGTTTTTACGAATCAGACAAAATCGATCAATTTTGGTTGGCGTTATTGAGAAGGTGGAAATATATGCCGAAATTGAAGCGTTTAAATCGCTCGTTTTTAATTTCTACCATTATCAATTTTCCATAAAGAAATTTATTCATTGTGAAACTGAAAAATTGATCACCCATACCTCTATCTGAGCCAATAACTTTGATCGTTCTATTTCAAGTTCATTCACAGTTTTCATATAATCAATTTCTGCCCCACGTTGCTAAAAAGATAACATTGTTAAAACAGGGACTGCGGAGCTGACTGATTAGGGCCAAGAAAAATTTGCGAATTTTATTGAATAGCTGAAACTGTAAAAAAAAACCCTAAACCGAAAAAAATATTGAGGAGGCTATGGTCCCCTTACCCATCCTGCACGGCGTTGCCTGTAAAAAGGAGTTACATCCTTATTTGCTTGTTTGTGGCGGGAATGTCAAGAGGCTCAAGAAATTTTCAAGACCTCTTTCTATCTCAAGGAATCCTCAAGTCAATTGAACGAGAGAGATTTCCTCACACCCCTGAGGTGTGTCATCACATAAAGAATGTTACTTTGAAAGGGAAAAAGGGTCAAAGCTGCACCTTTTGTAACGTCTCCAATTTCGTTGTTTCTGCAATTTCTTCAGCCTGTGCTTTCAGGGAGGCAGCTGTAAGGAATAAGTATTAAAGAATCATAACTTAAAGATAATGAACTAAAAAGAAAAAAGTGTGTCAGCAGCTTTCTTATGAGATAATCTCCACGAGTAAGCCAATCATCTTTTTACTTTGTTAATAATAAACAGCTGTTCGTTTCTAGGTCACTTTTCAATTGTTCCATTTCTGCTGACATCAGCATAGTGCAACCTTCAGCTCTACATATAACAGTTCTTTACCTTTAAGATAAACTTTAAGGTAATCTTTTACAGTAATTAATACTTTCACACAAGGTTTCAATTAGTATTCTATACCTTCAATTGCGCTCCTGCCCTCTATTAGTGATTTTTCAGCTTGAGCCTAAGGAATAAAAGCAACATTTAATAGACAAAGCCTATTTGAATTTAATTGTATGTTTGGGAAATCTTCTAAGCAGCGATGATGAATGAAAATTGATTCCATCGAAACAATTTAACATGAATTGAAGCTCAATCTCTGCCAAATCCCATATTTCATTTACAATATGAAAAATTTATTATAAACAGCAAATAAACTTCACTATCAATGCATTACCGTAAACTTCAAATAGCATTTTCAGACTAAACAATCCTATCGTTCATATAACGATAGTATTGAAGTTGTTTCTAACACTTCAAACTGTTCTTTAAAAGTCTCAATAATACACATCTTTGATATATATTACCTCAGCTTCTGCTTTTGCGGAACCAGATGATTCCACAGCTGCTGTTATTGCACGTAATTCATACAGGTGTCGACGTGCTTCTTCAGCTGCCTGGTGAAAAGAACATATTATCGTTATTCTTGCTAGAAAGTATTAGAGAGAACTGAGATCTCGTTGATAAACCTCAGCCTTTAGTATAAACAATGTTCTTGATCGAATACTCTGTCTATTCAAAAGAATGTTTGAAACTAACCTTTTCATTGGCTAATTTATTTTTCTCAAGCATTCCCTTGGCAGTTTGCTCGTTTCTGGAAGCTTCATGTGATGCAGCCCGCTCGATGGATCTACAAACAAGAAGCAGAGTTTAAGAAGCCATGTCAATAACTGCAAAACTAAAATAGTTGTGGGTCCCTACTGTGTTGAGATTTCGATAGCTAACTGAACAGATTTTAGGAGACTGTCTCTCATTTGTGTATCAACTGGTTCAATACTTTGAACATCTATGTTTGTAAGGCTCTAAAGTAAACAGAAGTATTGAACAGAAATATCTGACAGAAGTATTGAACAGAAGTATCAAATCACACTCAAGCTTTAAACATTGCTGCATTACTATTATTTATTACTTTCGTGTCAGTATAAAAAAACAAAGATGGTGTGTTGAACTGAAAAGAAACAATTATTATAGACTTACCATGTTGTTCTCAGAGAATTTTAACACATTACGAAGGTTGTTATCCTCGTCAAAACCAAACACAGCTTCCTTGACAATTCTTGTTGAGTAGCGGTGAAATTCATCAAAACTTGTGCGTGCGACTCGTCCTCGAATACGACTGGCTAAGAATGAAAAATTTTTATTATTACTATTATCATCCATGGAACACATTCATACAGGTTTTCCCATTACAAACACGACATTGCAAACATAAGAACCAAAAATGTAATGTTAGTTGACGTAAGACAACTCTATCATGATAAGTAGATGATAGTACATGTAGCCAGTTCAATTTAATCTTTTACTTTTTGGAATGTTTTTACTTGTACTGTTCACATTTTTCTACTCCTTAAGTTTGAAAATCAACATTTTCATGCAAAAACAATGGAGTCTTTATAAAGTAGAAACCTATGGTTATGAGATATAATATGGACATTTGAGTGACAAGTTAAATAGATTTACAAATCTAGAGACATTGGATAAAACATCTTTGCTTTGGTTGGGAAATTTCTCGACGTTTTTATGCATTCTCATAAATTCCCACTTGTAAAAAGACCTGTGTGGCTGTCCACCTTCCTAGGCATGACCACTTTCATAGATATTTCACAGTAGAAAAGTCAACAAACCGATATTCCTTGTTGCAAATCCCACATAATCTGGTACTGAAAATAACTGCTTTTCCGACTCAGCATCTCCAACTACATACTTAAAATAAAATTAAAGGAAATGTTATTCCATTTTTTGCAACAATCAAGTCACATACCAATAGCATTGGAATACAAGGAACAAACCTCAAATCGGTTATTAGCAGCATACTTAATCCTCAACCTAGCATGATCCAGGGTCTCAATCTACAAAAGTGAAAGATACTCAAATGAGCCATAACTAAAAGCGGGACCACCTGTGGAACTTTTTTTCTTTCTATTTTTTCAAAACTCTGTTCTTTATTTTTGGTTACCATATAAATGCCAAATCTTGAAAAGTGGCAATTAAAAACAGGCTAAACAAGAAGTTTTACTTTTTTTCAATCAAGAAATTCTTCTCATGAACTTCAATTGATGCATAATCAATTTTGCAGAAACATTCAAAACAAATTCTTGTATCTTTGAAAAATGCTAAAAGTTTGGAAAGTTTGGTTCTATTGGTAAATGCCCACTAAAACTTCCTTGTTTGACATCTTCTTGTACATTCCAATCGCATAAAAAGGATTCATTTTGTTGGACTGGTGCTGTTTTATAGCAACAAACAAGGGAAGGACTTGACGAAGATTACTCTTTAAAATTTTGGAGTCTGATGTCAACAATACAATGAAAGCTTTCATGTCGTAGAAGACAATGTCGACAGTGATATTGATATTCTTTGACATTTTTTGTACAATGAGAACATATCTTTTGTGTAAAACATTTTTGCACAATCTTCAAATACTGGAGCATTTATTAGAGGAAATAAGGTATGTATAAGCAACAATAACTTCAAGATCTGATCCTTCAGCTCAAAACATTTTTTTTATGACTTAATCAGTTTTAGTTTCAGGCACAATGTCACACTTTCAGATACTTTCACAAGATCATTCTTCAATCTTGGTCATTTTACCTCAATAATGTCGGTAATATAATCAGGGCCTAACATTATTGCTAACGACTTCAATGCATTCTCTTTCTTTGGTTTTCCAGCTATAATGCAAAAAATAATTTTGTGATTTTGCAAGTAATATTGACAAACAACAAAAACCAAAAGGGAACCGTTACATACCACTCAAATTCAAAACATTGAACTCTTCTGAAGGCTCTAACATAACCTATAAACACATAAATCCATATCCAGTCTTGAATATAGGAAAACTGATATAGTATACTACATTAAAAAAGCACCCTTCATAAAGAAGATTGACAATCCAAAACAGCACAAAGAGGAATTTCAGTGTTTTTTCAGTTTGTGAACTTGAGATTAAATGGATAGATTTACCCACATGGAATTACTCAAGAAGATCAAGTTGAATTATACAAAATTGTTCCAGAAAAATGCAAAGCTGTGAATGATGAGATGGTGCGTAGATTGAGTTTTGCAGATCAAAGTCGAATCAGCCTATACAAAAGGCTAAGAAAGTTCTAAAATCACTAATGCCCAATCAAGAACAGAGAAACATACCAAGTTAGGGCCAAAAACCACTCTTGCTGATTGCTTTTTGTGGTCATAAACCTACGAATCAGAACAGAACAAAATAATATTAAAGCTTGCGGGTAGTTTTATCAATATAAATTTATTAATTAGTTTTTTTTAAACATTTAACAACTTTTTAAACACCTTCTTAAACTAGCACTGCAGATGATAAACTGAAAAGCTTTTGTAAAAAAAATTGCTGTTGTTAAGTTTCTTTTTAAAACCTAATTTCATGAATACCTATACTAGATTATATTCTGCTACATTCAATTATAGTGTGTGTGCTCTTGTTAACCTTAATTTCGAATTTTTGAGATTATCTCTAACCCTAGAAACATTGCAAGAAATTGAGATCAAATATTGCTTGTAAATCTGTTAAGATGGTATAAACTAACCTGGACTGCTGCATTAGGAGGAACACGATATGTCACAATTCGTGTTTTGTCTCGCTAAAAAAATAAGAAAGCAATGAGTCAAGCCATAAGATATAAACTAGTAACACTAGTAACACTCATAGGTGCTAATAGGTGTTTAAGTTTGAAAAGGATGTGTCAAAATTGACTTTCCCATGTGCAAACCCTGTGACAAAAATTTCAATTTGGGAATTGGAAACGGAAAATATATCCATGTTGTAGAGCTCGAAAAACTGATCAAAAAAGTGTATGGGATCGTTTCACTACAACCAACCGTTGCAGAGATATTGATGACATCATAGCCGTAGTAAAACAAAATTTAGGCCCAAATGTTGCGTACCCCATCACTTGTATCGTGGACCTTAAAAATGTCAGTTATATCTCTATTAGTTCTCGAGATATTTCCCCAAAAACGCTGCGTTCGATTGGGGATGCAATGCAATGGTTCACCCTGATCATAAAAAAACTGACGTCAAATGCAACGTGTGATTCTACTAATTGTGAATGTGTCTTGCGAAGTCGAACTGCCACTATATGACCACCATTAAGAAGATTTTGACCGTAAAATTCCACAAAATCTATCGCTCTAGAAAATAAATATGTTACACACGTTACGTGATTATTATAATAAGATGTTACCTTTCCAGATGCATAAGTTTGATCAACAGAAGATTCAAAGTATGCAAGTTTTCTGATATCGCCTTCGCCCCAGCATCCACCATGTCTGAATGATAGGAAAAAACAAATGTAACTTTCCTGGTAAACACACAAATCCAACGTGATTGGGTTGAACAACAGACATACGCAAGCATTTTCTCCACAACCGATGAAAGGTCTTTCTCCCAAAGCGCTTCGTGCTCATTGAGCAAATATGATCGAGGACCCAACACTGTACGAACCTGAATTGAAGTTGACATGAATGGGTGGGTCAAATAAAGCTTTTTGTTGGCATTCATACAGCAATTTAGGGTAACAAAATCAGGAAAAACAACAGCTTCAAGGAGCACAAAACAACAACAACAAAAATCATCACAGATAGTCCGCTAGGTAACTACTATACTTCCAAAACATCCAAATGAGTAAATTTGCCTAGACAGCTAGAAATTCCAATATTCTTTGGGATATTCTAAGGGATATTTCATAACTTACTTCTCCTGTCTTTTGGTTTTGTACATAGACACCCTCATTCTTACCCAGAGCAATAGGTGTTCTAAAAAAGAATAAATTATTCAATGACAAAATAAGACAAAGTTAAAAACCTTCTTTTGCATTGAAATCTCTTAATAAAAATTTTCATCAAATAATGGACCTTTTCATTTTTACCACAACTTCACAGGGAGGTATATAAACTTTGGGACCTTGTATCATCCAAATATCGCCAGGAATACGATTAACTGGCTCTAAAAGGTATCAAGCAGCATTGCTTATCAACAAACATGGTTAGAAGGTGAAGGTTAGGATTTCGAATGTCAAGCAGAGTATTAATAAACTCAAAACATATTTTCTAAAAAATCTTCTGTTCTTTCTAACCTGCATTAGTTGTATCCGTAAATTTATCAATTGCCGAAAGGATTAAAGCTTCGTCATCTTGTAAAAGGTATGCATCTTGAATACCACTTTCCAATGTTTCACCTAACAAGAGCATCCAAACACGTACATTTCAGCGTTAATTTTTGTATGTTGATCTTTTATTAGAAGTCCCTTACTAACCATAGGTTTTTGAACAATAGATAAAAAAATTCTAAATTTAAAAAACTGCACACCATTATTGGAGAACTACGAACAACACAGACTTGACTTGATGTACCTGGATTGAGAAAAAATGATGTCTGCCCTTGTCTCAACTCTTTTTTTCCCAACTGTTGTTTGCCATCTTTATCTATTGGATCAAGTACAATAGCAAATTGATGTCGCTGCAGTACTGTTCGATTAATATGACTGATCAGTTTCTAAAAAATCAAACAGGTAAGGTGAGCCTAGCAGTTTCCAAAAGATACAATACAATAATGTGTAAGTAACTCTCTTCACATAGTTTTACCTCCCCAACTTCAGGAATGTACATTGACGAGTCATCGGCGGTAACAAGCCATTCTTCACCTGCTAACCTAGTAGAACAATAAAATTATCAACTAAGTTTTGTTTATTTTTGAGCCAAATTATTCATTATGAAGGATATCAGCAATGTCACACCTTTTGTTGCCCAGCCCATCAGTTAAATTGTTTTCAGCTTTCATGTGAAGAGCATCATGTAACGTCAGGGTGTGACCTTCTTCCAGTTTGATGACTTTTTCATGTACTCCGGGAAGATATGACCCTTGCTTTTTCTCTAACCACTCTTCACCTATAATAATGTTGAGAAGGTAATACTAATGCCTATATCATTTTCACAACAAATTCACTTAATATTTTTGTTGGTTTATTATAAAACAAATGTTTCAACACAAATTCTGATGACAGTCAATTCACTTGATGTTTTAGACTTCATTCCCAATTGTCCACAAAATCATTGAGATAACTCAAGCAATCTTACCAGTTACTCGTTGTTTCCCACTCCTATCAATCAAGTACTGCTTAGCATGCAACCGCAAAGCTTTTCCATATGTGATGACAACTGGCTCTACCATACCCAACCGCTTACATTCAGGTCGGGGATAGTATGTACATGGACCTTCCACTTGCCACTCATCGCCTGAAACTCGTTGAACTCCGTTATCGTCGAAATCTACAAGGGCTTGCAATTTCAATGCCTGATTCGATGGTATGACAGGTAGTTTCTTTATAGCATTTTTGTAATCTAATTTTGAAAAGAAAAAAAATAATGAAAATCTTAATGGTTCTTCTTTAGCATTTCTATTATTGTTGTTTTTTGAACTTATAATGTATATAATATAGGCTGGAGCTACGTGAAGCTTTGTATATGTAAATAATAAATATCCAATCATGGGTGTTGTTGAATTCTATGCAAAACATGCTGGTAGGCATGAAAAGAAGAATACAAAATTTTTTGATGAATATTAAAAATAAGTCGAAAATGAATAACACAAAAAAAGAGTACATTTTTGAATGCCACAATTTCTAAAGAATTTCTTTCTAAACAAATTCACTGATTTGTGAGTACTGCATCTGTCACACAAAATTTCGAACCCTTGTAAAATTGTGAAAGTTATCATATGTACCTGTTTTGTTGGCACCAACCAATTCTTCACCTGGATATAATGGAAATGGTTCCTATATGGTCAAAATGTTGAAAATCAAAATCACACAACTCTTTTGAGACTTTTCATATGAATGTTTCCTTAGAGTCCCGTTACAATACTTCCAAAACAAAGGAAATAAGAATATTTAAAATTGTCTAACCTGATGCAGTCTAATTTCTTCCTGGCCAAACCGCAGTTCTGCCTGCTTTCCATATTCTACGGGTAATCTGAAATCAAAATCAAATCTGGTTTAGAATTAGCATTGTCACTATTGTCAAATAGTTTTAAAATCTTGAAAATACATACTTGGCAGGATTTACCACAATGCAATAATGTCCTGGTTGTATGATGACAAACTTAGAAGGTCCAAACACAACATTTTGATTTTCTTGCAAAATCAAAGTTCCAGGACCAATCTCTACATAGGTAACATTGGAATTCTATAAAAAATGAATAGAATATATTAAAAAGAAATTAAAATTGAATTAGAAAGAAATCATCTACTGCAAAAAATAGTTATTCAAGGTGAAAATCTAATAATCTAATAATCTTCTAAACCATTTACCGGCGAGATATTCGCATCTTATTTTACAAGAAATTCAAACTCAGGCTGTTCTTAATATTTGAAAAATGATTTGAGCCGCAGATTGTTCTCATTTTTTTGGCCAAATCTGAGGCTTGTGTTCTTACAAAATTGTTTTTATATATATATAAAAAATAAAAGCATGCATATGTGCTGAATTTCCTGTAAACAATTATCAAAAATGAGTTTTGGAGAAAAAAAAATTATTCATGAAAGGTTTGACAACAAGAAAAGTTTTGGATTTAACAGAAAGGAAAAGGTTGAAGCATAAGAAAATCAATTAACTTTTATGCTCACATTTATTACAAAATAATTTACTCATTTCAGTTTAAATAAAATAAGTTACAATGCCGTGGTAAATTAGAAATGCTAGACTAATTCTAGAGGCATTGAGTTATTGAGAGAAGGTCTACCATGATTAATTGAAAGACTCTCCATCAATGTTAATTTGAAATCCTTATTTTCAGAGCAAAGAATTGAGAAATTGTCTAAGTGATTGAGAGTGATAACAATGTAAAAAATGTTCCTTAATGGCCGTTGAGTTGTACAAAATAGCCTTGATGCCCTTACCAGTAAGATGAGAAATTCCAAGATATTTAACAACTTTAAAATGACGTTTTTACCTGATCACAAAAACTTGGGAATTTTATCAATAAATTGAAAAAAAGTATTGATATGATTTAAGTTGTCTGACTTAAAGACTATGGTAAACTTGATTTAAGTTTTCCTTATAAATTCAAGATAAGCCAGTGCAAATTTCTGAAGATAATTTACCTAAAAATGGTAAAGAAGTGAACACATCCTTTAAAAAAAAATTGTATTAAGTTAATTTTTCGGTACTGTTATTATTTTGTTTTATTTTTTGTTAAGTTTAAGTTCTGTAATTTTTTTTCATTTTTATTTAAGGTTGGCCTCCTTATTAGACTTAGTCTAATGGGGGATTCCTTATCATTTTGATGAAATATATGTATTCTATTCTATTCTATTAGGAACAGTACCAATAACCAGTAACCATATACCCAAGCTTACAAAGGAAAATAGGAGAATAGGCAACATTTTCAAAGATATCAGCAATAGAAAAAAATAATTTCTCATAAATATAATTTCCTAGCCATTTACTGCCTTATTTTTAATTTCTGTTGTTCAATAATAGCTTTAAAAAATATATTGAGATATTGAGAGCTTTGAGAGCCTACATGCGAAACAGATGAAGGATACCAAAAAATTGATATAATTTGAAAATATTCTCTCTACTACACATTTCAACACTAGCAAGAACTGCATGGGCTAAACCATTATAAATATTATAAGTAAGTAAGTAACTGGGTGTTTTTAGTCCTTGGGGTTCTATCTGTAATGGTTGGTTCTTCCGCCCGCCGACTTGCAACTATTAGTTGACTTACTGCGCCAGAGATAGCATTGCTCTAACTTACCCAGCATGCTCCTAATGGGCTGATATGCTGCTTTTAAAGCGCATCAGAGTTGAGTATCAAGATACGACATGACTGGACTCGAACTCGGGTCACAGCGGTCACACTCAAAGGTACTAACCACTACACCATCCATCTACATCATCTACTTACTTTACTTATACTTATGTTTCATCACTAGCAAGAATGCAGAACAAACTACTGATACTGTTGCAAAATTTCCTACCAAATTAAAAGCATGAATATCAACTTATTCTCCAGAAATAATGATTTATAATTGAATTGAGTTTATGAGAAAAGACAAAAAGATGATGATGAGACTAAAGAGAAGACGGCCAACTTAAAGAACTGTATGAGCTAGACCATTATAATATATTTATTGTTATATTGCACAACCTGATATCAAAACACTCACCAAATCTAAAATATGGGCATATTCTAAAGGTTTCAGGCGTAGAATGTTTCCACTCATTTTTGTTGATTAGCCCCCAGAACAGTGATTCGAAGAAAAAAATGCAAAAAAGCGTCTTTTCAAGGAATGGACTTTAAAGACTCTCCACCGTTAGTAATTTCATATGGGTTTTACATATAATAGCTGTGGGGGAGACCATGTGCCGTAGCTCGCAAAACAAATAACATGGCAGACATAACAATGGGGTGCATATGATGGAACGCCGTAACTTCCTCCTCACAAATGGCCGTTCTCTTTACACAATCACCGTGTCTTCGACACCGTGTGTGGTGTAACGACTCACTTTGTAATCCTGTCACACTTTGTAATCTATCGTCTGTCGCACTTTGTAATCGATTTTGTCGCAATTTGTAATCCAACACCCATCGCAATTTGTTGCCCCACCCATCATATCACACACTTTGTAAATCCACCTAACCTTTAGCCCTTTGTAATCCCCTAGAGAAAAGTTAAAATCTATAAACTTCAAATAGACTAATTTTTACTTTACACAGATTCATATTCGCGTAAATTAGTTTTCGCGGGCGTTAAATAATGATTCGAATAATCATTTTTGCGAAGTGGGTGGGATTTATTGTTCATAAATAATGACGTCAGCCATATTCTCATTTTCAAGATTTTTGACACCCCTGTCGCCTCTCCGTCAACCTGCGTCAGCTTTGTTATATCCATTCCCCCTGAGTTGTGACGTCATCTTTTGGGAAGATATGTCGTGTAATTATTTCTGTGATCAATCTCCATCTTGATATTATTAATATTATCTTTTATGTTCGTGCAATTCACTTCCCATGTGAGCGAACAAACCTTCGAACGAAAAGTCAAAAATACCAACACGGAAGAATTTTCACACACACTCTACTGATCACATTTTCATAAGAAACTTCTGGCTTGATTAGAAAAATCAAGGGTGAGACACTTGTGAAGGCTGACGTCATGTATGGGGGAACTATAAAGTGCGATGGGATTAGTGATACAAGTGATACTGAAGTGATATTACGTTACATACAAAAGGTTGCACAAAGCATTTCGTTTATTCTTGTGGTTATTTCTCATGGCACATGTAAGGAAGCCTAATTACTCGAGGTCTGAAGACTGCGTGTAGAGTATTGAAATGCATTCATGTTTAACGGATGAAAATTCGCCTACAATCAGGCCTCTTTCCATGACTTTCTTCCGACAGAGGCTAAGAAAGGAGCCAAGTGTAAAAACCAAATTGTGAAGACATGCATCGGCTAAATTGGGGCCAAATTCCGAAAGTTCTCCAATCTTCATAAAAATTTGCACAAAGCACAATTTGAAAATGTTGATTTTGAATTTGACAGTCATTTCGTCAGATTTGACCATAATAATTGGGCAATTCGGGTTAAATTGGGATGAAATTTCGAAAGTTTTCTAATTTTCATAAAAATTTGCACAAAGCACAATTGAATGTTATTGATTTTGATTTTGAAAATAATTTTGTCAGATTTGGCCCAACTTGGGCAATTCGCGCCATATTGGGACCAAATTTCAAAGTTCTCCAATTTTCAAAAGAATTTGCACAATTTAAAGGTGCCGGTTTCTTTATTTGAGTTCAGTCTTTTATTGAGAGAGCTGCTTTAGAGACATGAAGAGGTAAATAGTTGTTGTAAAAATAAAAAGAACCTCAACTCCGTTCCTGTGTGGTATCCATCTCCATTCGAAAATAGAAAACAAATCTGCACCTATTTCTACAGTGAGTCTTTCTTGTTTTCTTTACCAGCGAGCAACTTCTGATAAAGGCCATCAACTCAATGGATGAATAAGATTTTCTACCCCGCCTCGCTTTGATGTGATAATTTAATGAAAATGACCACAACAAAGTCCCATAGTTATTTGCAAGACTTATAATCAGGCAGTTAGCATGTAGCAACACAACTTTCCCGGGATGATTTTCACGCCCTGTAAGACGGGACAAAAATCTCAAATGATCGAAAAGCAAAAACTGCCCGTGTCAATTTTCATCCCTGCCTGTGCGGGGATAAAGAGATGATGTAAATCATCGAGAAGTATTAATGAACTTCCACACTATGACCTTCTGTTTTAACGATATATTTTCAACTAACAAAAGTGTTTACACGTTGTGAATAGTTACATGTTGAGGAGTCTGGAACTAATACAACATGATACATATGATCAACTTCGAAACCGAAATTCCTGTCTCATTTTGGCTTTTCTTGATTGGGAGGTACATTTTGATAATTGTTTTGTTATTTTCCTTCCAATTTTTAGTGAGTGAGCTCCGATATTTCTCAACTTTTGACTTTCTCTTGGAGTATTTGGTTGTTCTGCCAGGGATTCTTCTTCTGCATGCTTCATAACATATGTTGTTGAAGTTGATTAGAATTTCTTGGGGGTCATCACCATTGAGTTCTTCTTTCCAATTTATTTGGCTTAGATCGTTTTTCAGCGTATTCCATTCAATTTCATCTGAGAAGAAGTTTAGCGCGTTGAATTTGGAGCGGGCTTCTGGTTGATCATTGTCGTAGACACAGTACCTTTACCCTTGAGACTAGTTGATACCATGACAATACCATGATGTGAAGTGCTATCATAGAAATACGAAATATACGTATTTACTAATAATGCTAAGTTTCCAATGCTTGAGTACACGCAAAGAATCTGTACACTTGACAATGAGTGAGAGAAGATTACTTCCTGAAAATCTACCTCTTGATTTTTTCTTTCTTGACGAGTTACACTTATACAGAGTGAAATCTTCTACAGGTAGCTCTGCTTCCTTGCGATTATTGAGCCATGTTTCTGATAAGCCAACAAATAGTAAATCTTTATGACATATATTGTTTTCAATAAAAGGGACCTTGCTGGGCACAGTTTGTGGACATAATCCTTGTATGTTAAAAAATGCAAAATTAATGATTATTGATTCGATTGGATTGGGTTGAAGTTGGTTTGAAAAGAAATCTGAAAATGTGGTCCGGGTAATTGTATGGAAATGAGTTCGAAAGAGGAGCTTGGTGTGTCTGCTGAAGTTGTTGTATTTGGTTTTGCATCGAGTCGATTCTTTGATTCAATTTATCCAGTATTTCCTCCTTCAGCAGACGAACAACCACTAAAAACGATCAGGCTCAGAGGGTTTTCTTGCTTCAACATTATTTGGTATTATGTTGTTATTGTGTGCAACGGTATTTTTGATAATATCCGGTTTTTCTTTTAATCCCTTTGATGTGACCAAAACGACACGATTCAGAGAAAACATTCCCCTTTGCGGATTGAATCAAAACACATTTTTGGATGAAAGTCGTTACACTTTTTACTTGGGTACATCTTCTTTGTTTATTTGTACCATGTTGAGTGAATTTTCGACACATCTTCCTTTCAATCAGTGCTTGCAGTTTCCATTTTTATAGAAACGGCAGATAGTGTTATACTTTTTAGAATCATCAGTTCTGTCTTGTGCAGAATGCTCAATCCTTGTAACAACATTTTCTTCTCCATTCTCGTCTAGATCCTGTGGTATATGGGGCCACGTCATTTTGGGTTTCCACTATTGTTTCCTGTCTGGTATCATTGTCTTGACTCAGTTCTGCAGATAGTTGCACGCTAGCTGTTACTAGTTTTTTACGTTAGTTGTTGCCTTCTTCCTCACTTGGAATACTTTACGGGGAGAAAGTTTCGCGGGAAGAAAGTTTCGCTAGGAAAAATGTTAGGGAGTGACTAAATCTGTTTGGCGTAAAATAATCTTTCGCGTTCAATTTTTGTGCAATTTTTTTCTCTAAATATTTTGAAATTTTGACAGAAATTTATTGATTTAGACTGTATTGTCAAAAGAAAAACACGTGAAAGTGAGTTTTTGTTTTTTTTCTCTTCAATTTAACTTAAGCAAATCGGCTTCCTAGGCCATTTCGCGTGGGATGAACTTTCGCGAATCCGCATGTCAGTTCGCAGGGACTTACTTTCGCGAAAATGACCAAAAAACTTGAAAACGCGAAACTTTCTCCCCTTAGAGTAGTGTTTGGCTTGCAGTGTTCACAGTTATAAAAGATTCCAGGTAAATTTAGAGGGCTGTACATCTTTTCAAAAATTGCTGCGTCTGCGATATCATCAATGTCTGTGTTATTTGAAGCCATTGATGCAAGGTTTACAGTCTAAAATCGGTGACTCGTGAAGACTGATACTATCTTCTTTCGCAGATCGAGCAGTTGTCGATTAACAAATTTTGTATTTTACAAATAATTAGGTGTGAAAGTCCATTTTTGGTTTTATTTTCATAATTTGGGATTTTCAAAAAGTTAGCTGTTTCTCGAAGAATTTCCAATCTATCCTTGCTGATGTCCTTTTCGATCTGTGCTATGGTTTTGCCATATTGGTATTTTCTCAAAGTAGACAGGATTGGACACAGGTTCATACATAGCTCAGCAATTAACTCCTCAATTTCTGATTCTTTACTTTCTGAGGAATTATCATTTTCAGAGATGTCATTTGTTGTCAAATCCTTACTTACTGATCAATGCTCGCAGTGCATCCAGTGCTAAAGTAGTAGCTGGGTGAGACTAGTAGAATTTTAGTACAGCATAAGTACCCTTCTTAGGTTTTATATTTACAATTAACAGCTGTTACTCTACTGGATCTACAGAAGAATGGCCTCTTTTATTGTTCCTATCTGTCAAAAAATTTTGGAACGCTTCACGATTTTGCGAAATGACGGTAACCTGAATGTCTCTACCGTCATTTCAGCAAAACGTCAAGGCTTAGAAGTGTCAGCATGTATCCGCAATGCCGACTATAATTGCAAACTACACGCGCTGATCATCTAAACACATACCATATGCTAAAAGCTGTTGTTATCACTAAAATCAAAGCAATTTCTTCTTCTTCGTGAGATGGGAGTGAATTTGTTTGACTCACTCTTGGGTGAACTTCCTTTTGTGAACTTTTATTTTTTGCACCTTGTTTGAAATATGATGCTCTTGCAAAAAAATTAATCATTTTATTTCTTCCGAGGCTCAAGTTCTCATTAGATATGAGAATTTTGTTATTGTAACTAGACACTCCCGACTTGATGTTTAGATTCATGTCACTAGGTAACATGTAAATACCCTGTCCAACTGAATAATCAACTTTGCTTGAAGCGTAATTTAAAGTATCCTGATAACGTTTAATGTCCTCTTGAATATCAACTCTGCGGTTAACAATGTCTTCAAAGTTGTTCATAAAAACTCTTTGAGCTGTCAAAGAGCTTGAATTATTACCTAAGATAGAAGAACGAGCTTAGGCTTGTGAACTAAGAACAAGATAAGCATATGCTCTAACACTTTCAGAAATTTTTACAAGACCTGTTTTTGTAAGGCCTTTAGATTTTTCTATAATCCATCGTGTCATGGAGTCGTCTGTGAAATAACTCAGACCTGGTGTTGGATAGTTTTTACGTCTTTTTTGATACGAGCTGTAAAAATATTGCCCTTCGTATTTTTAAGGATCAGAATCGACATCATATTCACTACAGATTTTTAAAAACTCTTCTTTGTTATAAGGATTATCGTATTGGTTGAAACCATCTTCAAAAGGTAGAGGTGTCTGCAAGCGCTTAATGATTCGTCTAATGTGATAATAGACATGAAAACGATATACTGATCTAATCATAGGAGTAGAGCGACCTTCTTTCAGATGTTCAGAACTGACTCCACAAGCACTTGAAGCACACCAAGTGACAAAATTGAGTTGGGTTTGCCATAATTTAAATGGTTGTTCCTGCCAAATTTTCATGCGTTGTTCGTTTTCATCCATTTCGTAATTAGTAAAAATGTGGGGAAAGCTCACAGGAAAAGAACCATTTTTAGAGACAATAATTGTTTGTTTGTATAAATCTTACCATTCAATATCTGAAGGTCTTGTTCTCCATTTGGTTTATAAAGCGCATCGGGAGCATATTTAAAAATGTTCTCCATTATTTAAAAATATTATCTTCTATTCTCTAATACAAGAAATGTATATCACAGTAAATGTCGTAAGGGGTGAGAAGACCATATATCTATCTTACCCCATTCAAAATATGGATGACTCAAAAGAAATTGCGTTGCTTGAGATGTTTGTAGACAATGTTACCTATCAAATCAAAGCTCCCCTAAAAGTGACTCTGTCTGCTGGAGATGGAAAAGCTGAAAAGTTGCTACCACAAAGTAAATACACAAGCAGAGAATTGAAGGCATTTTTGGTAGGCAATGTAGAACTTACCCCATTAGACCAAGACCCTTGAATAATCAAAACAAATACATTAGCTGAAATAACCAAAATGAATTTACATGAACTCAAAATCTTGAGGATGGAAAGCTAAGTGATATTTTACTAACCGTTCCCATCGCTAAATATAGTGACTTCACACATGTTGAGCCTAAAAACCCTCAGTACAAAAAATTAAAAAATGGTGTATTTCAGTCTCTCACGTTGAAACTCACAGATCAGCATGACAATATGCTAAAAGAAGACCTGGGAAGAACCGTTGTTTTGCACATCCGCTAAACCGAAATAAAAGCAAAGTAATAATAAATTATCTATCATTATTAATAAACATGGAATACGGAAAAAGATTAAATCCAGAACGTCCACTTAGAACTGCTCGCAGTGTAAAAGGCTCTCGTCAAAAAGTAATTGTCACACACAATCCAAGTGAGATTAACCAAAATCAGCTACTGTTGGTTAGATTTCCAAATTTGGGTAGTGATGATGTTATTATTCCAGGAACAACTAATCTAAGTTTTGATATTGAACTCGAGTCGAAAGCTGACACAGAAAGAACATTGGTCAGTAACATTGGGAGAGCTATCATTAAAAAGTTGGCTGTAAAGTTTGAAGGTAACGAGATTTTGAGCATCGATGACTTTGATATTTTTGGGTGTTACAGAGATTTATAGCTAACCAAGTTTGAAAAGAGAAACGCGATAAGACAGGGTATCATCATCGATGATGGGTGTACAGAAAATTGTATGAAATTAATGATTGGTGCTTCTGATAAAGACACCACTGATGCAGAAGACAAGGCCATTGCTGACACTTATAAGAACAAGTTTGTCATTCCACTCGACTTTGAGATGCTAGATAGTACTATCCCATATTATCAAGCGGGTTTAGGGAATAGGCTTTGCTACGAGATCACATTTAACGACTATAGCCGAGTTATCTATTCTGACCCCCCAACTTCTGCCGAAAATATATCTAACATCTCACTTGAATATGAGATTGTGACACAACCCACTTTGGCTAGACATATCGCTTCTGAATACCAAAAAATGGCTTTGCTCTATGGTAGGATTTTGCGGCACAGGCAAATTAGAGTAAGTCAGACACAACGTGGAATTGGTCATTCAACACACCTGCCAAATCTTTGAAGGGTGTCTTAGTTCTGTTTGAAGAAGAAGAATCCTACAAACGAGATACCGGTAAATTCTACAATCCAAAGATCAAAAAGGTATCTGTCATCGTTGAGGGTAAGCCTAACCAACTTTTTGCTCAAGGGATGCAGCCGTTTGAACAATACAATGAGAGTATAAGACTTGCAAGACTGTTATAAGAGTGCTATAGCAGTGAGGTACAGCAAATTTCAACAAAGCTATAAGAAGATAGCAAACTCTTATACAGCAAATTACAGCAAAATTATAAGAGAATATAAGAAAATTATAACAAACACAACAAAATGATAGAATATGTCAACTTCATGTTACTAAGCATACTGCTGGTCTCGCTATTTTGCTTTTATTCTGTATTAAAAAAATACCTCTCCCTAATAAAAATGGCGGAAACAGCGATCGATAGTTTAATCAACCAGAGTTATGATGTTCCGGGTGAAATTCCACCACCTTCAGATGGTAAAAAGCAAAAATTGCTCGAGTGTGTCTCAACTGGAAATAGCAAACTATACTTAGGGAAAATGTACACGGAAGAGCAAATTAACAAACTCAAAGATGTTGAGGTAGAAAAACTTTTTAGTATCTACGAAGCTAAACTAGCCGGTCAAATGGTAAAATCCTTAGGGAAATCACTCATACACATTTATTCCATGGGGGCTTGTGCAACGTTAGGAATAAACAATCAAGATGCATTGAGCAATGACCTGGAGACTGACCCCTTCTTAAACTCTGCCCTTCAAAGATTCACATGTGACTTATATTATAAATTCGGCTCATTATTAGCACCACTCAGTGTTAGACTTATTACCGGGAGGCATTATATCTATGGAAGAAATTTAAATAAATCCGATGATAATATAAATACAGCAGATAATAAAAATGTCAGAAGAACAGACTCCCATTCAAGTGACAACGAAGAACCCAAAAAAGGTTGAAGCGGTAAGAGGTTGGCAGAATACAACCGTAAAAAACGAGAAGAATTGAAACACGTGTCACCTCAAAAAGAAGTGGAGAAGCCCGAGGCCTCTCTCACCAAACCAAATGAACAACCTATGAACTACACCATAGGTGTGGGTGGAATAATAGCTCTCGGTTTAGTTGGTGGATTTGCTTATTTTGTGTATAAAAAGAGAGAGCAAATATTACCCCGTGGGTCACCACCCACCCCCCTTCCACAAAAATCTAAAATAAACAAACTTGAAATGGAATAAAAAGATAATATCGCAATATATAATCTCGCAATATATGGAACAAACATGGACAAGAAAAGTATCGTCAACGATTTATATCACGCGTCTGCGTTTTCGCTATCGGCTATTCTATGCTAGGAAAAAAGGTATTAAAAATGACACCTCCCTCAATTCAAAAGTTCGACTTGGAAGATACGGGGAAACTAGTTGCCATTATCGCCGCTAGTGAAATAACAAGAGAATACTTAACCAAACAAAAGATTTTGCCTGAAAATATCAATATCTAAATATGGCTTCTATCACAATGATGTTAGGCGGAGCTTTAGCTAAAGCTTTGGCTTTCACAGGATCAAGCTATCTGTTTTCAAGTTTATCCAAAGACAGAATCGATAAGGAGAGAAAACATCATGATTTAGCAATAGAAAAATTACAAAAAGCACAGATTGAATGGCAGCAAAAACGACAGGAAAGGATCGATTTCATCAATAAACAACTAGTGCTCGAAAAGAAGGCTGAGACCAAATTCGTAGAGCTAAATGATGCAATGAGAGAATACCATAGTGTGTTTGGTAAAGCTAAACCCCTTGAACCATTACCACGGGAGCCTGTATTGAGCGACTTTTATACACCGAGTCATGATCAACATGAACGGGAATTGGCTTTTATTACTTTGAGTATGCTTGGAATTGGTGGAATTGTGTGGCATTTTGAAAGATGAAGACCATCAACAAAAATTATGTTACACGATACATGTAACATATACACCTTCAGGTGGTTACCGTCTAGTCACAAGGTAGGTATAGATCAACCCCACAACCCCTACAATCAGAGCCGATAAATTTTGACTCAACCAACCTACAACTTCTTTTGCTCTGTTCAATATCCATGATACGATAGACCCAATTATTCCCGGTAAAGCCTCTGCCGCTTTAGATGCCAATCTGCCTAGAAGTGATGCTAACGCTTTGAGTTTATTTTTATCCATTCCTTTGCACCGTCCTTTTTATCACCACCTTTGTCAGGATTTTGTGAAGAGCTTCCAGCTGCTGACCCTCCCGGTAACAAAGCTTCCACAAGGACACCGTTAGCCATACCAAACGCCGTCAGAACGCTAACGATTGTTATACCTTGTTCACGGAATAGTGTTCGTATCCTTTCACCCAATGTGGTATCTTTGTCGAGGACTTTAGCAATGGTTTCTTTGATGCTCGTAACTTGACTGTTTAGTTTGACTTTGAGAATATTAATGTTCTCTTTCGTAGCTTCCAACTCTTCACGTAATCCCTCCATTCTCTCTTCAACCTCTTTTCGTTGTTCATCTGTGTATGTTGTATCATTTTCCATTTCTTCCAACTTGTTTTTCTCCTTATCGATATGCTGTTCTATTCGAACCTTTTTTGCAACCTCTTCCTGAAGACCTCCTCGTATGTTTCTCAGCGCTTTATCCAATCCTAACAGCTCACGCACAGGATATTCAAATAGATCGCCGGTCTGAGTTGTTTCATGATCGACCGATTGTTGTCTAAGCGCTGAAATTAAATCTCCCGTACTGTTCACCACATCACCGGACATATCTGCCAACTCAACATCGGTTGCTGTTGTGATTTTAGATGTCAAGGGAAGCTCTTCTTGTATTTTGCTAAGCGAAGCTGCCTGTCGGGCTGACAATTTGCTCTTAGGTATATCATAACCTAAGCTACGCAGTCTTTTCTTGCCAAGTATTTCCACTCTAGCATCAATAGCCCTTAGTTTTCCATTGTTCGTCAATGGTTTGCTACTGTCTTTGTAGTATAATTCACCATCTCTAATTTCAAACAGATCGGTATATAAAACCTTAGGTTTTGACTGGAATTTTTCGGATAATCTATCATACAACCCTTCAACTAGTTCTTTCAAAACTCTAGTATTCAGACTGAGACCACCAAATGATGTTTCTCGACCTTCGGCTGTATGTATCTGTCCACCCGTACAATCTCCAGTTGGTATGAGAGGAAACGTCTCATCGGTTGTTTCATCTGTCGTCATCCCATGTTCTCCAAAGGGGTCAATGTCAATGTCCGCCATTTTATTTATTTAGAGGATAATCTATTATTTATATGTTATAATAACCCTCTAAATATGAGTTTTTCAATATATCCGAAACTACCCACTGCTCCTGAGGATCTGTCTGAGCAAGAAAAGTTTAACGCAAGCGTAATAAATTCTGAGTTTGAAGAGTTGATAATACTAAAGGACAAGTTTAGCATCAAGCTCAAGAGATACAGCAAGGCGATAGAACGATTGATGCTACTAAATGCTAGCTCAAGCGCTATAACCTTTGGCTCTGGCATCGGTTCAATTGCAACAGGGGCAACTATTATTGGAATGCCTATTTCTGCAGGATTAGGTGGTGTAGCCTTAGCCGGCTCTATCTATACCGGACTTACCACAGCTGTCATCAAAAGATATCAAAAGAAAGTATAAAAAGTGATTAAACTACGTGATATTGTTACATCCTCAATCGCTGTGTTCGAAATTAACATCAGTCAGGCGCTGACTGATGGGAGGATCAATTACAAAGAATTCCAGGTTTTTGCAGGGAACATATTACAAAGCTTTAGAAAGACTCAGTTCTACAGATAGAAAGATGGAGACTGAAACCCAAAATCAATTTTAAAAAAGTTTGATGGTAGAACTTCAAAACCTGAAAAAAATCCATAACCGAAAATGGTTACTAGGATGTGCGGTTATGTGTTCCTCAATTTGAAAAAGTGATAAAGAGATATGATCACAAGTATATAGACAAAAAGAGACAATGGAATTTCCAACAGTTGCAACATTTGAACAAAGCATGGAAGATCTTCGATCTACTCCAATCATAAAGTGGAGAGAGCTAACTGATAACGTGATTTATCGTGTTAAATCTGTGGGTGAGATAGACACACCTGCATCTGGATTTAGTTCTACAACAGCTATGTATTCAGAGGTCCAAGACAGAACAGGAAATTTATATAATTTATGCAAGACTTTGCGTTGAATTAAAGGATTATGGTTGGAGCTCTATAAAAGCCTTTGTCAGACCGAAGGGGCTCAAACAATCTCAAAAGAATCATGAAAGGCAATTCTTTGATTATGACATTATGTGGCGCTAAACCTCGTCGCTAGACGACTCATCTTTACTTGTTTCTAGTAAAGATACTTTGTATGTACGGTTCACCAACCTTGCACATAATCAGGAGGTAGCTCTGTATCCTCAGGTATCAACACCAACTCTTCTTTCACAAAAGCTCGTTCAGGTCCATCTTGAAGGTAATATAGTACACGGTTACCTGGTTGATCTATTACCTCACTCAATCTATATGTCCTCTTTGACCATATCCTATCCGTTGCTCTTTTTCGATGGTCATCGTGCTCTTCACCCAGTTGCAATAGATATCTATACAAACCATCTTGAGATAGCTCTACTTCAGGTGGATAGCTCTCTCGTTTAGCGAGAGGCACCTCTTTCAATTTGATGGCATCTTTCGGTTTCAAACCGATCATCTGAGTCTTCGTATCGTTTAATCTATCAACCAGTTTATACAAATATTTGACCCATGTAGATGATACCTTTTCCGAATCATTCAGTTCTTGAGCAACTTGTATTTTGAATAAATTTTCAGCAAGTATCTTGTTCAATGCCTCAACAAAAGCTGTATGGGTATGCTTATATTTTGTAGTTGCTCTTTTAATTTCAACATTATTCTTCTCCAACAATTTTGATACATCCGCTTTGAATTCTGAACCGTTATCACATTGAAATACTTTTGGATAAGTTAACGGTCCAACATTGTAGATGTCTTCAATCTTAGCGGCAACCTCTTTCGCTCTCTTAGTCTTCAAAGGTCGGGCCACCTTATAGCGTGAAGCAGTGTCAACACCAGACAAAATGTACTTGTATTCATTACCATACAGCATATCACTAGGCATATACAATATATCAAATTGATGAATTTCATTCGGTTTAGTCACCTCATAATGTGGACGTTCGATCCTTTTCGGTGCCGGTAGATGTACCTGCCACAAAGCTTGTTTTGATTGCCACTTCTTAATTTCCTTCGGTTTGAAACCAAATCCTCCTAGATTGCGAATAGCCTTTTGTCCTTTCCATAAGTTTTGAAGTTGATAGTAAATCTCTTGAAGTTTAGAGTTTGACATCTTTTATTTATACATATTTTATTATTTATCTCATTTTATTACGATATAACACGTGGTGTGACACAATAAAAAAAAGTGGCTTTAATACGGAAGCGTATTGGTGCCATCTTAATTTCGTCACATAAAGTTGCAATTTATAACAAAAGTTTTTATCATAGTTAGTACAAAAGTTTTTGTGATAGATACTTATGTCAAAAATTTTTGTAACAGAACATGTTATCACAAAAGTTTTTGTTATAAGTCTCTACCACAAAAAATTTTGTTATAAAGTCATCTATCACAAAAATTTTTGACATAACAGAATTTTTTTCTGTGACGTACCATGTTGTGTGTGTGAGTAAGTTCACTGGTTTTAATTATTGATCGCTTCTGTGGATGACCTTTATCGAAAAACATGTGGGACATTTACAAGAAGCATGGAGCAAGGGGGTACTACCGATGAAGTAAGTTTGTTTGATATGTGTGATAGTGTTTAGAATAATAACTACTGGATTAGCTACTAGCCTTCTTGTTAACATTAACAGTAAACAGTGTAGGGTGAGCTAAACAAAGTTTATGTTCATGTTCATTACACACAGTTTCATGGCTTTTCCACATCAGTGTATGACTTGTCTCTTTCTAAGTCAAAAATTTTTGTTATAGCGATCACAAAAATTTTTGTTATAGCGATCACAAAAATTTTTGTTATAGTGATCACAAAAACTTTTGATATAGCTATCACAAAAACTTTTGATATAGCTATCACAAAAATATTTGCGATCGAAACTTATCACAAAAGTTTTTGTGATAGCGATGACAAAAATGTTTTGTGATAAGAATTTCTATGACAAAACTTTTTGACATAATTTTCTATCACAAAAAGTTTTGTGATAACTATATCAAAAGTTTTTATTATAAAATGCATCTCATGAGACGATTTTTGATGGCACCAATACGCATCCGTACTTTAAAGTTTATCTCTTCTACATGGTGTCCCAGAAAAAAGAGGTTCGAGGTTTCAAACGACTATTTCTTCTCAAATATTTGTCGGATATTTGCGAATTTTATATCATTTGAAAGAGCTTTTTCTCCTCTTTTCAGAAATATGATATTTGTTTAGGTTTGGAATACAGAAGAGTAGTTATGCTGAATTTTATCATGAAAATTTGTCATTAAAACGATAACGATCAATTAAAAGAAATTACAAAAGAAGTAATTCCAATTGAGAATAACTCAAGTAAAAAGATTTAACACACTGTTTTAAAGCCTGATTTACATTTCTGAACTTAATTTACAACTCAACAAATTATAAGCTTAAAAGTAAAGTGCTATTCAACCTGTCCTCCATTTTTTGCAATGCAAAGGTTTACTCTCCGAGCCATTTCAGTAAATGAGCTACGGATAGTAGCTGGTTTTCCTTTTAGTAAGTTGATCTCATCAACGACTTTTCTCCGGAGTGTTGCCAAGTCAGGCGGGGGCGTTTCAAAAATTTTATTTTTCAAGTAACCCCAAAGAAAAAAGTCTAGTGGTGTAAGGTCAGGTGACCTAGGGCGGAATTCAATATTATGGTGCAACGCCACAACACGGTTTTCAAACTTTTGACGCAAAACATTTCGAACTTGAACACTTCCATGTGGAGGGGCACCATCTTGAAACCACCAAAATTCATCAAAGATACCATTGTTGTATCGGTGGTGGTAAACGTACCCTAAAGCAGGGAAGACAATTCTTTCCAACATATCACGATATGTTCTTCCATTGACGCTCCTGTTGAAGAAATGTGGCCCTACGATACTTCCGTTTCCACAAAAACCAACCCAAACATGTAGCTTTTGCCGACACTGACTTTTTTCATAACGAAAATCTTCAGGTCGCTGTCCTTTGGGTGCATAACATCTCACATTTTGAGTGTTCACAGTCCCATCCATGCTAAATACGGCTTCATCACCTATTACAATGCTTGACATAAACCGGACATTTTGGGCTCTTAGAGAAAACCAATTGCAAAATCTGCGTCGCCTTGCATAATCTCCTGGCTTCAGCTCTTTTGCAACTTTTATTTTAAAAGGATGCCATTTAATGTCACTTTTTGTTATGCGATTAAATGACGACTTCGATATTGCAAGTGGATTTCTTCTGCACGTGATTCGTGGCTGCTGATTGGGTTGCTGCGTTTGAAGTAACAAACGAACATCGTTAATTGGCAGAGCACCTCTCGTTGTACGCCTCCTGCCACTTCTTCCTTTATTCAAGTTTTTACTTGTCCCCTCGATGTTGTACTTTCTTATATTTTTTTGAATAGCATAATTTGACGGTGGGTTTCTATTCGGGAACCTCACTCGAAAGGCCTCTCTAACAGCTTGCAAACTTCGCGTTTCATGATATGTTCTTACCACAAAAACTCTTTGCTCTATCGTCAGCTGCATCTTGTTATGTTTGTAAACCTTATCAAAAAGCCTTTTCATAGCATTTTTAAGCACTCAGAATTGTTTAACTGACAATCAGTTTTTTCAAAGGAAAGGTGAATTTACACGTTAAATTTTAATTTCGTGTGTTTAAAAGAATCTCATGATATCTTTAACACCACGACAACTTTTAGAGTTAACAAAAGAGTAACTGCTCATTAGCACTTCTTTTAATTGATCGTTATTGAATTAACGAGCGTATCGAAAAAATATATCTTTAATATCTTTTAAACTCTTTATTTCTTTAAGATGAAACTTATATTTCTGAAAAGAGGAGAAAAAGCTCTTTCAAATGATATAAAATTCGCAAATATCCGACAAATATTTGAGAAGAAATAGTCGTTTGAAACCTCGAACCTCTTTTTTCTGGGACACACTGTATATAAAGAATAAAAATGATCGACAAAACAGAATCATATTACGATACTGGATTATCAGATTACCAATCAATGAATATCAATACGTTGCAAAACTTATGTGCATCACGAAAAATAAAATATGTTAAGCAAATGAGTAAAGCTAAAATGCTTGAGTATGGAACGCCTTGACTGCCTTTTGCGATAATGTTGTTCGGTTTGATTTCAATTTTATGCGATTAATTCATTTGGTTATGACATCATCGCATTCCATTATGCGATCGCAGTATTCGGTTATGTGATCACAGTATTGGGTTATGCGATCATAGTATTGGGTTATGTGATAACAGCATTCAGTTATGCGATCACAATATTCAATTATGCGATTACAACATTCGGTTATGCGATAACAGCATTTGGTTATGCGATCATGCAATTATGCAGTTTCAGCATTATGCGGTTCTGTCGTTATGCGGTTCCATCATTATGCGGTTTCAGCATTATGCGGTTCTATCATTATGCAGTTTCAGCATTATGCGGTTCTGTCGTTATGCGGTTCCATCATTATGCGGTTCCATCATTATGCGGTTCTATCATTATGCGGTTTCAGCATTATGCGATTCTATCATTATGCAGTTTCAGCATTATGCGGTTCTCTCTCAATCATTATGCGATTTTGGCGCTCTTTTTAGAGTCGAATATTTCTGTTCGGTATTTTAGTTGTTTAACTTATTTCAAAATGGCGTCCAACGAAGCGGTTGATGAAAAATAACATGCACCAAAATGACAGAATCAAAACTCAAAATCCGAAATATGACGTAATTGTTAATCGGGTTTGAGTTAAGGCGCTCCGTAACCGTGGTGGATCATGTGTGTAACCTCCGCTGGCTTTAACACTAGAAAAATTATTTTGATTATTCACTATATATGACAGCGCAGAATGAACTAAGTTACTGTTTTCTAAAATGGGAAGGATTAAAAGTAAAATAATAAAAAAAAAACAACATTTTTCATTAAAAAGGGCGAAAAGAAAATAGCACTAAAATCGCACTATAATAATAACTTGGTTATTACTAAAACCAGAAAATTTATCAAAGTTTTCCAAAACCCACATGTCTTCATTTCTTCCACCTACAAAATGTCGCCAACAATTAGGATTTCGACCACATGAAATTGTTGTTAGTTCGCTTTTAAGTTTTTTTTCCTAACTGCTTTCCACTCCTCTCCACTTAAAACTAGCCAGATACCTATCAAAGCGTTTAGCTTCTTCTATTTCTTCGAGAATTGTCGTCATATTTTTTTTCAATCATTAAATTTTTTTTTCACGCTATGTGCTCTAATGACCCCTTAGAATATTTTCAAGAACGCACAATATGAACTGGAGAAATGATTTTAATTATCGGAAAATTAGTATCTGTGCTGTCATTTTGGTGCATGTTATTTTTCATCAACCCAACGAAGCATGCGTTGAGCCCTTGAAGCCGATTGAAAACATTCTTACTGAACTTGCCTTAACACAATTAATTGAAAAATTTAAAGAAGAAAAGATTGATGTAGATATTGTATCTGCAGCTTGCGATGATGACCTTAAAAGACTTGGAGTAACATATTTAGGTGACCGTGTAAGACTGAGATCCTTGTGTCAACAACAACAACAACGTCAGCAACAACAGCCTTATCATCAACGACTAGGGTCTTTTTCAGGTAGTGCTTCATCTTCATCTTCATTAAGGCAAATATGTAATATGGCAAATTCTGTTAGGGAAGAAAGAAGTTTCTTGTTCAATTCAAGAAGGAATAAAAGAACATCAAGATTTGCACCTAACTCCTCCTCAAAGCCTAAGAAGCAGAAAAGATGCTGGACTGGTAAGTTCATATGCTTAGCTGACAAATGTGCAGAAAAAGTGCCATCACCAGCTGAAAAGTTGGTTCTGCAAAATGCTGGATTGGGATACAGAAAATTAGTTTTTGATGTAAATGCAAATGAAGATGAAGTATACCAAAAATTGATATCTGATCAGTTGCCTGAAGCAGATGATGATGGTGCAGAATCAACAACCATTGGATATCCTAAATTGAACTCATGTGGAGGGTTTGAACTTTTAAAATGTGTTCCGAATTGTAAATTACTGGAACAAATCAAAGGCTCATGGTCAGTGGGTAACTTAAAGCGAAGTGTTGGGCAGGGAAAAATTTACATACGTCCAATTCAAAAGTCATTGTCTGTTATACCATTAAAACTTTCCACAAGTATAGCAACCTCAAGTTTGAAAGAAAAGTGTGTGCATTGTCATCAATGTTTTCAATTTACTGAATTGAGAAACCATGTAATATCTTGTGAGAGCAACAAACATGATCATAATGACATTGATGATGATTCTGATGGCATTTTGGAAAACAGTGATGCTGAAAGTGACAAGGAAAATTTTTCTGAAGAACATACCATTGATAATAAAGATACCAACATGCTAGAAAAACCCATGATGAGTGATGATGACATTGAGTATGCTAATTCTGCATTTCAAATTCAATATGTTTCAAGAGAAGCATTGGTTGCTGCAAATCAAACTCATCAAGTAAAGATTAATGTTAACAGTATTGCTGAAAAATTTATTATTGATAATTCCAATGAAGGGAACCCGGTAGAACTTTTAAGAAAGATGCAGAAAAAATTTGTTAATGGCAGAGCATTAGAAGTCAGTAATCCAGAAATAGATTTAGTTGGTGACACCAATTTTATCATGGTTGATCGCAACAATCTATTACAAACAGCATTCGAAGAACTTAGTAATATGGACAACAAATCTTTGACTCTTGAAGTTCAATTTTATGGTGAGGTATGGAATATAATTTTTAGTGAAAGCATCTTTTTGCAACTTGTTCTCTTTATGAAATGAGACTCTTTTTCAATCAGGAAGCCCAAGATTATGGAGGACCCCGTAAAGAATTCTTCCAATCAATGATGCAACTTGTTAAACAGGATTATTTTGACGGTGGATTAAGAGATTACAAAAGAGAAGATTACAAGATGGTTGGACTAGTTATGGGTGTGTAACTTGTTTCTTTCTTGATTCATAATATTTTCTAGGTTCTCTCTAAATTTTTTAAAAAAATGATTTCATACATTTTGAGATCTGCATCTGTATTAATCCTTTGCAAGAAAAAGGTCACCTAATTTTGCATCATAGGCCTTAGCATCCTTCAAAATGGAAAAATACCATATTTCATTGAAGAACAACTACTTACAAGTATATTTGGACAAAAATGTGTTACCCCATGTATTCAGGAGTTACAAGATGGATTGTCTGAAGTAGGAGTTTATCAAGTGAGTATCAAGCTTTTCTCATTCCAAAATTTATACTTTCATTAAAAAAGAGTTGTGTACTTTTATTGTTAATTCCAGTGAACAGTGAAATGTATTGACTTTTGGTGAAACTTTAAATCTCATACGAATTATTAGAAAAATCTCCCTTTTGGAAGCAAATAATTTGATTGGGAATTATATAATAAGATTTTCATGTGTTTTGTCTTATTTTCTGTCGTCAGGTTGGGCATGCATTACCTATTTTCCTTCATTTGCTCAGAAAAAAACAGAAAAACCTAATCACAATCAAACGTATAACTCAACTATTAAAACCAAGATTCAGTGAAGAGGGCTCTAACAAAAGAAGGTTAGAGAATGAAGTTTATGGAAAGTTAATGAAATACATGAGAGAAGCTGCAAGTATGTGTACTATGAACTCTCAGAATTATCACATTTTGAGTTATTATTCTGTCTTTATAATCAAAATTGAACTGTTCATCATTGTCAAATTTATACCATTTTTATTACTTAGGTGGTCGAAGAGGAGTAGTATCATTAGGTCATGTCTTAAAGTTTGTTACCGGTGATGATGAAGAGCCGCTTCTAGGGTATGAGTTGGATCCTAGTATGATATTTGAGGAAGTGACTGAAGAAGGAAGGTTTACACCAAATGCTCGTACATGCATAAATCAATTAATCCTTCCACGACCTACATTACAAGTGAAACTGCTTCCGGATTTAAAATTATTTGATTTGTATGATTATGCTTTTGTAAACGAACATTTTGGAAAGGTGTAAATTTAAAGCTTCAGCTAAATTAATGTCATCATTATGGCAATAGGTGTCATTGTTGGCACATTTATTTGTAGGTGTGTTTGACGAATTTTGCTTTTCCTTCTGTTACATGTGCTTTTGTTTTGTTTGTTTTTTTCTTTTCATCAATAAAAGAAAAACGATGTAAGGCTAACTAAAAATTCATGGGAAAAATAATCTTGATGTAGAGAATGAGTTTTTGTTATAACTGTTATGTACGAGAACGTTGAAAGTTCGTTAGTTGTTTTACGTACTAGGTTCAGATTGGATATATATTTTATCTATAGTCTTTCGTTACTACATATTTACATTATTTCTAGCGAAAACGTTGCTAATTTATCAAAGATAATCTGTTCTTGACCTCAATAAACATATTGATTCCATAATTTGATTGTCTTGAATCTATAATATTATTTGTTAAATCGTTTTTAACTTCGTCTGTTAGAATTTCGTCTATAGGTGCAACATAAATTGGTCGTTCATCTTGTACTTCTTCTGACATGCTAGCATAGCCATCGATTCCATAGCTGGCAAGAACTGCTTCAGATAAGGGCTCATCAACAGGGCAATTAATTTGACCGGATATCCAGAGTCGTATTGGGGAAGACTTGATGGTTCGGACACGATGTCTAGACCAAGCTTGACACCAAGCGTTTAATTTTTCATTGATTAATGGCATGAATACAAAATGTAGTGCTGCAATATCATAACTACTCAAAGGATCTAAAATGTTGTTTTCTTCCATAAAATTGAAAATTTCGTAATAGAGTCCCAAAACTCCATCGAACACGTCTCTCCATAAACGTTCAATGCGCTGATTGTGCGTGCTTTTTCCAGTTATCATGCTTCCTCTCTCTGTCCCACGGCTTTGAATCATGAAATCTGCAACAAGCACATTCTCACGACCTTGGTCAGATCGCACTCGACTCGGTAAACCATAAAATCCGACAGCCTCTCTAAAGCAGTCTAAAATAGTTTCCGATTTGTTATTGTTGAGACACTTCAGTGATACTGGCAACCGACTAAATCCATCGATTGCTCCAAATATAACGAAATACCAGCGAACTAGTTTGTGATTTGTGTCAATGTGCCACAAGTGATTAGGACCCTTCACGTTATAAGTTCTACGTTGTAGACGCCCACGCTTTCGTTGTTCAACGCCAGTCTTATCAACTCTGTGAATACTGTCTCTCAACCTGAATCGCTGTACAGTGATACCAATGTTTTTCAACAACTGGCACATTAATACTTCTCCACAGTTTGGAAATCTTTCAACTGTATTCCTTACTACAGAATCAAGGTTATCATCACTGATATCAGAAAAACTTTTTTTCTCAATACCATACTCAGACATTCGACGATAGATTGTCCTCTGTGACACACCTAAAATAGAAGACATTTCATAGATGGTAAAACCTTCATCACATAAATTTTGGATGAAGGGCTTTGGTATGATATATGTTTTTGTTCCTTCAACTTTTCCAGGAACATTATTGCCATATTTTATGCATTCAGTTCTCAGTTTCATAATGGTATTTCGATCCACCAAGCCAAGGCTTTGAAAGTCTTCAAGTGACAATTTACAGATTATGTCTTTTGATATCTTTTCCTCATAAAATCTTTCTGATAGCTTTTCCAGATCCAACTTTTTCAATATGTCGAGCAATACCTTGTCAGCCATAGTTGAACAGTTTATTTATTTGGCGGCAAAACTTTGTATATATTGCCGAACAATATCAAAATATGCATATTAAGGAACAAGCTAAAAGCAATAAGTTAAAACCGCATAATGCTGAAACCGCATAATGATAGAACCGCATAATGATGGAACCGCATAATGATGGAACCGCATAACGACAGAACCGCATAATGCTGAAACTGCATAATTGCATGATCGTATAACCAAATGCTGTTATCGCATAACCGAATGTTGTAATCGCATAATTGAATATTGTGATCGCATAACTGAATGCTGTTATCACATAACCCAATACTATGATCGCATAACCCAATACTGTGATCACATAACCGAATACTGCGATCGCATAATGGAATGCGATGATGTCATAACCAAATGAATTAATCGCATAAAGTTGAAATCAAACCGAACAACATTATCGCAAAAGGCAGTTAAGGCGTTCCATACTTGAGGTACTTCAAAAGAATGATAAGGATCCATTGTTTCTTGTGATCCTGATACGAGACAAGCATTTTATACACGCTATTCAAACTGGATGAAAAACAACCAAGAAAAATATGTCAGCTATCGAGAGAGTTATAACGAGAAGAGAAGGATGGCTCGCAAACAAAATAAATTGGTTTGAGTCGTAGAGGCTGTTTTTTTATTTTATTTTTGTTACTTAAATCCGAGTAAAGGCTAAAATACACGATAAGTTTAATTGGACCGTTTAGTTGTAACATAAAAAAACTGATCGTGTAAACAGCAAAGACGTACAATTTTTTCTGGTTTTATCAGTTTTTTAAAAAGTTGGACATGTTCAACTTTGGCCAACTAGTTGGACGTTTTTTTCTATTGAATTTGAATTTAATTAACAAAAGCTCTATTGTGATGTTGTTTACCAGCCACGTGTTTGTGAAACATGTGTTGAGAAACTTGAGTATAGTGGTGACAGCGTACTTTTTGAAAATGGCTAGCAAAGCAGAAAAGGAAGAAAAAACAGAAAAATTCATTGAAGAATGGAAAAAGCTCCGATGTCTATTCTGTAGGATCTTCCATTCGAAATTGGCTAAGAAGTGCATTAAAAACACCATATATCCAGGGGCGGACGCAGCATTATTTTAAAGGTACGGCTCAACCTTGTGGACTCCATTAAGAATTCCGATTCCCCGATTTTTCTCGGTATAACCCGATCGGAATAACCCGATTTACGGACAAATGCATCCCGGGAGATATACGTTCATTTCCAGTTAGCTACTTTGAACCCCCAACACCAAAATTAGCCTACATTAAACATTTTAACCAAAGGTGGATAGAAGAATAGAAGCTGAATACAATAGTTTTTTTTAGATTAACACAGCATATATACATAACAAAATAATTACAGTATTATATTAACTGCATCATTATTAAACGTCTAAAATACCAAACACACTGCACGATTACACATTCCTTTCGTTGCACGAAGACTTTACTAGCATTCTCATTTTCAAAAGCAAATTTATTTCACCCAAGCAAAATGGAACACAAAATTGAACTAAGAGGCTAAAAAACAGTATATTTGAAAAAATATAGTGAAAATTGGCACCATAAATTTTTTCAAAAGTGAACTAACTAAGAATGCAGTTTTCCTATAAATTCATGGTGCTAGTGCAAGTTATAATTTTCCGCCCTCTATGTTGATTTTCGTCTTGCACTCCTCCTTGACTTCTTACTCTTCTCAACATCCTTTGGCACCTTTCCACACCTCTAGCACTTCATTAAATCTAGGTCGATCTGTTGATGTTTGTACTAAAAAAGACAAAAGGTGAACAAATTCAAAATTAAAATATCTTATATATGTGAATTAGAATTAGTATGAAGTCTCCCAACATTTTTTTTTTTTAATACATAAATAAAATAGTATTAACTGCATCATTATTAAACGTCTAAAATACCAAACACACTGCACGATTACACATTCCTTTCGTTGCACGAAGACTTTACTAGCATTCTCATTTTCAAAAGCAAATTTATTTCACCCAAGCAAAATGGAACACAAAATTGAACTAAGAGGCTAAAAAACAGTATATTTGAAAAAATATAGTGAAAATTGGCACCATAAATTTTTTCAAAAGTGAACTAACTAAGAATGCAGTTTTCCTATAAATTCATGGTGCTAGTGCAAGTTATAATTTTCCGCCCTCTACGTTGATTTTCGTCCTGCACTCCTCCTTGACTTCTTACTCTTCTCAACATCCTTTGGCACCTTTCCACACCTCTAGCACTTCATTAAATCTAGGTCGATCTGTTGATGTTTGTACTAAAAAAGACAAAAGGTGAACAAATTCAAAATTAAAATATCTTATATATGTGAATTAGAATTAGTATGAAGTCTCCCAACATTTTTTTTTTTTAATACATAAATAAAATAGTATGTTCTCATAGAATATACAGTGAATATATAGTCAAGACAGAACTGTCCACATAAAATAATTCTTCCTATTCTACTTGTATGTTTTCAGTAGACAATCGACCACACTCTAGAATCATAACAGGCTTTATCATCATTTACAGGAAAAAAATTGTTTCTCTTTATTTCTTCTAAAATCTGGTTAGATATCAAATTCCCACACTGATTCAGATTACTTGGAAATGCAAGTAGTATTCTTTTTCTAGATAATTCCAAATCACATCTATACAATTTGACACAAACTTATCATTGAATTCTACTATTCGTTTCATTCAATTATCAATCATGACAAGCATGAAATAAAACTACCAGAACATAAGGACCTTGTCAACACACGAAACATTTCTTTGACTAAAGCTGATTTCCCACCAAGAAAAAGTAGTTGGGGAATTTCAAAACCAACAGAATAAGCATCTAGCCATTTCAAATGAAATGGCCATCCATCTGTTTTGTCTTTTTCAAGGTCAAAAACATTGTCAATAAATGATTTTATATCCTGGGGAGAAGATGCAGAGGACGTGTCAATATGGGTTGTAACATCATCATCCAATAATGCTAATTCTTCATGGCTTTCCTTAGCTTTGTCTGTAGAAGATAAACTCAATTGGCATGTTGAAAATATATATATATCATGAGAAATTTGTTCAATTTTGGGCAACTATTCCTTCTAAGCTGAAGGTTTTCTTTGAATCTTAGATGTTCCTGTGGTTCCTTTTCTTTTATAAAGAAACCCAGGAACCAACAGAACATAGTGATTATGCGAAAAGTGCTTGATATTTATATCCCCTCAAAACAAAACAAAATATGGATTGTGAGATAAGATTCATCCAGCTTACACTAACAGGCCACAGTAACAGCATTGGGTTTCAATTTTATCCTCAAAGTGGGTGTATAATGGGTGTATGACTTATGTATGACTGGTGAAAGTCCCAACAAACACAAGACAGAACACCAATTTTGTTCCTCACAAATTTTCATTGCTTGTTCCTCATTAACCCACATAAACTCACTACTGAATTTTTTCCAAATAAAGCTAACAACACATAGCTATACGAATGCTCATTTTCAGTGAAAAATCTCAAAATAATTGCATATATATATCTAATGAAATTAAATATCACAAAATAAAGTTAATGTATACATGCAAACTCTGTAGTTTTTGATTACCGCCAAAAGGTACCATGTTTAAAAAACATAATAAGTTTGTGTAATAATCAAGTCTAACGACTCTGAGTAAAATCCCAACCAAGGAGTTTAGCAAGGCAAAAAATAATAAATAAAAAGAAGCCCCACAGAGAAATTATAAATTTTGTTTTTCGTCAAAGTTACAAATATAAAAAGCCATGCATGTGAATGAAAATAAAAAAACAAATATTGAATCCATAATCACATAACTTTCAGAAGCTTTTTTGTTGTTGTGTTGTTTCGGTCATTAAATGAATTTGAATTAATGTATAATAATTAAAAAAACAAACTAACACTTACGTTTACAAAGTAAAATATAAAGAAAAACATAAACTTACTTTAAAGCAATGACTGTGCATCTAACATGATGTCTCCTACCACACTTATGTATGTTCTGTATTTCTCTCAGCTGTGAAGTACTTTTTCAAGGCTTTATCTACCAGATCCATGTGCTCATTGAAACACAAAAACCTTTATTCATCAGTATGGGTAAATTTAAGTATTCTGTTGCCATGTTATCGTTGAGATTAAGCGCCTCAAAAACTTTTTCTCTATGCATCATGACCGATGCAGACAAATTGAGAAAGAGGTTCATAAGATGATGCACGTGTGTGAGTTTTGAGCCGTATTTGCTTACTCTACCGACAACCGAAAGATTTAAAGCCTAAGGATTTGTTCTGATACGTATTATCGTCTTGCGTACATTTGGCACGACAGCCGCACTTTCAAAACAAATGGAAAACCGAAAGAAGTACCATGAAGCTGGGATTAGGGGTATAGGTGTCCAACTACCGTAAAATCGGGACTTGAGCAGTAACTTTGAGCCGTATCGAAGAGCTGCAATACGGCTCAAAACTGTTAGTTATAACCCCTATCATCATTGATCAAAAGGAGCCGATTTTTGAGCCGTAAAGAAGAACAATACAGCAGTAGGGTTTGCAGTTATAGCTTACCTAAAATTTGCGAGTCAAATGGGGCGCCAACAAATAATGCGCTAATGCATAAAAAACCTATTCGATTGATTTTCAAACGACGCCGTTATTGAGTGATTACGACACGGCGTCAAGAATAGACAAACAGACAAAGAAGCACGACAGTAGATCATTTATAGTAGTCATTCTCTTGACTTAATTTTGCTACGGCTTGAGCCGTATGAGCCGTACCCTGCGTCCGCCCCTGATATCTTTCTTTTTAAAAGTCAGGGCTTCACCCAAGTAACTAGTTTTATTCGTTTTTTCACCCTATTATTTTCTTCAAAGACATGCGTTGCTGATATAGTTACTAAAGCTACTGATGCGTCTGCGCTCATTGATATCCATAGCGAAAAGAGGAGTTTTTTCTTTTCAACAGATAAGTTTAAACTGATCGTGTAAACAGCTGCCAATCTACATTTAAACTTATAAGTTTTTTATATGCAACTTATTGGTCCAATTAAACTTATCGTGTATTTCAGCCTTAACAAAGGTTAGCAAGAGGGTCTTTTCATTCAACCTCGAACCCAGGGTCTCTTGCCTTTTCGATATACGGATAGCGGCAAAGAAGACCCTGGCGAACGCTACCGAATTAACGAATTCTATTGGCTGAAAATATTACAACGACCGCAGGATTTTCGAGCAAAAAGAAGAAATCATCCGAGTTACTGCTGAGGAAGATAAGAATTGGAGTCTAAAAATTAAATTATTTAAAATAACATTATTTTAGCTATCATTTCAATTCAAAAAGCACTGGTACGGTGACATTATGTATTTACAATGAGAAAGGCTAACAACAAAAAGTTCTTAAAA